>OZ010794.1:481731275-482331275 GCA_963932465.1 Maratus speciosus | reverse complement strand
ACTGTCGTGTGGCTGTTTTACGCTAAATTAAGGCAAATTAGTAAATACTTTAATAAGTATGTCTCCAAGTACGTTATTTTATATAATTATTTATTTTATACAACTTAACCTTTAAGGCTGTTCTCAAATCCAAAGAGTCAACTTTCTGACATAAGTTTTAATTCATTTTTTTTTTTCAGAAACGCATGAAACTAGAAAGTGTTGTTATTCAAAAACTATGTCATCGAACTGTTTTTTCCGTTTTCTGGTAAACGCAATAGATCTTTCAGAAAATACCGTCAAAGTTGACATTTTGAACTGAACTTCCGAAAAAAAGAAGAAAATCCAGTCCGTAAGGAGAGAAAAATATCGTGTCACGTGATCAAAATTGCTTATAACTCAATAGGTAATTGATTGATCAAAAACTGGAAAACACAGTTCCATTTCAAATAGCTCCCATGGTCAGGATTCCAATTTTATATATTTTCGTTAAAAAATGAATTTGTAAATGTGTCAAAACGTTTTGCGCTTGTTGAGCAGAGCAGTTGAGAACAGCCTTAAACCTTTAATTCCCACGATATAATACGTTCTAGAAATTACGTAGTTCAGGGAATCTGACTTTACACCAGAAAGTTTCAATGGTTAATTTCGCTTTATGTAAATACCGAATGTCTGTTTTTTAATTAAAGCAAATATTGCTATTTTAATTTTCTGGTGTGAATTATGTACATACGAATAAAAAAAATCTATTGAATTCAAAACAGTGTATCTATTCACAATGCAATATGGCCCAAGGAGGAAATTTTTACATGTGAAATTTTATAAAGGCATATCTAAAATTGACTGTGTTGAACATATGTAACCTAAAAAATGCTTTGAATTATCTAAACGAGGTGCTACTTTTATGAAATTAATAAATCCCCAAGCGCGCATGACGGAAGGAAATGGACAGAAAGTAAACTTCTTATGGCTCTTCTGCAGACCACATAAGAGTATATAAACATACTTTATGATATATGCATTTTAAAATCGGAGAATACATTGTGGTCGAAAAATAACAATAAGAAAAAGAACACCGCGCTAATGGAGAAGTATGTTATGAAGGAAAAGCAAAATAGCTACTTAAAATGGATATAAATGCGAATCCTGAAATGTTACTTCTGAATTATGTTGTCCATGCAGTCTGGGGGGTAAAAAAAATCACTTGTTCTTAATGAAGTCCTAACATCCTATATAAAATGTATCAATTCTATCAGATGTAATACAAAATGTGAGAGAGATTTCAAGACATTTTATGAAGATAAAAAGGTAGGCTGTTTATCACTTTTAAATTAGAGGTAAGTTGCTACAAAACAATATAACTTTTGTAAATATAAAAGCGAAGATCCATGACCTCATTGAATTCATGGAGTTATATTAAAAACATACTTGAAATAAGAAAATATTGATTTTGATAAATTAAAGAATGTGAAATCACTTTTGAGATTTAATGCTATTTTCGGCTCCTTCCGGGAAAATAGAAGTTTATTTTTATGTGATAAGATTTATGATATAGAAGGGAAGGGGGGCATTGAGATTTTAGAGATGCTTAGGTGGGGCACGGTCACAAAAAGGTTGGGAACCACTGCTGTAAATGAACGATAAATGCTATGCAGATAATATTCTACAGCAGGAGGTATCTTGTAGTTAAATTTCAAACATGATTTCAATTTCATTATGTTTGAAATAGTGAATTATAAATTAAAATACTTTGCAAACAGTTTTTCCCCGTAGAATATTATGTAACTGAATTCTTTTGCCTGGCCTTGTACATAAAAGATAAAACACTCCGTATTCTACAAAAAGCAGGTTTTAGCGCACCTCAGAAATTCGTATCAGTTTCATCGTGTTGAGTGTAAGGTGATTAAAGTACACCGCAAGCGATTTTTCCTCATAGTTCACAATAGTATAATGGAATTATTTTGCGTGTCCCTGTAAACGTACTATAAGTGCTACACATACTTTAGTCTATTCTGTAGTATGTATCTCGTAGTGTACTTCAGTGATGTATATCGATTTCAATTTACACTGCAGAAGATTTTCCATCATAGACCATAATGTAACGGCATTCTTTTGAGTGCCCTGTAAACGAACTATAAATACTACGCACTTTACTTTCAATGCCTAACATTCCAGGATAAACCTCAATAACGTACATCAATTACATGCCGATCCGAGTATATTTACGCGAGTTGGAGCACGGACTGATACATACGAGCCGAATGCATAAACACTTTTAACTATGTTGAAAACTGTTAAGCATCTACTCAGATAATTAATTTTTGAATAAATAAAATGAAAATAAAAAAGAAGACTAATTAAAAAAATTATTGTACACTTTTCACCACAATCTAGTCAGCCACGTACTCGTAAGCGCCTGCGAAAATTAGTTAAATTGCTATGCATTGTTTTTGATCCTATAATAAACCTTTTTAAACTGAACTAATTTGACAGATTTAAACATTAAATAGCGCTTAAATTAATTCTTCTATTTAACAACTGCCTATTTCAGCTTGTTTATATAATATAGATAATAGTTTGTATAATAGCGTGTTTATATTTCTTTATAAAACTTGCTTTTATATGCAATCGTTTCTTTATTATTATTATTATGAGCCGAGAAAATCAAAAGGTCACAAATTCAAGTATGGCAGCAACATTAGTTACCCCCTTTTTTTTAGAATCGAGAGATTAAGCAAGTAGTTGCGGCATTTCATACAATACCTCCAAATTTTTATGCAATTAAAAAGCAAAAAAATGTAGAACCTCGGTTTTACATCATTTACTTTTCCCCTGCAATTTACTGTATTTGTACCATCGAAGCAGATTCCTTTATTTATCATTTGTTTTTGATTAAGGTTCGGTCCTTGATGCCCCTCTTTCTATAAATATTCTCATTTCACAAATCAAAGATTCTCACCGATATACTCTTTGAACTGTCGTGACTTTGTTAACCCGTTCGGGACCAGCATCTTTCACTTAAATTTTATTCGATTGACACCACTTTTTATCAAATAATTAAATATAGTTTATCAATCAAGAATATGACTTAATTAAATAAGGAAAATTTTACTTTTCTTTTTTAGTAGTATCAAAGCACTTGTTTTATCAAAAACAAGTGCTGTAAGCATATTTTGAAGATGCATATATGCACCCATGGTCCCGAAGGGGTTAATGAAAGCATAAAAGTGTGGTTATATTAATGATCTTTCAAACACATTCAAAGTTTTCTGTGCTTTACATAATTTTGAAATAAATTAAGCTGTACGTAGTCAATTAAACGAAATAAAATAAAAATAATTAACAATTTTTTAAGTTTGGTGTTTAAAGCAGTAGTAGTGTCTTGCCGAATCAATGCATTGATATGTTTAAAATTATATACTACTTGACAGACGATGTTTTTAAATAGTTACTGCTGCTAAAAATTTGTGACTAGAGCATTATTGTAAATGGAAAATTTTGTCTTTATCTTTAAATAGATATTTTTTATTCTTGTGTGTACATCTAAACTTCTGGAAATTCCATAAGCCGAACATAATCAAAGTTGCCAACCATTTCGCTTTTTTTTTTATAATTATTATTTTATAATAGTAAATTTCGCTTTATATAATCGCAAATTGGTAGCTATGGATTATTACTGAACTTTTTTTCTCAAATGTAACTGTTCTAAAAGATGAACCTGTTTTTGTTGGCGGATAAATCAGCTCTTTTTTTTTTAAATAACGGAATTTTTCCGTATTTGTCTTTTATATAAGTCAAGTGGTTAGATGGCACAGTAATGACAAATTTTCCATATATTTCTGTGTTTGAAGGGCGGCGGGATCTATCGTAAATGATCGATAAATTATTGGATGATTATTGTACAAAGGAAGTTGAGTAAGTGCCTATGAGTGTCGCAATACACTCGTTTATCTTGCATCGGGCCTGCACGATAAATTTTTACACGTCTTCCCGTTAGAGCCATATGTTATTTACATAAAATACTCTTAATTTGATCTTGACTGTTATAGTTTATAACCAAACGCACTTTGTAGTTGAGTGATCTTCGGTTTAAACTGTGAAAAAAAAAGTACACGTGGCTATGCTTTTCGTGCAAAAATAGCGAACGATTCTTTTATTCTTTTTTACAATCTGCTTCAAGGTGATCAGCTTTTTCCTTGTCATCTGAAATTCGGAATCAGCCGCCACGCAATCATTTTTAGACGGAACTAAAAAATAAATAATAAAAAAGGGTACGGGGGGAGTGCATAACTGCTCATGTTGTGTATGCGCTTTTAACCAATCAGATAGCGAGTTCAGCAGAACAAAGCATAAGTGAGAAGCCGGGTTTTTTTATTTTTATTTTTTGTTCCCCTTCTCTCGTTCACTGCCGTGAGAAACCTGAAAACACGAGTGGAGGAAATGACGTCATCGGTCGCCATAGCTGCAAGAGCTCAGGTGTGCAACCAATTTTAACGCAAGAATTCTTGCAGTAATATAAGATTTCATGTGCACAGCTTATTCGTGGAATGTATGCGCTTAGGGATCATTTAAAATGATAGATGATAGAAATAATGCTTATTTCTGTTTGATTTGTATCCTTATTTTCTTCTTATTTGCGAGTATTTTTGTAGTGTAAAATGTAATCCCGTAGTCAGTCATGATAAATAAGTATCGAACAGAGTATTTCGGTGAATCCAGCTAATTTTATAAACACCTTGTATAGTCTTCCTTAGCTGTATTCAAATTAAACGTCGGATGATTTTTCAACTTAGCATAAGAAATATTTCATTTGGATTTCATTTGCCGTATTTTATTATTATTCTTATTTAAACGATACTCAGCTTCTGTTATGCATAACCTTACCGTTAATGTAGAAACGAGTGCAATTCTAAGAATTTTTCTTCTTTTTATTTTATTTTCTTTAATTTATACTTCTGGCAAAAAGCAGGTATGAAGAATTTTGTACTATAGTGAGCGGTAATTTGGTAAAGTGTAATGAAAAGTTATAAAGTAACTTCGTCAATAATTAAATCGAAAGAAAATTTAAATACTGTTGATTTTATAAATGTTTATCAATTAAAAAGGTATTTGCTTCAGTGTAGCCCCAATTGATTGTAAGAAAATACAGGGTGTCTAGCCACCTGGAAAAGTTAAAGGACAGTCAAGGAAATTTACCATTTCTGAGGAAAAGTCAGGGAAATTTAAAATTTTTGAGAAAAAGGTCCGAAATTTTTTTGAATTCTGAGAAAAAGTACGCTAAATTTTAAAATTCTGAAAAACATCCAGAAAATTTTCTGATTATAAAAGTAAAGATTTGAAATAACAGTGCCAGGGAAATCTAACTTCGCTCTTAGGTACTGTAAAAAGTTTTTCAACCTGTTATGCAGTTCCTTTTGTCTAGTCTTTCAGTCCTTCCTTGTAACTCAGAAATTTTCAATACCAGCTTGACTCTTGCTGAATCTTTGTACAGTTTTGTAAGGTTACTTCGGTGATTCAGTTTGCTTAGTTTAATTATCTGAATATTTATAATCCTTAAATTTGGTTGGTTACGGACAGGGCTGCGAAGTCGGACCTTTTTTTGGGCAAAAGAGTCGGAGTCGTTAAAAAACAAGCCGATTCCGACTCCAGATTTTTTTTTTAATGCATTTTAAAGTGAAATTAAACTAATTAAATGTAATTTTAAATCTATAAAATGAGTTATGGACTGTATCAGGCTAAAGTTAAAGTTGAATCAATTTACTGCGGTGTACAAAGTAGATACAATGGTAGGTATAGAGTAAGTACAAGGTACCCATGTATCGTGCAAGTACCCGTGTACAGAGTAGATGAAAACTGTTTTAATTCATAACTGTAGTAGGTACATTTAGTATATAAGTACTTCCTCTCGTATTTTTGGGGTTTGCAGATAGAACCCGAGGTACAAAAGTCTGCAAGGATCCAAGAATCGGAAAATGAAGGCAACTTTTCAAACAGGCCGTGTAAGTAGAATTAAGACAATTTATATCAATGGACCGGATCAGACTGATTAAAAAAGTTCAGCAGGCTGACAAGCCCAATGTAACAAATTTAAAAGAATCAAACTACGCCGATAAAATAGAAACAATTTACGATGGGCATGATTGGGGTGGAAATAAATACAGAGGCACGGCCGAACTTTTTAGGGGACTGGCCTTAAATTTCAGGTTCACGCCGGTCTCTTACCGGAAGTAACGCGAAAAATATAAATTTAAGAAATTTTTTGGAGGCAGAAGAACTAAGAAACCGGTATAGCATTGTAATAGTAGCCTTTTTCTTCTCTTTTCCTTCAATTTTTTCCAGTCTGTATGGCCAAAAGAACCCTCCCTTTATTTATTTTTGTGCACAGCAGTCAAAATACGATGAAATTGTTATTCTTTTTTTCTGAATCAACGGTAACTCAAAATAGCTATAAAATAGTGAAATTTCGTTATCTTTCACCTTTTGAATTTCGAATTTTTCAGGTCTGCAGAACCCGAAATAAAGCCAAAAGTGTAAAATTAATTCAAAAAATGTATCCCCCCCCCCCCCCCCATTTGAATCGACAGAATCCGAATTATTTCATTTAGACTTCGATAGCTGGATTTTTCGGATTTGCGGACGCAAAATTTTAAAATTAATAAAATCAGAAAACGTATTTATTTTTTATTTTTGAAGCCCTAAAGAGAGAATCAATGCCGAAATAGTCAGACTTTAGCTTTATTTTTCTTATAATTTTAACCAACAGGCAACACTAGTACCTTAGCCAACCCGGAGTCGTTAAAATATCCGGAGTCGGCCATTTTCAGCAGCTTTATTACTTATTTTAATACCAAAAAAAAAAAAAAAAAAAAAAAAAAATTATGTTAAAAAAGAGTTTTAACCTGAATGGATACAATGGTTGGGACCGGGTCCTTAAAATATCTGAAAACTGTTTAGCATGTTAAAAAAGATTATAATTGAGAAATGCAGGAAGCGTCAAGCTATTGTAATACAATTTTTAAGATTTTTTTCTACGAAACATCGCAAAATCTCGATACCTGAATTTATTGGTATGGAAAAGCTAGGGAAATTTGTAGCTGGCTGTGCTAAGACATCCTTATACAAAATAAATATTTTGTAGCTTTTAATATTTCTTCATATAATTCATCAAAAGTGCGACATTTCGAAATTTTATATTATTGGTATGGAAAAGTCAGGTAAATTTGTGGCTGAGTTGAAATCCTGAAAATAGCACATCCTACATTAATAAATCCGTATGTACGAGTAAAATTGCTGTAGTGATATTAGAAGCTGTTAATGAGGAAAGAAAAATAATTCCAGTTAAGTTAACGAGTTTTATTTTCCTGAACAATTAATCTCAATTTCGAACAGTGGGAAGTATACTTTTAACTTTTTTCTTTTAATCTTCAAATGCCTAATTTATACCAGAATTTTTTCATAAAATTTTGCTTTTATAATGTACACTATGAAAGACATTTAATTACTTTCAATTCTAATTTTTCTCAATTTCTGGTGACATTCAATCAATCATTTCAATACTCTAGCAACAAAATTAACCTTTAACTGATGTTACCGGTCTCACAGACCGGTGCTTTTTTCAATTTTCATAGTTTAACTTGCAAATTTCAGTTTATTTACAAACACTACTGAAATTTTGTTTCGTTTGGAACTTTAGTACTAACGCCATAGGCTTTTGAATAGGTGAATTTTAATTATAACACTCCTGTACAAAAATTTTAGTACCAAAACAACATCCTATGAGTTAATCGCGGCTTTTATTCATCTTTCGATGGAGCATTCTCACAGACCGCTTCACACTAGTTAAAGGTTAAGGCCTTAGACAGGGGCGATCAGGTCCTTTCACAGTTTTCCTTATAATAAGGTAGGCCCCTTACATAAAATTCCTTTTAATAAGACAAGTCCCTTGACAAAATTCCTTGTCAAAAAAACTTTTTATTATTTTGTTGATTTGAAATTTTAATGTTGAATAACTTGTAAAATTTCACAAAATCGGACCCAAAGGAAAAAAAAAAAATAATAATACCTGCCCTGTACAAGTAAAATAATAATAGAATATTTGTCTCATTTTCATTGGTCCATTTCCATAAAGAATAAATTATTAACCTCAGAATGATTTTTCTGCCCAAAAAGAAAAAGTTGATCGATATAATGAATATAATTCTTGATGCACTTATACTAAATTCATGTGGTGTTTTATTTTGCTTCGGCAATTATAATTAAAAGCATGTTGTCTGAATCCAGCCTCCAGTGCAAGTTCTTAAATCTGCCCCACCCCCCTTTCTCTCTCTTTTTTTTAACTCTTTATGTACTGAATTATAAATTTATGAAAATTTTATCTTCTAAAGCCTTTTTCGTGAATTGTTTAAACTACATTAGAAGATTTACATAATCATTTAATGAATTTTAGAAGGATTAATTAAATTTGCATTTATAGGGATTTTATGCAATATTTATAACTCCACGCAAATCTTTAATTTTAAATATTTTTCTTCTTAGTATTTTGTTTGTAGAATTAGGAAATGTACAAATATAATATTCTTACAATAGAAATATTTCCGAATTGAAAATCCCCCTCAAACGCCAAGAAAGCTGAAAAGATGCAAAGGCAAAAGAAATCATTTCTTTAAAAATATGTTTGTTTTGTGTAACCAATAATGATTTTGGAACAAGATGTATCTATAACTCATTCTAAACTAATTAATCGAACTACTAAAAACTAATTACCTAACTAAAAACAAATTAATCGATGTATTAAATGAATTTTATAGCAAGTTGTTTAAATGGTACTTATAAGTAGTACAGTTAGTAGAGAAAGGGTAAAAGCTAATTTCAGCAGGGAAAATATTTTTGATGGAAATCCATCCAATGTTATAAACGCACTAAAGTTATATTTGAAATATCCATTTCTTATTTTGTAAGCTATCGTCAGATGTGTGATGTACCTTTTCTCTTGTGTTTGTATCATAAATATTTTTTCTCACTCATGTAGCTAAATTTTTTGAGTACGGATTAGTTGTATTTGCTAAAACCCGTTCTTCATCCTCATTTTAATTGAGAAATCTCGACTTTGTACGAATAGTGTCGCTAAGGAAAAAGATCTAAAAACACACATATTTAAGTTTCATCTTTCTTAAATTTTGAAGCTTTTGGGGTCACAGATTTCGTACTTTACGTTTATGTCTTCAGTTAAGTTTTAATAATATTTTATTATCGGGGGGGGGGGGGGGGGGACGATACAGTCAAACTTTAGGACCTATTTAGGTTTCACAAAAATCTATTTTATAAAACAGACCTCTACACAAAATTATCTTAATACAGACTTCTTTATAAAATTCCTTTTAATGAAACAGGCCTCTTCATAAAATTCCTGTTAATAAAACAACCCCTTCACAAAATTCCATTGTCGCCCATAATGCTTATAAATAAATTTCTTGTCTAAAAATTACATGTAAAACAAAGCAGATCCTGTAAATATCCATAGACCTTCCTTTCGTTTCATTTACAAAATGTTTGAAAGGAAAAAAAAATATACTGGCCAGTGATACTTACTTTGCAATTTTTCCCCCTTAATTCACTTTCTTGAGTAGCTGATAAGAGAAATTTATTTTAACGTAATTTTTTTAATTTATTAAATGAAACAGTCCAACAAATTATATGTACGCATGTGTACTAGTGCATTTAAAAACAGAAATCTAATGCATAACATTTTAATCAAAAATTTGAAATTCCGTTCCACCTCTATTTAGCCTTTTTTTAAATGATCAATTTATATGATGTTTACATTTTGATTCGCAAAATGAAATAAACTTGATAAAAAGTATATTATTTGCTACGGTTACTTTTAATTTCTATAAAATTATGTCAGCTATGAAAAATACATAATTTTATTAACAACAACAAAAAAAAATACATTTTATAAAATAAATTTCCCGAGACGATTTATTTACCTTTCATATAAAGGAAGAAAATGTTATATTGCATAATATTACTTATAACTAATAAATATACATGATTGTAATCTTATAAAACAAATACTTATGATTTTTATCAATGCAATGCGTAACATTAACTACATACGATATCCAGAAATAAACTAAAAAGATGTTGCTGATCTTTAATTTTTAAAACTTAATTACTCATTCTCGATATCATACGTTATTTAACTACTAAAACAAGAAATCGATATTATTTATACACATAATCAATACAGTTAGTTAATAATTCAATAGCAAAATTCTTGATATAACTGCACCTTTGTAACGTCAGAATACGTTAATTTATATATAAATTTTTTAGTATTAAAACTCGTACACATTTATTTAATTAGTAATCATCATAAAAAATATTACTAGGAGACACGAGTTCGAAACTCCGCACAAAACATACAGAACTATTAAGCGAATTGTGCATTTTGTAAGAAATGTATGCTTGTTTTAGAATTGTCTTTCTGCACTACAATAGTTAACAAATATAGACAATACTCGTTCCTTGTCATTTATCATCAATCTAAATATATATTAATTCATCGACACATATTTCTTATGGAAGGAATTCAATGTTTATAGTTATTGACGTACTGTTATAAATTTATTTCATTTGCCGATTGATTTATATATATATATTTTTCTTATTAACTTACCTTTGTTTATACAAATTAGTTCACTTACCCTTTTCTATTTATTTCATATTTTAACATCTCATTTACCGTAATACGAAAACGCTAATACTTACCTTTACACCTTTACGTTAACTTTTTTTTGTTTTTTTTTTTACTGTTTATCTTTTTATACCTCGAAAAAAAATATATTTTTTATTTTAAAGAAGTATCACAGTGTTGATTTTTAACTTTCTAACAACGAAGCACTCCGTTTTTTCTCTTCGATATTTATCAAGATCACTTACCAGCGCTTAAACGGAGCACTTCAAAATTCTCTATAATTTCCATTGAACCTGTCGGTACTATGTGCTTGATGAGAACTGGAGATATGCGATATATTATGTATACTATACTATACATCTTCGACTCTATTTACGTAGAAGGAAGAGTAGTAGATAATTAAAGCAAGCCGTTTGCTTTGCTTTGTAAAATCAGTGTTAAATCGTTTTGTCAGATTATGGGAGATCTAGAATAAGCTGTTATTAACAAATTATTATTCCAGCAAACGCTGCTGAGACTTCTCGCTTCTCCCGGCTGCAATGGCTGGCTGGCGATTCGCCTCCGCGTTGCAGTCTTTGTTCTTTTTTAATTCCACTCGCTTTGCGTTACGAAATAGAACCCCGCAGCAGCACTACCTGTACGTTTTTTGACGGCCGTACCCATTGCATCGCTGATGCTTCTCTCCCTATGAAGAGAAATGGAACTGTTCCTTTGGAGGTTCTGGTTGCTAGGCTAGACTTGCTGGGTCGTCGGAGGTTTATTTTTGGTGCATTTTGAGAGAGCTGTTTTCGTTTTACTGCGTCGTACTTTTTCTGTAATCAGACAGTTAATAGATTAGAAGCTTAAATTATTATCTTTTCAGATACGTTAAATATTTTTGCAGTTATGAATATTCAGATTTTTTTTTTTTTTTTTTTTTAATACTAAGCTGTTTTAACCGTTCGTAGAAAAGAATGTTGCAAATTTAATAGCACATTTTCAAGATAAGAAATTTAAAATGTGTTACTTTTATCTTTCTTTTTTTAATCATACTATTAAAACTTTCAATCTACTTTCAACGTTTCTATCATTTTAGTAGATACTAGTTTACTATTAAATATTATGATCATAATTATCCATTGCTCAACGTATAAAGCGTATTAATTTTTCGTTTTCTTCTATTATGAAACTTTTATTACCATAACCAGCTGACCCGGCCGACGTTGCCCAGTCTGTATTAACAATATGAAAAAGTCCACTTGAAACGTGAATTTTATTAAATTTCAATGATATAGCAAGATGAATTATGAATAAATAAAATACGGTCATTGAGGGGGGTGTTATTTACTTTAGATTCATATTCGAAATTACGAAATGTTAAGTTATATGTGATACTGTTTTATCTTGTTTTACTGATTTTGAAATTTCGCGTAAGGAAATGTTTTTTTTTTACTTTTTGTTTTGCCCTTTTCGTTTATAAATTTTCAAGATGTGTAAATAAGGTGTTTGAAAATGACAGCGTAAAAGTAAACATGTTTAACAATTTGAAAACTAGTTTTTAAGTTTTAAGTAAAATTTAATTAATTTTAAATTACGTAATGAAAAATAACAAACCCTTTGCATCCAATGGATATTTCTGATATTATCTATTAATAGGCATTTTGAGCTAGCCCGCAAGCTAATATTGAACGTTAAAGGTTTTTTGAGCAATTGCCATTCGCAAGTTGCAGGTACTTAGGTATCAATGTTTCGTTTTAGGAAACGTTTTGTTGGATCCAACGAAATTTTAAATGTGTATAATTTATATATATTTAAAACTTAATGAGGCAGAGGCAGTATAAAATAAGGATAATCCTATAAAACGTAAAATATTAAAAGTATATTTTTAATGTAAGATGCGGATAAGAAATAGAGTATTTAAAGCATTAAAAATATTATTACACTGTTGTTTGAAATCGTTTTTTGTTGTTGTTGTTAAACTTTATTTTAAAAACGTTTAAAATATTAATAATAATAAATCAGTCAGGCAGCGCCTCGTTATCGCCGGAATAAATTTCCACCAGAACTTTAATTTGGGAAATTTCGCCTTATTTAAACAACCCTTATATTTCTGCAGAATTTTTGTCATAAATAAGGCGGAAATTTCTAATCGTTCTTATTGGTGGATGTTTTCCCCTGCATTTAGATGATAAAGTGTCACCTTTTTAATCCAGAAGTCTAACCCTTGAACTAAATTTGCTTCTCAATCTAGATTAAATATATGCAAAACGTCATTCCCAGAAAACCGGAATACAGTCGCCGTTTATTATGACCATTTTCGAATTCTAAGGATAACATACCTGCCAACCTCTCGCTTTTTTTAAACGAAAAAACATATTTTCAACCAGAAAATTTATTAAGCTAAGTGTTTCTTACTTCGATATAATAGTCATTCGAAACCTACACCCTTTCATCTATTAAATAAAATTTCTGGTTTAAAGTATGTTTTGTTGATTTAAAAAAAGCGGGAAGTAGGCAAGTATGTAATAATAATTGAAATATTTTTCAGTTGCTAAATGTGATTTAAATTTCTTGAAGTCGTGTTAATTAAAGATAGATTCAAATACATTGAGAGATCTATAATGAACAGTAGTAATGGTAATAATAATAATATCTGAATAGCACTATGCATTTAATATCATTGCGATTCAAAGTTAGTAAAACCAATTAATGAAAACAATAAGAATTTAGTTTTTCTGATTTCTGTGTTACCACAGTCGGTCCCAGTGAGACAAAATGCTTTAGAAATAATTTATTTTTGGTTCCAAATGAAACATTAGAATTATCCCATATCTTTCATCAGTCATTAACAATGAATTTTTGCTTCGTGTATGCATTCTTTGATACTTATTTAAGTGGTAGTTAGTAAGTCAGATGTATAAAATAAGTATAATTGTATAATTCGTAAAAAAAATAAGCTGGAACATTGCGGGGAATATAAAATTTATACTTTTAATATTATCCCATTATTGTTTGTAATGCAATTTTATTTTTAAAAACGTACACAATAATAAATCGGTCAGCCAGTGCTTGATTACCGCTGGGGCAAATTTCCACCTGAATTTTTAATTCGAAAATTTAATATAGGCCTTCTTTTTTTTTTTCCCCGTAGTATATGTGGCCGACCAAAAATTCGTTCTATGTTGCTCATTTATATATAAAATAATTGCATTTTATTTTACACATTGAATTGCTTTCATTTCTAATTACCCGACCGAAAAGAAGGGTCATTTGTTTCACGCGTATCTGTGTATGTGGATTTCTTTATACTCTCGAAACATCCCAACGGCTGGATGGATTTTAATGAATAAGGTCTCTATCAATTCGTCTTAACGGCCCGATAGTTATAACCTAGGTTTTGTTTATATAAATTAAAAATGGAGGCGGTAAAATGCAAAAATGGCGGTAGAAACGAGGGGGAAAAAAAACATTATCCACCCTATTGAGTGGCATATCATTGGATAGGTCTTTCAAAATGAAGACTATGTTTCATTGACTATTTTACAGTCAGAAGCTCCGTTAAAATATTATACAACTTGGAAGTTGTGTAGGTAGGATCTCTAGCTTTACTGCAACTCTGACCATCATAGACATCTATAGACTTCATCAAAACAGTGTTTATAGATAGGAACTAACAATTAAACACAACTTATAAGTCATCAATACTAGTAAATAAAAAAATAGGTAAGTAATATTTAAAAAAAATATTTTAAGTCAATTCCTACTTAAATCAATTGGAGAATTTTTTTTTTCTCCCATTCTTCTTGCCTCTTGAGTGGCGCTTAAAATGCCTTGATCAGGAAGAGGGCTCTCTCGGTCTTAAAATACCTTGATCGAGAAGACAGCTCTCTCGATTATTGAAAATTAATTAATTTAATTTAATTAATGAATTAATATTTGAGAAAACTGGATTAACATCAAGTGTCATCCACTACAAGTTTGAAAAAATTTATTTGAGCTTGATTGGATGAATAATAAGTATTTTATTAACGATTGAAAATTTGAACAAGATATATATAGCGAGAATGTGAGCTAATAGTAGGAATTGAAAAAAAAAAATAGTTTCACATTGATGAGAAATAATTAATTAGTTCGCTTTTTACGCAGTCGGATTTTTTGATTTTTTAAATTTAATTGTTTATTCGAATATATTGAATTCCTGATCTGGAACTTAAGTAGTTCAGATATAGTTATTAGTGTTAATAGTAGCGAGCTTCGCCCACTATGCTGGTCGATTTTTCCAAACGAATTCTGTAAAAAAAAATCCCGATCGCCAATGATATCAGCCCTATCTTGAATTTTTTTCGAAAATAAGTTTACAATCGTGAGTAATGTTATATTGAACAGAATTACATATTAAAATGTGTACAAATTGATGTAAAAATAAAATCTCGAGTTTGCCCCCTACATCCCCTACCCTGAAAGTTTCACTGTTCACATATATAACGATGTGGCAAAGATTTTATGCATTTGTTGATTTTAGACTGTATAGGACAGGTACGGCGAACCTATGGCACACGTGCCGAACTTGGCACGTAAGAAAACTTTTCTGGCACGCGAAAAAATGTATACATTTTATTCAGTTTACGGAGAACAATCCATTTTATGGGGGGTTTTTTGTTTTGTTTTTTTACAAAAAGTATAGTTTTGTGTTCCAGGATTTTTATAATTTAAAATTTACTTTAAAATAATTAGTTACTTTTGAATGAATTAACGTATTGAAAACTACAGTAAAAGAGCTTTGTAGCGTCATTTTCTCGCCAAACCATTCAACGTATAGTGTTTTTCAAATCATTTTGCTTCTTTATCAAATTTCAAAGGTTTTATTTTTGGAAAATTGAATTTTAAGAAATAGTTTGCATAGTAATTATACCTATTTGACACGCTTTCTATTTCAGATTAGGTTTTATTTTATTTAAATTTAGGATTTTAATTTACTTTAGGTTTTATTATATTTAAGTTTTAATTTTGAAAATAGAATTTTAATTGTTAGTGTAAATAGTTATGCATCTATTGAACCTGCTTCTACCTGAAGAACTAAAAATGTTCAGATTAGGAAGTATACAATAAAAGAAAAACTCATTTATAGGTTATTAATACAGAATTCGATGCAACATGGGTATATTGTTGAGTAAATACAGCATAATAAATAAGTTAGGAATCGAATTTAGTATAGCTGTAAATATATTTAAGTAAAAATTGTATAAAAACTAATTATTGGTTTTTATCTACGTTAAAATGTTTTTGGCATGTTAGAATGTTGGTACATAACAATTTTGACATTTTTGACACGCATACTCAAAAAGGTTCGCCATCACTGGTATAGGGTATTTTCCAGAAAACTGATTTCTAATCAAACGAATCTATTACAAAAGTAACTAACCTCTGGCTGCCTAAAGTATAATAAAAGGAACTATAAAAGTCAAATCTGAATTATTTTACCAAACTATGCTTTAAAAAAAAAAACCGCTCAAAATTACTAAAATAAATCCAAATATCATAATTTTTCCCCCCACCTTTTTCGAAGAAATAGTTTGAGATGAGAGTTCACCAGTTTCTGCTGCTTTTCATGCGCAGTCTTCTGCTGCGTTATCGATTGCAGTACCCATACACGGGATATCTCTTGATATTTTATTGGAGGAAATATCCTGCGTTTCTCTTTTCTCTGACATTAATGGGTAGCTATTTTTCTTTCCTGGGCGCTGCGTTATTTTTTTTCTCCAAATCTTTATTAATTATAGCGTTCTTTCTTTTTCTTCCTTTTCATTTTTTTTTTCTCTTTCCTAAAAGTTTTCTCTTCTGCCGTCTTTGTGCTTAGCTAGAAGTTTTTTGTTTCTGTTTAAAAAGACGTATTAATTGAACTTTCTTTTATGGATTACCCTAAATTTTTGTTATGCTTTTCTAAAATAAAGTACATTCTGCTTGGGTAATAGCAAATCATCCACGATAATATATGTAGGTATTAAGCATAAAACTTACAATAAAATTTTTATTCGTGTAGATTTGTTCTTTGTAATAATTGCAGATATATTTGAAATATCACTTAATTCTAAATTCTTTAACCCTTTATGCCCCCGACCAAGACCGTACCCTGAGTAAATTTCGGAGAGAGATTTGGGGCCCAGAATTCACTTCCATTGCATTTTTCAAGAAGGCTAAATAAGTCTAACGATCTGCATAAGGCTGTTGTAGTCTTTTTTTTTTTTTTTTTTTTGACAGCATTAGCATTCTGCTCTTACCGAGTCCCATTCCAAAAAATTCGAATGCATTTTTTAAAACAAATTACACTTATTTTTTCAACATGCTAACGGATTCAAACAATAAAGATATGCTAGGCATAGTTTTGAATATTAACGGTAGTTGAATTTGGACCGTATACCTTGGTTAATGGCATATTTATAGACATCCTAGCCAGTGTTCGGTGGTATATATCCTATATTTATTCTCAAAATATTATTTTATTCAATATATTTGATATTTTCATATATGTGATACATTTTCAAAACAGTGCATATTTTAATATTTTCATTCAAAACAAGTGTAGATTAATTTTTTTTTATTGAGTGTGTTGTTTTGCAGATGAAGAACCTTTGAAACTCTGGCAGTGACTTTTATACACCCCCCCCCCCTCCCCCAAATAATAAAATAAAATAAATAAAAATAAATAAAAAATAAATAAGTAAAACTTCTATGTTTTATGTTTGAAGTTAAATTTTTAAATGTTGGACAGTATTTGCAAAAAACAGCTGTTAAAAGACTGTCTAATTTAGACATTTATTCACAACTTCATCAAAAGACAAGTTTACATTTATGTTCAAATTTTTCAATAAAAACAAATTATTTTGTATTAAAAATTTTGTTGTATAAAACATAAAATTTTCTGAGTGTAAAAAAGCAAATTGTGTTTGTTTTCAATTCGTTGGTCCTCAGTTTTGTTACGTAAGTGAAATTGTTTTATTAAGTTTCATGCTAAGTGTAATGCATTTTAGTTTCTAGATTACGTCTGACAATATTTATTGTCATCAATAAGCTGACTATTTTCAAAATATCGAATATGTATCATAATATTTGATATTTTAGAAAATATGATAATTACGAACCTTGATCCTAAAATAAATTTCGGAGTGAGATCAAGGCTGGTGTTGACTCTAGAAAAAAAGGGTCGCCGGGCGGAAATTTTTCAAAAAGGGAACACTATTCTAAAAAAGGGTAAATTTTTTCAAAAAGGGAACACTATTCTAAAAAAGGGTAATTTTTTTCAAAAAGGGAAACACTATTCTAAAAAAAGGGCCTATTTTTTTTTTTCAAAAAGGGCACACTTCTACCTTCTTTACTAAAATATTTTGAACCGGTTTGTTTAGAGCCCCTAGAATTTGCGATATTTTCCTGGGATCAATTGAATTGCCACGGGACAAATAGGAAATGTTAAAAAGGGCAGCCGGGCGCAAAAAATAAATAAAAAGGGCCGCCGGGCGCTGCGCCCTGCTAAAGTGGCTTAGAGTCAACGCTAGATCAAGCACAGGTAAACACCCCATTAGCTTGGCTTTGACGGTACAAGAAATAATTCGGGTAGAATTTGGAAAAGTAAAAAACCCATATGAATACTGATCTAGTTTAATTTTTTATAGACGAAATCTTTTTGAAATTTATTTAATGATTGCATAAATCTAGAGAAGGCTTTGTAAGGCGAGGTTTTTAATAATTTCGGAGTGCACAACCTGTACATGAGAAGGGCTCACAAAAATGACTGGGTTGTCCGGGGTCAACGTTCGTAGGGTAGACAAAATTTGGTTTCGGGGAAGGAGGAGGATCGGGAGCTTATAATCTTTTTTAAAGGGTTCTCAGGGATTTTCAGTTTTAGCCCCCTGCACTCAAACCTCCTTCCTAATCAACATACCCAAACCCAATTAATTCAGTTGGCAAGGCAATATCAACACAGTTTTGCTTGTATACATATTAGAGATACAGATAGGTTTTTTTCTGTACAAAGAGTGTAAATATTCCTGCAATTTTTTTCTTGCGATAGATGGACGAAATTTGCCATTTTTTTTAACGAAATTTTGATGAAATTCGCGGTTTTTTTCCATGAGAAATTCGCGATTTTTATTTTCCTAAGAGCGATTGTCGAATTTTGCGACATTTTTAGCGATCGATTAGCAAAATTTGTATTTTTTTTTTCAACGACCCCGATAAATTGACGAAATTCGTAATTTTTCTGCGTCAGGTCGACGAAATTTGCGATTTTTTTCCCACTAGCGTTTAACAAAATTCGCGATTTTCCCCTCGTAATTGATAAATTTACCTTTTCCCCATGAACGAAATCTGCGTTTTTTTACCCGCGATAAATAGGCAAAATTCGCGATTTTTTACACGAGCGATTGACGAAATTTACCAACTCCGGAATTTCCGATGTTGCCATCTATGGTATCCGCCAGCCGACTCACGACACTTGCAATTTTTCTGCATCAGATTGACGAAAATCGTGATGTTTCCTTACTAGCGTTTAACAAAATTCGCGATTTTTTCTCGCGATTGCGAAATTTGTTTTTTCCCCGTGATAAATTGACAAAATTCGCGATTTTTTTCCACGAGCTATCAGTGAAATTCACGTTTTTTACCCGCGATAAATTGGCGAAATTCACGATTTTTTTTCCCGTGACCGAGTTACGCAGTTATGAAATTAGCAACTCTCGGATTTCTGATGATGGCATTTATAGTATCCGCTGGCTGGTTAACGAAATTTTCAGAGTTCGATTGATGAAATTCATGATTCTTATAAGCCTAATTGACAAAATTCACGCTTTTTTTCTATGACTTATAGACAAAAATCGCGATTTTTTTCCCGCTACATATTGACAAAATTCGTAGGCCACAGGTTGTGAGGGTTATTGTAAGTGTAGTATTATAACAGTAATATCGGAATATTGTTCATACGGTTCGCGTTTTCTAATAGTTAAGATAAGTGTCCCAATAATAGGTAACGTACTTATAAAGAATTCACTTTCAGAAATGAAAAACAAGCTTAGGGGAGGTAATGGTAATTGGGATCAGGGGCAATCTGTAACAGCTAAAAATAATTGACCATGCTAATTAGGAAGATTGACTATGCAATTTTTAGTGAAAATGTATGTTCCTGTGGAACACATGACTCTATGATTCCAGACTATATACTCCAGAACACATGACTCTATGTAATCACTGTTTTCCCAGAACACAAAGAAAAACGTTGACCGTCAAAGTGAGAACATTTTAGTTTAAAAATTCCTGCGTAAAAAAATGTAGGAATATTGAAATTTAGCTATGGATTTAAATTTAGAAAAAGGTTGTTTTTAAGAGGAAATGGTTTTGCAACAGACAGAGCATAATGTTAGTAATAATCTGCATGACTCTAATTACCCCAGAAATAGCATAAAAGTGTTATACCGCGAGAAACTGAATGTTGAAAAATGTAATACTGACTAGTATTTTCCCCCCTCTCCTTTTTAAGCACATACACCAGAAAAAAAATGTTAAGAGGCTTCTCTGCAAATGAGGTCTTGATACTTTATTTTTTAAATTAGCAAAATTTACTTCAAACTTCAAGCTAATATTGCAAAGTTTTAGCACTTTCTAAAATAGTGAACTATATATACTCGTTAAATATACTCGAATAGAATATGATATGCATCACAAAAGAATTCGTGTAATAATGTTTATGTTACAGTAATTACTAAAAGTGCGTTTTGAGTTGTGGTATGCGTTTTTAAATGTAAATTTTTTATATATTACTTAGTGTTTATAAATCATTCTAATATAGTACAGTAAACTGTGTGGTGAGACGGAAATCTGTCTAACTCGGAAAGATTTTCAAGTCCCTGCGAATCCATAGACATAGAGTAAAATTTGTCTAAGGCGGAAAATTTTCTCTGTCCTGATCGATTCCGCCTTAGACAGGGTTTACTGTATAATCAAGTCTGCACAAACGGTCTCGAGTACATTTTCGTTTACTGACGAAAGTTGCTGAAGGCTGTTTTCAACTGAATGCCTAGTGGCGTAGTGGTCAACACGCCTGTCTGCCACGCTACAGGTCGCGCGTTCTGCTCCCGGCTGGTTCACCATCCTTTCATATTTCGATAAAATGAGTCGACTGTGGTCGATAAAATGAGTATCAAGCTTGCTTGGGAACTAAGCACCGAGGGTCTCGCGTTGGGTTGACCACCTGGCCAGGGCACATGTTGCATAGCACCTCGGGGTCCAGGGTCAAGAAAACAGAGTTGGGCACTGTAGTCCCTGAACCTTAATGGATCGTACAGCCACATGTTTATTATTATTTTTTTTTTTCAACTGAGTTATGCGTTTCCTAACTGAACTAAATTTTTGCATACTATGTAGTAAATACATGACATAAATACATAGATCATATACAGGGCTGCACAAGTTAATTTGGATATTTTCCTAATATTGATGCTAATTGAAGAGCTAAGTGGAAGAACATGTTAAGTAACAAAAATTACATTTGAAGAAATTTGAAGTGAAAGTTTTTGCTGTAAATTTTAATGATTTATTTTCTGTTTGATACCATGTGTTTGAAATATTAACAGGTATGGTACTAAACTCTCTCAGAAAAACTTATTCATATTTAATTTTCAAATATTAAAAATGATTAATATTATTGACATTATTAAATATTAAAATATTAATGAATAATGCCTTAAATCTTCAAGACTAAATGGGATCTTAGTATTTTAGCTTCACCATGTGATAGGATACCTCATAACGCTTTCATCCAAAAGATAAATATTTTTTTTTTTAATGTGGCATAACATGTTCATCCAGTCAGCTCTTCAATTATTGAATATGAGTTCCCAAATGTGTTATTTTTCAAATTGCTTACTTAGCCACCATCTTTCACCTTATTAAACTGAGAAGTTTTGTTACAGTATTTTAAATGTGTTAAAAAGTGCTTCACAATCTATGCTTGCCGCATAAGTTTTTGTACTCCCCTAACCCCTCCCCTTGTTATCGATAAAAACCGCACATTAATTAGCTCGTGCCTTTTGAATAGCTAGTTACTTGTAAAATAATGACAGATGCTGACATGGGAGGAAAATTCAAATAAGAAATTTTTATATGAGAATTATTTCTGAAAGTGATGTGCAAAAGGACGGGGCACCAGCACGTATACACGACAAATAACAAAAACTGAAAATTTTAATAGAAAGTCTTCTTGTGAAGCGCATTCAAAATAAATAAATGGAAATATGGGTGTGGGAGGGGGTGAAATAGCATGCTAGTCGTAAATTTCAAAGCTCATTTTTACCGCGAGAAGAGTTATACTGTTGGAAAAGTAATTTTACAGGTTAACTCTTTACAACTTTGTGTGCGTCCAAAATTAAGGGGGGGGGGGGTAGGGATTTTTCTTCTTCTTCAGAATATGCTTTAAAGATAGATAAAATTACGCGAAAGCATAAACATTGCATTACGAATTTATGAGAAATATAATCATTAGATAATATCACAAAAAGTATACATATAAATCTGTCTTTTCGTTGACACATTTCAGTTTAGCACCAAACTGTGATATTTTATAATTGATTTGATATTATAGTTAGTCTTACGTAATCGCGTCCAGAGCCAAATGGCGTATTTGAGCAAAAATAATTTGAAGCATAACGTTAATTTTTAGTAACATTCACTTTACAAAACTTTGTAGCCATGATGGCAATGTTTGAAGGTAGACCCAATTACAGGAAATTAATGCGGGGGGGGGGGGGGAGGGGGTGATGCTTTTTAATTTGTTGTGGGCAATCAATTGCCAATTGTAATAATTCTATAGTAACTCGTTACTTTACATTGTAACAGAAAAATGTTCATTGTTGAGATGGGTTTTAAAAAGCAAATCATGCTTGGAAATTAAATTTAAAAAGTCACTAAATTTACTATCTGATATTATAGTTAGGTCCAGAGCCAAATGGCGTATTTGAGCAAAAGTAATTTGAAGCAAAACGATTGCAGCTTTCAAATAAATTTCATTCAAAAGTATGTTCCCCCCTTCGATGATGTAAAAATAAGTGAAGTATGAGCCATAAAAGTGAAAGCCATAGCGCCACCATTGTATATCATCGTATTCGATCGTTGCCACCATCTTTATACATTTCGAAAAATAACTACTTGTTTTTGACAATCGTCCAAAAGTGAGCTAAGACTTTTTGACAACATCAGAAAAGTTCGTAGCGAAAGAAATAAAGACTGGCGTATATCATATATATATATATATATATATATATATTACCATTAATTAAACATAACCTGCCACCGTCAATTATTATGAATTAAAGCTGTAAGTATTAAAAAAAAAAATATTATAAGAATTATTATGGAAGAAAAAAGAAAAAGTGGACACCGACAAAAATTGAAAAGCTTATACATTGAATTACGTTATCGAGGGCACAGAATTCAATGATATAAGCAAAATGGTGTTTTCTGTGGGAAAAATAAGCTAAAGCTAAATTTTGCGACGAAATTGCGAAAGATAATCCGGAAAAAATTAAAAACTTCGGGTTCTTATCGCCAAATTCAAGTACTCTTTGTGATTTGGCGAGCATTGGATCAGTGCGATTTCAAAGCAACAAGTAGCATTAACACTAATCAATGTACGTTTCGAAACTGTTTTTAGAAGTAATTTTTACAATTTCTCATTTAGAATTTAACTAATGACGTATGCCTGTTTGTGTAAAAGTAAATAATGTACTAAATGACTTGTTTTAATTATTTAATTTTATCATTGAATTATTATTTTTCAAAGCTAAGAATACTATTTATCTTACCTTGCAGTTTGTGATTACTTAATTTTCTATCTGAAATATTAAGATTATATTTTATTTTTCCTTTTACAAAGAGCTGTAGTCCTCAGAGTAAACGTACAACATCGTTGATAATTTATCGTTATTATATGAAACATACGAAACAGTATTTCTTGGAAAATGTATTTCGTTGTATTAACACTATACAGGCCGCTGACGCATTTATAAAACTACCATTAAGAGCCGTTGACACTTGTGCATCCTTTATGATTAAAAAACAAACAAACAAAACAATGCGGCATGTATATAGTACGTCGCCCAAGGGTAGTGCCAAATAATGAATTTTTAACTAATGGAGTATGGGGATTCTGCCGTGTTTTCTTCTTTTTTGTAATTATGTATATCCTCCCTCACAAACAGCAAATGTAGTTTTTAAATATTGAGAATGCGTTGAGATCTATCTTCCTTGTTAGCAGTGTTTGTAGTCGTAAAAAACCCAGGGAGTATACGTTATTTGAGAAACAGAGGGTATACAGAACTTGTTTTTCAGTAACGAGGGTATATGGCGTATACCTGTTTATACCCTCAACTATAGTCCTCCTTGTTAGGCAGTTATATATCAGATCATTTTTTAGAACCAGTATTGAAACAAATTTATTCCTCTTAATGTATTATATATTTATTTTAGTACACTTTTCAAGAATATAATAACATATAAATAAAAGAGTAAACTTTTACCGAAATTTTAGCTACAACGAAAAAAAAAAAAAAAAACTTTGAAAGTTATAAAACCTAATCTGTATAAATAAAACTAGGCAAATAACGAAGAATTATTAGAATGATTTAAATAAAGAAATATTTAAACCTATTCTCGGAACTGCGATTATTCGGCTGTTTCTCTGAGGCGAACGATATGGTTTCCTAAGGCATAATTAATATCCAATGACAGATGATTTTGTAAATTCCCAAATGTGAAATTTAATCTCGCAAAACTGCTATCAGATCCATATCTTTATCAAATATTTACATGCTTTCCAGGAAATTTACGCTATGAGGAGGATGTAAATCATTAAACACGTGGCAGATTGTAAATGGTGGGAGGAGACTTGTATAACAGTTAAATGAATATTATTGTGTTAGTGATTAAACAAATAACAAGCCTCATTGACAAAAAGTTAACGTTGTTAAGGACATTTGCAGTTGTAAATTATAATAGTATTATATTTTTACTTTATTTTATCTTTATAAGAAGAAAGTATTCGATTCGTGGAAAAAATTCGACTTCCGGTTTTCGACGCATTTAAATGTTAAGGTCCTGAACATAATTTAACTGTTTTTAGAAAATGTCTGTCTGTTGGTATGTGACACAATTTTTTGGTGCTCTCTATCACAAGAACTAATGCATGGAATTTTTGTCAAATTTCAGATTCACTTAGGCCTTGACATAAATAGATGCTGATTAGGTTTTGCGTAAATCGCCCAACAGGTAGCACTGCTATGCTGCACTTTTCAAGATTTCTGCTTTAGCCTGTATGTCAAGAGCTTAACGTACGGAAATTTACCAAACTTCGTATTGTGTTAGACCTTTGCACAAATAGATCCTTATTAGATTTGGGTGTATATCGCAGAGCAGGTGTCACTTCTATGCTCTGTTTTTCACGATTTCCACGATAGCCATGTCTCAAGAACAAATATATTGTCATTTAAGTTTGGTTGCAGGCGATATAATTTAGAAGAAAGTTTTGTGAGACTTTTATGTTGTATTTCCTTCTTAATAATAAAGATATAAATTTGGCACTTGTGGCCGGATAGACTCATCATTTGTTCATCATTAGAGATAAATTATGTTTTTGAAAATAGTAGTCATAAGATTTATTACACAGTTAAACATTTTAGGCTAACAGTAGAGTCTTGCATGGGTTATACCTAATCCCGACAACATAATTTTCCACGATTCGCAACTCGACCCGAACCCAGTACACTTCAGTCAGTCCCGAAACCCTAAGTGTGAAAAAAATAATGGTATGTGTCAATGTAAATACAGAAAAAAATCCACAATCTTATTTATTTCTAACACCAATTCTATCAAGATAGTTTTTGTAAACGAACACGATTTTGGAATTTCTAATTTTTGAAATTTTCTACTCTTAACCAACCCGTCGTAGGTTGCGCTATGAGCATTTCTTTCACGCTAATCATAAAAAGCGTGTATTTAATTTTAAAATAACTTTTAAATCCCGAAATTTTTCTGTACATATAAATTATTATTGTATTTCATCTTAACGAGGATTCTATAGCTATTTTCATCACGTGCACTGCTTATACTATGGGAGAAAGCAGTGTTGTAAAACGCTTACACGCCCCTTTCCTAGCAACTTATTGAACCCCTTTAGACATCATAACCTTTCAATGCGAATTACATTTAAAATGTTTAAAACGTCGTAATCAAAAGTTTACGGCAGGGGGAGTGGCAGGGGTCCGTCTTGCTGTAGCTATCGTGGCAATCATGGAAAAGGCAGCATAGCAGCGCCAGCCGTTGGGCGGGCGATTTACACCAAAACCCAACTTATGGTTATGTCAACTGTCTAAATTTGACTTAATTCCATGAACCAGTTCTTGAGATAGAGAGCCCCCAAAAATTGTGTCATATACAGACGGACAGACACACACATTTTCTAAACAGGACCTTCTGAAACATTTAAATCCGTCGACAACTGGAAGTCGAAATTTTTCACGAATCGAATACATTCTTCTTATAAAGATAAAATAAAGTAAAAATATAATACTGTTATAATTTACAACTGCAAATGTCCTGAATTGCGTTAACTTTTTGCCAATGAGGCTTGTTATTTGTTTAATCACTAACACAAGAATATTCATTTAACTGTTATACAAGTCTCCTCCCACCATTTACAATCTGCCACGTGTTTAATGATTTACATCCTCCTCATAGCGTAAATTTCCTGGAAAGCATGTAAATATTTGATAAAGATATGGATTTGATAGCAGTTTTGCGAGATTAAATTTCACATTTGGGAATTTACAAAATCATCTGTCATTGGATATTAATTATGCCTTAGGAAACCATATCGTTCGCCTCAGAGAAACAGCAGAATAATCGCAGTTCCGAGAATAGGTTTAAATACAGTAAATTCTGTCTAAGGCGGAATCGATCGGGACCGAAATTTTTTTCCGCAGTAGACAATATTCCGCCTTAGACAAAAGTTATTCTATGTCTATGAATTCGCTGGGACTTGGAAATCTTTCCGAGTTAGACAGATTTCCGTCTTATACAGAGTCCGCCTTACAGAGAGTTTACTGTATTTATTTATTTATTTAAATCATTCTAACAATTCTTCGTTATTTGCCTAATTTAATTTATACACATTAGGATTTATAACTTTTAAAGTTTTTTTTTTTTAGTTGCAGCTAAAATTTTTAGTAAAAGTTTACCCTTGTATTTCCGTCTATTTTGTGCATCATTAAAGTAGAGGTGAAAAGACTTGTGAATTTGTCCCATCTGACTTTTCCT
The DNA here is from genome assembly GCA_963932465.1 of Maratus speciosus. Lineage (NCBI taxonomy): Eukaryota > Metazoa > Arthropoda > Arachnida > Araneae > Salticidae > Maratus > Maratus speciosus. The sequence continues at coordinate 482,304,268 of OZ010794.1, read as the reverse complement.
ACTTGTTACGACAAGTGGTGTACTGAATAGGCGAATACCGAGTAGTAAGTGCACGCATAGAAACGAGCGTAGAAGATAACTAAAATGTTAATGTTGTAAACGCAATTGCAAATTTTAAGTATTTTTTTTCTTTTTTTTTTAAGTATAAACTTTGAAATTTTATCATCTTAAAAATGTTTAAAGTTCAAGACAGCAATTTTTTTTTTTTTTTAAAGCACTTACTTAGCATCTGAGTCTACTTTCAGATAGAGGAAACTATTTCGATAATTGTATTGTATAATAAGTAATAACATGTTTAAACTTATCTATAGGTAACATGGGATTTCGCGATCTGGAAGTTTCATTGAAGCAATGCGATCAGTATATCTCATGTATGCATGTGTACCCTACGTCCAAAGAAAAGAACAAAAATAAATGAATCCAATTCGGTCGCTTTTGCTACGTTTTTTCGTTGGTCGATTTGACGACGACAAATCTCAGTGATCGAGAGCCGAATTAAATGTCTCTTTACTTTCTTGTTCGAGAACTGAGGTGTCCTAATGTAAATGTAATCGTAAAAAATAAAATTATAAAAACATTATAACACGCATGATATAGGTCAAAATTGGGAAATTTCATTAGCGGCCACTGGCCGGTAGGACTAATTTTTAAAGTGGCCACTTTCTTTAAACTAGCGGCCACTTTTTTATTTCAAAATGTTAAACAGTAAAATTTCTATAAGTATTAACCTAAAACTGAGTAGCCAAAAAAAGTAGAATCCTTGATGAAATGCAAGAATTTTTTTTTTAATCTCCTTGTAAAAAAGTGGTCGCTGATAGGCAATTTTTCACTAGCCACCTTTTTTTTATTTACATGGCCCTGTGACCGGTGGCTAGTGCTAAGAGAGGAATAGATTTTCTGAAGCATTTGCCGGGTTTGGCCATATTCCTATAGGAGGGGATGCCTTCAAAGAGGACTTTTGAAAGAAAATGACCCAAATTATCATTCTCGTACACGGAAAACCTCGAACAGTTACCCCGCTCAGATTACATTGGTTTCGAACCTGCGAACATCGGCTCAAGCTTCTCATTTTGTGTACAGCATGTTAACCACTGGGGTAAAAGTCGGTTAGAAAATAAAATATTTTCTGTGAAAAAGCTCATTAAAATAATGGGTGAAATGCGAGTTTTACTCGCGCATAAAGGGTTCGGTAAAACAAAGACCTTGTACAAAGTTTAAACTTACTATTGACCCAAGCGTGCTTCGAAAGGAGGTTGCAAAATTGCAACGCTGCCTTGGTCCGTGGAGCTGTTCTCTAGATAGGTTTTATTTAATATATTGGCTAAGCACCGACGTTTTTAATTAATATATCGGCTAATTACCGACAATTTGTTTTTCGAAAATCATTATTAACAATCCTTGGATGATTCCCTGACGATAGGTACCTCGAGCGCCCACAAAGTAAAGGCTGTGTAACGGGAAAATGATTTTCTCAAACTCATCTGATCTAGGATATTCGCTACAATTTTCCTGCGAGGTATAAACTCCTACTATACTAAATATTTTCATAATTATTAGTTTCAGTAGATTCAGAAAATCTTCCATGATATCTCTGAAAGTATATGTATATATATATTTTTTTTTCAAGTAACTTTATTAGCCCCCTTAAATTTTTCTTTAAAATATTTCCGTATGGCTAATAATCTATATACATATGTGGGTCAGCAGCTTTTATAACTCTTTCAAAAGTGTGGAACCCTAAACAAAGGAAGATATCCGTTTAGAAAATAGTTATGCGGAAGTAAACAAGTTTATTTTTATTTATTACTTTTTTTTTTAAAAGTAAAATAAAAAGTCGACAAATAATTTATTATTTCTAAATCAGTGGTCCACGAATTTGACCAACTTGAATTCCTAATAATTGATATTTATGTTTTGTCTGTCTTCCGATCTAAAACAACCTTAATACTGAGTCTTGGTTACTGTTTATTTTTTCTTTTAATTGCTTATTTTGCTAGTATAATACTTTACTTTCGCTGGTCGGAATATATGTGAAATTAAAAGTTTTAAATTTATTTCTTCAAAGCAAAGTTGGGAAGTAAGATCAGTTTGAAATATTTGTGCTTTATTTATTTTTGTTTGTGAATAAGTTTTTTTTTAATTTATAGTGTTTAGAGAAATTTATATAAAAAAACTTAAATTCTCAATAAAATAAAATAGCAGGTATTAAGGTTAACAAAAAATGCAATTCACACAACAAGGTCAAAGAAGAATGTATATAAGCTTTTATCATGACATTGAACAGTAATTACTTTATTGTGAACATTTAAATATCAAAGTAGAAAAGAAAATGTGTATTATTTAAAAATTAAATCATGTTATTTGATAAAGATAGATTGCTCTTTTTATGACAGTTTTTTTTTTCATCATTTAACCTCAAAAACAGCTGACGTTGTTAGATATTATAGTTTAAATTATCCGTAGGATGATTTTTTTTTTCTTCTTCTTTGTAAAACCTTTTCACTAACATCCATGAGATTTTCCGCATTTTTATATTCTTATTTAAAAATTCACGGAATACTTTTTTAAAAATCAAGACCAAATTTTTTGAGTTCCAAGTTGAAGACATATAATGTTTACATTGTAATAATGTAGCATTTCTGGATATATTTTGCATTTTCCATTTTAATATTGCATGATTGATTATTTACTAAAAAATAAAGCTGGTTATGGTATAGAGTTTAACCCGTTCGCGACGAACGTCTTTTACAGAATTTTTAATCTTTTATCACCAATTTTTTTTAAACAGAAAGTTTTGCCTAATTTAATAGAGAAAATGCCCTGATTAAATAATGCAAAATTTACAATAAAAAATAACTGGTGGAAATAACCAAGAGAATTCCGATCACCTTATGCGCCACGACGTATACGTGACGCTCATCTCCAAGGGGTTAACTTCTTCACTCCGTAGATCTGCATTTGTGCACCTCAATTTTTTCTAGGGATGCACCAAATAGTGATTTTGGTCGAATATTTGGCCTGCAGGCGAACCAAATACTTTTATATTTAAGAGTTCAAAGGCATTAAAATGTTACATTTTTAAACGATTTTACGTAATATTTACTGCAGAAATTTACATTTTGATAAGCAAGAACTTTTTACAAGAAAACTTTAAACTGAAAAAAAAAATCTGCTTATCCTAAATTTGCTAGATAATAAACGAAAATTTTGTAACTCTTGTGCCCACAAAAAAATGCAATTTTCAAAAATTGTGTTTGACGCAGAAATTCTGTAAATTATATGAGACTATAGAAATAAAATTTTCAGAATATAGCAGAGTAATTATATCTTTTTAAAAAGCCTTAATCATTGAACTCATCTTATAACACATGAATTAGTTACATTTGATTTTGAAAAATGTTAATTGTTACTCTTGTGACATTTTGTCCATAATGTAATTTTAGCAAAATTTCAGTTTAAATACTAAACAAAATAATTAAAATAAGTTTAAAAAAAATATTTTCCATACAGAACAACTTTTAATGATGGTTTAGTTTTAAAATAACATAAAATAATGTAAAAAATTCTAAAATTAACCAACACTATAACCACATAGCAACCTCTCAGTTTCTGTTACTTAACAGAATAAGTCATTGTCTTCATTATCAATAATATCACTTGCAACTTCTCCTGTATCATGATTTACTTAATGAAACACAAATTATTTGTACGAATCATGTTAGTGTAAGGTTTGTAGTAGATTGTGTAACTTTTCATGGTTTTAACAAATTGTATTTGTTGAATGCCTTTCGCTGTTGGTATTTTCTCGCAAAGTAATGAAACTTTATTGTTTTATTTCTTTTGACAAAATAAGCAGTATATCTTAGAATTGCTTTTTTAGCATGCGCTTCATTCCATATACATCATTATACAACAACACAAAATAAATCTACAGCATCTATACCAGGGGTATTTGAAAAAAAAAATATGCCTAATTAAGTTAATTGAGAAAGGAGCCCGATTCATTGCAGGCATATTTGCATAGTTATATTTTTGTTTAAATTGGAAAGCACAACCATCATATAAAAAGGTAAAACAGGTACATTTTAGGAAAATACAAATTCCCTTAAAGATGCAATATTGAAATTTTACATACGAAAGCATTTACAAAAAATTGATTATGAGTTACATTGTCTAAAATAATAGCATAAGATTTTACTTCATTGGGATTCTACTAAATAAAAAGCTGAAAACACAGTCGCTTGTGGATTTGACCAGTAATGTAGTATTTCATACCAAAATTTCGTCTTGGCATGAAAATAAAACAGCTTCCAAAAAATTCACAGGCATAACTATTCTTTGAGGAATGGTTATTTTATTTTTTTGGCTTTACGAAAATAATCCCTTGTACAAGTTTCAACGAATGTGTGCCACAGAAATGGATTTAGTTGCTTTTGAAAAATTTTAAACAATCAGAAACGGTTTCTTTAACTGTTACTTTTTCAAAACGTTTATCAACGTTTTGAAAACGTAACAGTTTTGAGAAGATGTTGATAAACGTTTTGTCAATAGCAAAATGTCTATCAACGTTTTGCTATTTACAATAACTTATAAGAAGTTCTGTATTGTGGACTTCCGTTTCAAATAATTCTTCGATGTTATCTCCGCAAATTAGACATTCTGAATTCCTAAATTCTAATTATCATGTATCTCGGCAGACAAAGTCATTAAATCCATCACAGGAATGTTTAATGCAGGAAATACACCAGTCACTACATTATGAATTGCTTGAATGTTTTCGTGACAGCAACAAATGGAGGTATTCTGATGAGTAATTTTCTATTGTTTTATGAAACTAGGCTTTAAAGCTGCAAAGGAATCTCCGATTTTTCAATTTAGGAAAGCTTCTTTAAACAAAAAACGTATTTTCTTATTAAATGTCCCCTAGAATTGATGAAATTGTGTGACCTTTTTCACGCTTAACTAACGTAGATTTAGCTGAAAAATGACCTCTTCTTCAATCTTCATCGACATAAAATTCTCCAAAGCTGTGGAGTTAGATTTTTTTTTTTCCGTTACAGTATCTGACGTTTTAGATTTTTTTTTCCGTTACAGTATCTGAGGTTTTAGATTTTTTTTTTTTTTTCCGTTACAGTATCTGAGGTTACAGTATAAGGATACAGTATCTAGTTCTCTACTTTTTCTTAATATTTCCATTTTCTTGCTGAAGCTATTGTTGGTTCTAAGACTTTTCTTCACCTTACCTTAATATATTTTGTTTTGTTTCTTTCTCACAACAACATATTCAATTTCATTCTTATTTTTTCTTTACAATTTTTAGCGCTTAGCAGAATTTTTCCTACTCTTTAAAACAATACAACATATTCAATTTCATTCTTATTTTTTCTTTACAATTTTTAGCGCTTAGCAGAATTTTTCCTGCTCTTTAAAATAATGCCGTGTATAAGAAGCAATATTAAAATCTTTCCTTTAAAATATACTATCATAATCCTTTCCATAAGAGTTACTATAAGAACCTCTCTAGGTTATACAGCAGAATTTAGTAAACGAAGCTTTACAAAACCTATAAAATATCTAATCAAAGACCATGTGCTTCAAACCAAAAGAAAGCACACAAAAATGAGTTGAGTTGTTTTATTATATCTTTAATTACTTGTCATGATTATTTTATAATCTTAAGTAATAACAAAAAGGAATAAAAATAAATCCACCCATTAAAAAAACAATAATAAAGATAATTTATCTTCCTTAAAATTTACAAAATAACCTTAGTTATAGCTAAAACTATTTCAAGAACTGCTCTAATAACAGAGAAAAATGAACAAAACTTTAAGCATTCTGTTTGTTTTGGTTGTAACGCAGTTTTATATCAAACTATCGACAAATGTATTTTGTGTTACTCTTGTGACAACTCCCCAGAGCCTATTCCATGCATAGCATAAACAAAATATTTAATGTAAAATATGTCTTACACCTCGAAATCAGAGAATTAGAAGTTTTGGGTAAAAAATTTAAATAGTTGTTTTTTAATAAAACTTTTGTATGTTTTCCGTTACTCTTGTGACATTTAAGTATTAACGTTTAAATACAGCCAAAAATACATTAAAGACATTATCTAAAAGATTTTATCTATGTAGATCTTAAAGATATGATAATAGTTTGCTGATTTGAACGCATAGTAATTTTATTGAATTCCAAAAAGTAAAAAAATCATACATTGCAATTTCAATAATTTGTATTTTAAGCTCAAATATTTCCGTTTAAAAAAAAAATTCAGCAATTTTTTTTCTACCGTGGACGTTTCCATAGTTATAAAACTTTAATTTATAAAATTTTTTAAATTCATGGTTTCAGTGAATTCAAACAAATGAATAAACGTTTCTTAAATTCTAAAACAGTATTTTAAAATCAATGAGGAATTGTGAAAAAATCTGAAGAAAAACTTTACAGGGTCATATATATACTGTTTATTGTCAGGAAGTGACAAAAATAATTAAATAGTACTATCTATTCAAATAGTGGCAGCAAGAATAACTTTTCTACTCTCTTTGGATCACCAAGGATGGATCACCAAATGCATCGTAAACCAGTGTCTGGAGTGGGCAATCGTTTTCAGAGATTGTAAACATACAGGTTGTTCCTAAAATCTTGCAACAATGTTGCAACAAACTTTCAACAGAAATAATATGGTAAAGACAAACAATTTTTAAACAAAAAACATGACAATGTTCAGGAACACGCATTTGTCCTTAATTCCTATGAAATCCTCATAAAAGGGTAATTATCTTAAGTGAACTTTACAAACAGCAAATAAATAATATAAAAACATCTTTTATTTAAATACAGTGAAACCTCCCTGTGCAACCACCTCCCCGAACGACCATTTTTTCATGGAATGAAATTTATTCCCATAGTCTCAATACTAATTATACCTCTATTCAGAGACCACCCCACTTGAAATCCCTCCATGAGCGACCCATTTCTTTGAAGAAAAGGAAACAACTTCCGTTTTTCCCTGGTCGCTTGAAGAAGGTTTCATTAGGATAATAATTCCGGAGAGCGCATTATTCATCAAACTTCTAAACTAAGTTTAGAATTTTTTATTATTCCGATAGTTTTTAAGTGTTTAAACCCCTTTTTGCCTTTTTAGGCAATGAATTTAACTCTGATGACAAAGTAAGGATGACGGTCAATAAACTCCTCTGCCCTATTCTGTCAGGAAACTCTCAAAGAAATAGATAAATTAATGAAATCGTCATAATTTGTTCCCGTCCAAAAAAAAAAAAAAGAAAAAAGAAAAAAATTGCATTTATTTACTGAACTGCGAAAGGACTTGGAAATAAAAGTTATAGAAGATAAAGCCGTAAAATCAAAGCAAACGTCAATGTATTCATTTTTTAATCTCTGCACTAATTAACTTATGTAATTAACTTTTGTTTTTATACTTAAATTTTCATATTTTTCCCTCATGTGAAAAATAAATTTTAGTAACATTAATTGTTAACTTTTTTCAACAATTAAAATCTAGATTTAAACATGACCTCTATTGAGAGACCACCTCTCGGAACGACCAGTTTTTATTGGAACGGAACGTGGTCGCTTTAGGGAGGTTTTACTGTATGATTATGCTTCTAATTATTATGAATATCTTTAGAAGTGGACAGTTAAAAGTAGGATTTAAAAAATATGTTTTAAAAATGTTTTTCTAAATATTGAGTTCAGCCGAATATTTCGATATTAGGTCAAACCGAATAGTTTGACATTCGACCAAGCCGAATATCCGGCAGACCAAATAGTTTGACATTCGGTCTTACCGAATATTCGGTGTATCCCTAATTCTTTCCCTTTTTAAAAAGGATACTCTAACATAATTGTAATTTTAATATCAGAATGATATGCTCTAATATTTGAAATAATGCAATTAAATTAAATCCCTTGTTCAAAAATCAAATTTAAGAAGAATCAATAATATTAAACTGTTTGAAACCCGTTCTGAAATTTTAAGTATTCTGTTTTAACTTTAAAGCAATTAATAGATAATCTTAAAGTTTTACATATTTTTGCATGCTAAAATGATATAATCTTTTGTTATATTTATTGATATAAGTGGAAAAAAATTGACAATATGTTTTAAAACTAAACTTTTAAATATTTTTTATAAAACTAATGATCTCAAATATTTTATTAACAGAATTTATAAATTTTACAAGATATAAATGCATAACACTAGTTAGTGAAATAATCTGGTGTCATTTTTATTATAGCTATTTTATAAGGTAAAAGTATTTCTTTCATAAAAGATATTTATCTTTTGAATCCCCCCTTTTATATGGAACTACAATTCAATGTTTGCTATTTTTAAAACAGTAAAACATATGTTATCAATAATTGGTAAATAAAATATACCATTATAGCGGGGAATAAAATATGTTTTTCGCTAATTTTCATACCTTGGTGATTTTCAAAAAAAGCCTCGTGTTTTACTGTCCTTTCACATTTGCACAAAAAAATAGTTAAATGTCATAGTTTTAATTATTGCCTTTTAACTATCATGTTTTTTTAATGATAATTTACAGATATATTATTATTTATAAAAAAAAATTAAAAATAAGAAATATATTCTTTTGTAGTCAAAATGTCATAACCCTAGGTTGTCCCAACAAGCGATTTATTAGGTGAAGATTTAAGTTCTATTTAAAACAGATGGTTATAATTTTTTATACATTTTTATTTATTAAGATGCTACTAATTAAAAAAATATTTATTTTCACCAATTAAACTTATCTATAATTCTTGATAATTTTTTTTAAACCGTGTCCCAAGAAAGAGTGTCATTGCCAAAGTCAACTTGTTATCAGGTTTAGGTGAATAGAGTAAATAGTTTTATAGTTTTAATAAAACAAGCAAAGACTTTGAATATTTTGGTGAGTATTCTTTTGTAAGTCATTACCGTACCCAATTCTAATTGATAATTAAATGAATTTTTATTTCTTAATCTGCTTTTATTATATGAGAAATAGAAAATCATTGTATGGGCCAGAAGATATAATGGCTGCCATTTATGCCTGGGGGAAAAATAAAAATATTTTGCTTAATTTGTCATTACCGTGCTCACTTATGTCATTATACCAAGTGCATTAAAATTTAAAAATTAGTTTTTAAATGTTAAATTAGTAATTTGGTCTTTGCTGATGCTTGTATATTAATGTTTATGAGGCAAGGTAATTATTTACAAACAATTAAAACTTTCTGATTATTTCTAAAAATTTGATTTTGTTATTCCAAAACACAGACAGATTTTGAAAATGACCCACCTATTCCATTGATACCTGAAAAAATATGTATGCATTATAAAAATTATAAAATTTATTAAAATTAAGCAAGAAATCTTTTTTAATTGAAACTATCGTGCCAATAAGTTACTACATATTTAAAAATTCTTTTAAACAATGCTTTGAAGTTAACATTGTATACACATAAAGTTACTGTCTATATATGATAATTATCTCATTCATCTACACTCTGCTCTACTTTTAAAATTATATAAATTTATTGCCATATAAAATGTCTGTTGAGATGAAAATAAAGACGTGAGTGTGCAAATAATAGATAATTTACTGCTACCAATTTTTAGAAGTCGATATACACAATTAAATCCGCGGGGAACATTCGAATACTCGCGGCAAAACTACGTTTTTCGCGGTTTTTAAGAAAATTGAAAAAATTGTCCCATTTTTGAAATAGCGTACTGCGCTTGCTATTGAGTGTATAAAAAAGTTGTAAATATGAAAGTTGTAGAGAATTTTATCCTCTTTAATATTGTAATTGATAAATAATATGCTACGGCAATGAGTCTCGAGATATTTCCAAAAAATCAAAAAATGTCCCAAAATTTTGTTGTTTTTTGGCCACAGAAAATTTAGCCTTAAGAAATTTTGTTAGAAAACTTGGTTTTTCCATGTTGGCATCATTATAAACAATTTAGAAAAAAAAAATCTTTTACCCGACCTTTTGCAAGGTAAAATGTACAGTCGTGGAAAAAAAAAGGTAAACACCCCCTACTAACTTCTCAACAAATTATCGTATAAGAAAGTTACTGGTACCGAACGATTGGAAATAAAGTCTACTTTTAATTGATGTATATAAAATTTGTTTAAGGGGCCATCTACATATTAAAACAAACCATAACTTTGTTTTTTTTTGAATAGCAGTACACAATTCTGACAGCATAAATGAACTCTACACCTTCCAATTAGCCTATAAACAAATTTTTATGCAATTCGTGCCATAAGTTTCCGAGAAATTAATTATTTTAAAACGAGCGTATTTTAAGGGCTGTATCCAAATTGAAGTTTCGAACTCGATTGTTAACCGAGAGAGCCGCCTTCTTGATCAAGGCACGTTTAAGTGTCAATGAAACCTGTTTGATTACAGGATAGCAGAATAAATTTCAAAAATTTACTCACTTCTATCATAGACGGCCCCTTAAACCATCATTTTGCCGTTTTTTAAACATAATTTGAAAACTACTTGGAAGAAAAATGTGAAATTTGGGATTTCCATAAAGCAGGACTTAATAAATCTAAATCCATCAAAAAAAAATTGCATGCTGCAATTTATAATTTTTTCGATTATTAATTTCAGAATTCATAATTCATATCATAAAATTATAAAAATTGCAAATTCAACGTATTTATGTTTGGGTATATTAGTATTATTGCTAAACAAAAAATTAGCTCATTAGGAGCATAATTTCAGGAGATATAAATAAAAATATGAAAATGTAATTTAACATTAGAAGTACTAAATTTTGAATGTCTATAATTCAAAAACTTATCATTCGAATGACTTGAAATTTGGTTTCTAGGCATATTTTGAACCGAAGATTTGAAATATCTCGTTAAATTTGGGTACTGCCATTGAAAAAAAGGAAGTTTGAATTCTTTATAATATGTATATGGCCCCCTAAGCAAATTTTATACACACCATTTAAAAGTAGACTTTATTTCCAATCGTCCGGTGCCAGTAACTTTCGTCTACGATACTTTGTTGAGGAGTTAGTAGGGGGTGTTTACTTTTTTTTTTTCCACGACTGTACATTTCCCCTGGACTATTTGGAGAGAAAATCCATTTGTGAATTTGATATATTTCGATGTAAAATACTGAGATTTATCTCTACATTTTCCTGCCGCATACGATAAAATCGCCTTATCTTTACCTTCATGGTAAATTTACAGATGTTTTTAGCCAATTTTCGCTTTCACTGTTATCTCTTTTTTTCCAGTTGTTTTCCTGTTTATCTCATAAATTTTCTTTTTAAAGTCCCATTGTTTCAATTTCATTATCAATATTAATTATCTCTTTTCTTAACCATTTTGATAACGATATCTATATTATAAAACAAAAATATGTCCCTGAGTAACGCTGGCGTCATATTGTGGGTGACAACACCTGACCAACTTGCTTTTACTGAAATTTTTTAAACTTTAAACACCGCAGAATTTCAGTTATTACACAGTCTAATAGGGGAAGAAATGGTCTTTCAAATTAAATTTGTTGTGGAAAATTGTATATCAATTTACGATTTTTTTAAAAGAAATTTTCAAGCATGATTAAAATATATATCTGTATTGCGTGCATCCCGATTATTACTGTTTGCACTTAAAATAATACAAATAATTCTGCATTTGTCACCGACTAATATTTTGTAACGATATTAAAATTTCATTAATAAATAAAACACAAATTTAACAGATATGTACAAATTTTGTTACATACTGTATACACCGCTCCGCCCTCTGTCCCTCGTATCGGCTTATTTTTATTATTATTATTAAGACCTTAATAAAGGGGATCGAAAGGGAAATCTATGCTCTACAAACTTGATTCCTAATCTGATCAGTCCCTTTCGGGTAGTAAAAGATTTGTAACTACATGCTTAAATCGCTGAAATTATAGGAATAAAAAAGGATGCAAAATCTTTGACTGTTTCTAAGATTGTTAATTGATGGAATGTAGCTTAATGCCGAAGTATTGCTTTTTAGTCCAGTGTTAGGGGAACAAAAAAGGCCGAATCCGGAATTAAATTAGGGAAAGCTGGAAATTGTTTTAATCCCTTCAGTTTAGGTCTAGAATGAATATGCTATGTTTCCCCCCATCGTACTAGGTGAGCTTTAGGAAATAGGTATAGATTTATAGTCAAAAAACACGTTTTTTTACATACCATAACAGTATCTCCAAACAGCTAACTCTGTAAAAAACATTGTCAATACAAATGTTGTAGAGCTTAAAATTCTGAGTAAAATGAGTACCTACACTTATTATTTTTGTTGAACATTAAGGTCACAATTCCACTTTTAAAGTTTTAGACCCGTGGTCAGGGGGTTGAAAGCTGGAAATTGTTTTAATCCCTTCAGTTTATGCCTAAAATGAACGTACTATGTTTTCTTCCTCGTACTTGGGTGAATGTTAGAAAATATGTACATATTTATTTTCGATAAACACGTTTCTTTTTAATTACCTTAACAATATCTGAAAACAGCTAACTCTGTAAAAAAACATTGTCAATACAAATGCTGTAGAGCTTAAAATTCTGAATAAAATGAGTACCATCATTAATATTTTTGTTCAACATTAAGGTCGCAATTCTATTTCAAAATTTTACCTTAATCGCTAATCAAAAGCTTGAAACCAGGAGAGACCACTTAACTTAACAATATCTCAAAACAGCTAACTCTTTCAAAAACATTGTCAGTACAAAAGTTGTAGAGCCTAAAATTCTGAGTAAAATGAGTACCTACACTTAATATTTTTATTCTCCGCAATTTTGAGATATTGTTAAGTTAACTTGGTCTCTCCTGGCTTCAAGCTCTTGATTTGAAAATTTTTGAAATAGGATTACGACCTTAATGTTGAACAAAAATATTAATGATGGTACTCATTTTATTCAGAATTTTAAGCTCTACAACATTTGTACTGACAATGTTTTTAATAGAGTTAGCTGTTTTGAGATATTGTTAAGGTAATTAGAAAAAACGTGTTTTTCGAAAATAAATATGTACGTTCATTTTAAACCTAAACTGAAGGGATTAAAACAATTTCCAATTTTCTCCTAATTAATTCTGAGTTCAACCCCCTGACCACGGGTCTAAAACTAGTGGAATTGCGACCTTAATTTTCAACATAAGTATTGAGTGTAGGTACTCATTTTACTCAGAATTTTTCTACAACATTTGTATTGACAATGTTTTTGAAAGAGTTAGCTGTTTGAAGATGCTGTTATGGTATGTAAAAAAAACGTGTTTTTTTTACTATAAATCTATACATATTTCCTAACGCTCACCTAGTACGAGGGGGAAAACATAGCATATTCATTTTAGACCTAAACTGAAGGGATTAAAACAATTTGCAGCTTCCCCCTAATTAATTGCGAATTCAACCCCCTAACCACTGGGCTATTTAATAAATTCAAAACTTTATTTGAATACATTATTAATATTTTTAATATACAAATGCTTTTGTATGTCGCTAGTGGGCAAACTGAAAAAATATCATGTGAAATGTAAAAAAAAAAAATTGAAACGAAAAGACATTTTTGTTGTAGTACCCCTGATTCTTATTTGTAGTTCGTGAAAATCATAATTCAGTTTAAGTAAGTTGTTCTCACCACCCGTCGTGCAGATTATATAAATAGATAGGATACTCTATTAAATTTACTCCAAGTTCCGTGTTTGCTCTTTTGTTTTATTTTAAAGCCTTGATTCTGTCTTTCTTCAAACTTAATAATTAATATATTTCTCTTTAGCTAAAATGCCGACCAAAACTCCTTTTCGATGCTAAGTTACATAAATTCTTCCAAATAAATCCCAAGTAAATAGGATCTCAAGACTAATTATCAAATATTCATAACTGTTTAAGTCTTAACTCATAGCCACTCTTCCATATAATGAAGTTGAATCCAATTATCCAAGATTTATTCTCTGTCTAACATGAAAGCTCTATAAGTGTAAAAGCAATAAAGCACTCTGTTCAAGTGTGGCGGCTCTTGTAGCCAAATCTAAGGCTATTGTCCGTCTCTTGCTAGCTGCCGTGGCGTTCAGAACCATCGGGCTGCCTGAAAAACTTTAACTTCTTTATAATCTTAATGCAGTCTCCACTATATCTTCCTAGTATTAAATAAACTGCTTAGGTACAAAAAGTGATATTCATTAATGAATAAACTCATACTACCCATGAATCCGCCGTGATTGTTATAACATATATGTCACAATATTTATTTGTCTCGAAGAAGATAAGCTCTGAGTAATTATATCAACTTTCCCTCTCTCTAAATCCATTAGTGAAGAATTAGCTCAGGAGAATATCGGACATAGATAAATATTCGCCACAACTACGAATTGATCTTATTGAATAAAAATATTTACATAATCTCACTGCTTCAGCTTTTAGTAGCTCTCCACCGTAAGCTACATTATTAAACGATGGAAAAAAAGTTTTCACTTTTATTATCATGGCCTCACTTCCTAGTGACAGACGTAGATTTTTAAGCAACTCCGGACACAAAAAATCTGAACTCCAGAACTCATGTCTGTCAATAAGTACCTGCCGGCGAAGGGATTTTTACGGCAATGCAGAGAAGCCAGTGAACCAATTCAATCACATTAAAGCGCAAACTATATTATTGAAGCGGAAGAAAATGAAGTAAGCTGTCTTTTACCCCATAAACGCGCGAAAAGTTTTTTTTAGAATAATAATAAAAGAAAATTGTAAAAAATGAGAATTGCAGAACAGATAATTCAAATAGAATTCATATCGGCATTTAAGATTGAAATAAAAATGAAAAGCTTTGAAACAAAAATAATAATTCGTAAAGTGTTTTTTTAAATAGATTTTGAAAGAAAAGTAAAATATTAATGTACGCATTTAGAAAGAAATGAATCTAAGTAAAATGAATGATTGGATATATATATATATATATATATATATATATATATATATATATATATAACCATTAATTAAACATAACCTTCCACCGTCAAATATTATGAATTAAAGCTGTAAGTATTTAAAAAAAAAAAAAAAAAATTAATATAAGAATTATTATGGAAGAAAAAGAAAAAAGTGGACACCGACAAAAATTGAAAAGCTTATACATTGAATTACGTTATCAAGGGCACAGAATTCAATAATATAAGCAAAATGGTTGTTTTCTGTGGGAAAAATAAGCTAAAGCTAAAAGTTATTTTCCCCTGTGCCCAAACAACCATAAAATCAAGTGAATTGATTAAAAATGAAAGCAGAATAGAAACAAATAATATGAAATGGAAGAATCAATAAAACGTATTTAAATATTTATAGGATATAAAATATAAATAATAAACACCATACCGATTAATATTTCAGTATTTTACAAAAAAACCACGCGGACATGGCTGCCAGTATATCAAAAAGATTAAGGTGAATAAAACAGTTAAGAAATCACATTAAATGATACCAAAGGATGCAGTTAATACATTTTGAAATAAAATTGAAATACCTTGTTAAACACATTTAATCTAATATAAAATAAATAAATATTAATTACATTATTTAAATTGCACTATTAAATTAATTAATAACAGTTTAACAATATCGTAAAAATTTAGCTAAAAATACCCCCTGGTGTATTAAATTATAACTGTATATATATATATATATATATATATATATATATATATAATTATGTTATATAGGAAAAAGTAACGGAATATTGTTAATGTAGCGCGGAAATTTAATTTTCGTAATATGAAACAATAACAAAATCATTTACACCAATGTCAATATTATCATTAGACCAATTGATTTCCTGTTACAAATTTTCCATCTTCAGTGGTAATCCGAGAATATGAAATATCAGTGTCACAATATGATTGGAATATTTTTAAGACATGAAAGAATTAAAGGGTTATACAATTATGTTAGATAGGAAAATTTTATGAAATATTTTTAATGTAGCGCGGAAATTTATTTTTTGTAATATATAGTATATACATACAGGCTGTTTCAGCACAGTGTTTACAAAGTTTCAGGAGATATAGAGTCGCCTAGATGATGGGAAAACACATAGCAATGCATAGTCGGAAAAGCTTTCCTGTCGCGGTAATGACGACACAAAACACAAGAAAGGAATGACATAAACAGGGTGGGAAAACATGTTTATTATTCTTAGTACAGCAAAAAACTAAGAAATAAGAACAAAAAGAGATTCAACGATCGTCATCAAAGAAGATGCTCAAAATTACGAACCCAGGCCGTGATGCAGTTCTCACATCTCCGGCACATGGAATTTCTAATGTTCTCAAAAATACCAGTTGTGTTCCGGACTTCCCCAGCAGCTACCACGATGCCTGCAACATGTTTCTCGGCATTGTCCCAGCACCCTAAAAATAATAAACATGTTTTCTATCCTGTTCATGGCCTTCCTTTCTTGTGTTTGTGTCGTCACTACCGCGCCAGGAAGGCGTTTTCGACCATGCATTGCTATGTGATTTCCCATCGTCTAGGTGTACTCTATCTCTCCAGAAACTTCGTAACTGCTGTGCTGAAACATTCTGTATACAGGAAGAGAGAGAGATTCGTACATTAATATTAGTCTCAACATACGCATGGCAAGAGAAATTAAAAAACAATCCACAAGAACATAATAAAATGAATAATATTGATTGAGCTGCATCGTGAAAAGCTTTTCTCAAAAGTGTTTTTTCCACACTGTCAGCCCAAGATGTGAAGATGTTTCTGTTAAATGAATAATCAACCTACTACCCCAACATCAAGTTATTATTATTTTTAAATCCTTATTACTATACACATTTGTGTTCGTTTATATTTCTAAATTCAAAATTTTTATTTGTTCTTTAATATATAATTTTTAAAAAGATGAAATTGTAATTATATATGAGGACCTAGAAGCCAAGGAGTATAAGTGACAAAATTGAAAAAATTGAACTAAATGCACAGACGACCAGGAAATATGCTTTTTTTCTTTTCAGGTAAAGAAATAAGTGATTTTCTAATTATGTGTTGTGTTTTAGAGATAAACCACTTTTGCTGAATAATGATCAATATTGATTAATTATAAATTTAAAGAAAATTGCACTCTACTTTTTTCTCATTTATTGAAATAAGAGTTCAAAGACCCCTGTGAAACAAGCAGCAGTTTCCTATTTCAATTCAGTCAATTATTATTGATGTTCAGCTTTAACGTCAATTATCTTTGAACTCAATTTACTCCAAATCGAAGTTTTGTCACTTGTACCCCTTGGCTTCTGATGTCCTCATAAACAGTAGGGTCATGATTATCATGAATCGGCAAAATTTTCGAATCAACACAACTTGTCTTGATTCCAAATTGTGCGTATTGGTGATCGTTTGTTTATAATAATAATGAATGATCTTTTATGTTTTTTCCATTTTTATTTTGTATTTAATGATTTAGTCATGCATCTAATTTTTTCGAAATTATGAAAGTTACTTGAAACATCAAACTAACTTACTATTTGGTAAAAGTGATAAAAATACATTTACAAGGCAAATAAATACTTTTATTTATTCAGATCGGCATGTTTCACCGCTCTGACGGCGACATTCTCAAGATCTATAATGATACAAATATTTTCGCAAAAAAATTTTAAAACTGGTAAACGAAAACAAAAATCACACGATCTCATGCATAATGAAATTAACTGTACTATTAAAAATGATGATTCAGTCTCCATGGAGCTACCTAAAATTTGGAAAGAGATGTTATGCAGAATAATGAAAAAATAGTATAAAATAATTCACGTTCACAAATATCCATTTTTAATAGTGCAATTAATTTCCATTATGCATGAGATCGCGTGATTTTTGTTTTCGTTTACCAGTTTTCAATTTGAATTTTTTTTTGCGAAAATATTTGTATCATTATAGATCTTGATAATGTCGCCGTCAGAGCGATGAAACATGCCGATCTGAATAAATAAAGGTATTTATTTGCCTTGTAAATGTATTTTTATCACTTTTAGCAAATGTTAAGTAAGTTTCATATGCCGCCTGTTTAATTTCTGCATATCCCAACAGTATTGTATTGTTTTTTCGATTTCTAGCGAAGCCGTATAATTCATCTTATCCAGATTAACCAAAAAAATTTTTTTCGGAATAATTGTTCATACGTCTGCGAACAAAGCATTTATTGCAAATAATTGTTTTGTTCTCAGAATATCCTTTGCGTAATTTTCTTTAATCTGTCAGTTCATGTGTAAAAATAATTGGAAATACTGCATCAACAATTAATACTAGAATAGTGTTGTAACCATGCTGAGATTACTTGCGGTTATACTCTGAAATTAATTCCTTCTAGAATCTCGTTCTACTTTGATCCACTTCCTTAATATTTTCCAACATAGTTGAAAAGTGCTCTGACTCGCGTAAATGTACTCTGGTTGCCTTGCCATTGATATATCAGATTTACTGTAGCCTGTTCGATATTGAAAATGAAGTGTGTAGAATTTGTTGTTCGTTTACAGGGGCACTCAAAAGAATTGTTGCATTTATAACAGTGTATGGGGGGGGGGGGCATTCGTGGTGTATTTTAATTAAGGCTGTTAGTCACTTGGCTTCCGAATTCCCCTCACTAACGCTAAGTCTATGGGGATGGGATGCATTCGTGTGTTGAAAATATCTCCCCAGAAAATTAATGTTTATAATTGATTTTTCCTTTGTACTCCTTTGTGTATGTATACCTCGATTTATCTTTTTATAATAATTTTTGTAAATGACCATCTATTATACGAGAACTTTCTCAAAGAATATTCGAAACACTTCTGTGATTTCAAACTAAAAATTTTCTATTACTGTTAAGTCTGCAGTTTTTAATGAGCACTTGAAAATCGATATGCATTGCTTGCTTTATAATTTGCATTCACGTCTTGAGTCAGTCACGATTGATAATTATGTACAGTGAAGTTCATAGCAATAAATAAAGAGTGTCTCATTCGAGCCAATACGGCTCAAAACTCACCGAAGAAAGGACATTTTTGGAATACTGATAGTTTTAGTCGAGTTTCTGTCCGACCGAATTTTTGGCAACATTTTCACCGAAAACGAATTTTCAGCGTAAATCAGATTTTGATCCGAAAACGAAACCGAATTTTCGGTCGATCTCAAATTTTAATGGTATTATACTATTCCAAACATATTGAAACCGATATCCTAGCAAAGAAAGAAATAGTGGGCCATCAGCTGGGAAAAACATGGCAGCCAGCACTGCCATCAGCGGTAAAGTGCAATGGTGCCATTACTTAAACCAGTACAAAAGTGTCCATGCGGAATGCAGCTGGCCCATCAGTGATGGCCAGCAGCAGGCCAGCATTGGTATGCCATCACATTACTTCAATCCGGCACTTTTTCTGCAGTGCTAGCACCTATCCCACTGCTATACCTTTGCTGGTCCAGCACTTTCCCTTACAAAACTTTCTTATAGAATTCTATAAAAAAAAAAAAAAAAAAAAAAAACTTATAGAAAAAGTATTATAGAATAATGGCCCGTTTTTCTATGAGCTAGTTTCACCAACAGCTATAGAAGTGTCTATAATAAAAATGCCTCTAGAAATATTTGAATTTGCAGCTGTTTCCATGTGGTCACCCTCCCAAGTACTAACCGCGATCGGTGCTGTTTGGTTTTCGTGATCGGACGTGAACAAGTACTTTTAGCGTATTCTACGACCGCTCGTTGTTTTCAAGCTCTCATTACACTATTTCAAGTTTGTTACTTTAGTGATTTGCGGTCCCAATCATTAAATTTGTATAGAAATTATTGTATTGTATAGAAATCCTATATATTTTATACGTTGATTGATTCTCAACTGTGTAAATAACGAAAACCGAAATCCTTTGTAACTTAGTAAAACCAGATTTAAGAAGAAAAAAAGTGCATTGAAATAAAGAATTTATTTATTTATTCATTTATTTATTTATTTTATTGGTTGCAGTGGTGCTATATTATTTACAGTTTCGGAAAAAAAAAAAAAAAAAAAAAAAAAAAAAAAAAAAAAAAAAGCTTGACAGCTTAAATTGTGTTAAAATATTCATTTCAGATTTGTGTTCAAATTCATTAATCTGCCGCGGCGTGATAAAAAGAACTCTTATTTTAATATAGACTTGACAAAATATTTAAAAAGTCTAATAAATTATTATTTGTTAAACTTGAAACGTAATTGCTTAAATATTTTTACACTTCAGATTAAAATATTTGAGAAAAAATTACAATTAGTGACTTTTTTTAAAAAACTTAGATGAATTACGCCACTTAGCGTAAGGGTTCCCAGCAATAATACTGCAAAAATTCGTGCAGTTCCATGGCGTGGTGGGTCAGCGCAAAAGATAAAACGGAGGCCCATCAGAATTTTATCTGATTTCCGACAGCAAAGTTGACTGAAGCTGTCTAGCAGTGGTCATGCAGTGGGTAGACCATTAGCCAGCACTTCTCCATTATTGCCAGCACCTATCTTGCTGCTGGCCAGCAATTTATTCTTTGCTGGGATATATCACTGATGTGCTCTACAAGTTGCTTATTGTAGCACATAACATTCACCGTCCATTTGTAGGAGCACACACACAAACAAAAAAAATCGTTTACAGTCTATAATCGGTCTATGAGCAAGAATTGCTAGAAGCGCGTTTTCAAATGTTTTCAGACTTTTTTTTTTTTTGCATATAACTTCTTGTGTATACTATACATTCTATAGATCATATACAGGGCTGCACGAAATATATCGAGTACATTTCCGTTTATTAACGAAAATTGTTGAAGGGAAATGTTCAACTGTGCTATGCGTTTCCTAACGGGTAAATTTTAATTTATTTATAAGATGTTAAAATGTATACAAATCTATAGGACATGGACAGGGTTGCACAAAAGAATTCGGATATTTTTTCGGCTATTGATGGTAATTGCTGAAAACTGATTTTCTATTGTGTTATACATTTTCCAAATTGCTTATTAGACAATCATATTTCATCTTATTAAATTGTGAAGTTTTGTTATTTGACGAATTTTTCCCCTACGATTGACTGGTGAATTTCACGATTTTTTTTTTTTCCGCGAGCGACTGAAGAATTTCTCGATTTTTCTTTTTTTTTTCGGCAATAATCGACTAACGAAATTTCGTGATTTTTTTTTTCCGACGACTTAATGACAATTTCCACAACTATTTTCTCAAAAACGATTGACGAATTTCGTGATATTTATTTCTAACGATTGGCAAACTTTGCAGTTTTTTCTTGCGAATTAGTAGGATTTTTTTTTCACACTGTCGATGGACGAATTTCGTGTATTTTTCCCGCGCCCGGCCGTTGATTTTCATGATTTTTTCCCGTGAACAGTTGGTGAATTTCCGGATTTTTCCCAATGACTTACTAGTAAAACTCGCGAGTTTTTTTTTTTTTTTTTTCATACGATCGATGGACAAATTTCGCGTTTTTTTCCCACGATGACTGTATAAAATAATTTGAAAAGGCCGCCGGTCGCTGCGCCCTTTCGGCCTAGAGTCAACACTATATTCTGAATGTGTTGGAAAGTGATCCATAATCAATGCTTAACGAATAATTTTTCGTTGTTGTTTTGCTTGATAAGTCTGCGTATAGACCAAATACTGCGACAAGAGCCATAAATTACTTTCTGGCCTTTCATTTCCAAAGACTCTATGGTCATTCGTCACTTTTATTTTAACGCTTTCTAACATAATTGAAAAGTGTTTATGGTTGGTTGATTTTTGGCGGCCGATTATCTACTCTAGGGATATAGGTCCAAGGGGGGAGTGCCCTTCGTGGGGGTCTTTCTAACGGAACCTAATCCGTATTTACGCATGGAAATCCATGGCTCGAAGAAAACCGCGAAAATTCCGAACGATTAGGCCGACGGGCGCAATTGGGTTCGAACCCAGCACCTCCCGTCTACCAGCTTCGAGAGCAGAACCTCTCAGCCACTGATGGGGCCGAAAAGTGTTTATGAATTCAATTGTTTGTCCATGCTCAACTCACGTAAATATATTCGGATTGTCATGTAATTTTTATGTGTTATTGAGGTCAACTGTAGAACGCTTAACTTGAAAAATATTATTTCATTCTATGTCCATGGGTTTAACATTGTCAGGGTTGCAAAAAATCCAACTGCCCAATAAAACCCGCGAGGGTTTTTTTTTTTTTTTTTTTTTTTTTTTTTTGCGTAAAACCCACTCTAAAAAAACCTAATAAATTCCACGTCAAAGCGGGTTTTACTGGTTTTTTTACAGTCTATGATATTATTATTTAATATTCAGTAACTTTTATATTATTTTTTTTAACCTTTGTGTAAAAGTTACACCAGCCTATTAAAATATATTGTGGGTGTACTGCTAAATCCAAATGTGGCAAAGTCAAAATGAAATAGTGTGCTTAAGTCATTTAAAGGCCTGTTAATATTATGAAGAAAAAAAAGGCCAAAATCAATATACATAGCTAATCATAACATTTTCGCATAGATCAAAAATAAAAAGGTCTTTTATATCAAGATTTAACAATATAAAACTTCATAATATAAGTTCCCAACTGGAATACAAATTTGACTCAAATAAACTAAAGTTACTTTGTAGTTATCCAAAATTTTCCTCATATTAAATTTGTTGGTTCTACGCTTCGTTAGTAATGTGATAAATCACGTACTATATATTCAATAATTTCGAGCGTAATTTCACTGTTGAAAATTAATTAAAATTATATATAAACAGTTTTTGTTTATTTGTGTAAACCTGGTATATATATATATATATATATATATATATATGGGTTATGGTACTAAATATCGACTTCCATCTAAATTTAATGTTAAATCTATTATCAAACAGTTTACATATGATATTGATATTTTTATTTATAAAATTTCTATCTATTATAATAAGCCTATTGAATATTTTAATCAATGGAAGATATTAGTAATTGAAAAATTAACTATGGCTTTAAAAAATAATATTGCTGATTTGGTTTCTATTAATACAAAGCATTATTTCCAACAAATTACTAAATTACAAAAAAACTACGTTATTACATATGTAGACAAATCTCCTAACAATTATGCTATTATATGCAAATCATATTATCACCAACTTCTTACAAATTCTATTTCTTCTAATAAGTCATTTCAAAAAACTAATGAAACTGTAATTGTAAATAATCGTAAAATTCGTAGTTATTATAAACTATTAAATATTTTATCTACTAATTTTAATTATCCATATTTAGTTCTTATTCCCAAATTTCATAAAACTCCTATTAAATTTAGGACTGTTACTATTGGTTGTAATACATATAATAATAAAGCCAATACACTTCTCTTAAAAATTCTTAATCAATTATATGTACTTACTACAAATAATGATAATACACATTGTATAAAAAATAGCTATCAACTTGTTAATATTTTAAAAAATCTTCATTGTGTTTATAATATAACGACATATGACTTCAAAGATCTTTTTAATAATATAGACCTATTAGATTTACACAAAATTATAAATGCATTATTTAAAAAATATTATAAAAAACTGGAATTACCATCTAATATAGATATTGCATATTTTAAATCTTTAACTAACTTCATTATCTATAATAATTATATATTGCAAGATAATACTTTATATTTACAGCATGTCGGTATACCACAAGGCGGTTGTACTTCCAGTTTACTCTCTGACTTATACTTATATCATTATGAACGTAATTTTACTAATAATAATCTACATTTATATCGTTATATTGATGACATCATTTTAATTGATACTGATCAATCTGCAATTACTCGATTTCCAGTTGATTATCCCACTAATTTGGAATTAACGGAAAACCTTTTATCTAACAATACAATTAACTTCTTAGATCTTAAAATTACAATCAAAGACAATAAAATAATCACAGATTTATATGACAAACGTAAAGAATTTAAATTCAAAGTTAATACATTTACAAATTTTAAATCTCGTCTACATCATTCTGTATTTCGGAATATAATACTTAATCATTTATATAGAATAAAATGTTTATGTTCTTCTCCTCTAATTAACAATAATATTAAAAAACTAATTTGTGATGCATTAAATCATGGTTTTCCAAAAAAATTCATATATTCATTAATATACAATTGGTACTTTTCTTACATGATCTATTAAAACAAATTAACACATGCGTAAACAAAATTACAAAAAAATTAAAAAAAAAAAAAAATCTATAAAAAATTAAAAATTGTAAAATAATATAAAAAAAATATTATAGGTTGGTTGGGTGGGTAGATGTTAGAGTACGGAGGAGGGTGGTGTTGTCTGGATAATACGCAATGGTTAATTATATATTAAAAAAAAAAAAATGGGGGCTCTTGTATTATTACTATATTTTTGTTACGTATTTTATATGGATGTTGATTTGATATTTTATATGTAATTGGAGAATTTCATTAATATTATAATTAGCCTAATTATTGATTAATCTAATTTACAATTATTTGTTTACTAAGGACAATATCATATTAATTACTAATAGTATGCCATTCTTATAGTGAATAATATACATATAAGTATGTATAATATAAATATAGTTATACTGTATGTATTAAAATTGGGTAATTATTTTTATTATTATTACTCTATTCTTTTTAATATTTATTATCGGATTACTGTTTTTGAATGTCCCACATTCATACTTTATGGTTTTTTATGGATGTCTGAAGATAATCCACACTCTATAATCGTGCTTTTTAAGTAATGGGTATTTAAGTATCATTTAACCTTCTATTTACTTCCACATGTTTATTATTTCCTGTTCATTTTATAAATATCTGATATATAATTCATGAAAAATAATTTTTATATTTAATAATTATTTATATTAATTATTACTGAATTTTATTTTGTTTTATAGCATATAGCTATATGCTATATATTATCAATGTTCTAGAATTATTTATTTCTTAGTTTAGTTTAAATAAGTTAGCTAATAGAATATATTGTATGCTTTTAAATTTTATTTACAATAGTTTTTAAATACATTGTGTGGTTTATATTCGGTTTATAATTCTCAATATATAAGGATATGTTTGGTTTTGCTGTTTATACAGTTATTTACATTCAAATGCTTACAATTATTTATACAGTTATTTACATTCAAATGCTTACAAATATTTATCTTGCGTTAGTTGTTTAATAGAAGTAATACTAGATGGCAGCACTAAATTTGTCTCTTTAAGATAGCTCCAATTGTTAATTTTTCTAGCTCCATTTCAGTTATAATTTAATACACCAGGGGGTATTTTTAGCTAAATTTTGACGATATTGTTAAACTGTTATTAATTAATTTAATAGTGCATTTTAAATAATGTAATTAATATCTATTTATTTTATATTAGATTAAATGTGTTTAACAAGGTATTTCAAATTTTATTTAAAAATGTATTAACTGCATCCTTTGGTATCATTTACTGTGATTTCTTAACTGTTTCATTCACCTTAATCTTTTTGATATACTGGCAGACATGTGCGCGTGGATTTTTGTAAAATACTGAAATATTAATCGGTATGGTGTTTATTATTTATATTTTATATCCTATAAATATTTAAATACGTTTTATTGATTCTTCCATTTCATATTATTTGTTTCTATTCTGCTTTCCTTTTTAATCAATTCACTTGATTTTATGGTTGTTTGGGCACAGGGGAAAATAACTTTTAGCTTTAGCTTATTTTTCCCACAGAAAACAACCATTTTGCTTATATCATTGAATTCTGTGCCCTTGATAACGTAATTCAATGTATAAGCTTTTCAATTTTTGTTAGGTGTCCACTTTTTTCTTTTTCTTCCATAATAATTCTTATATTATTATTATTATTATTATTTTTTTTTTTTTTTTAATACTTACAGCTTTAATTCATAATATTTGACGGTAGAAGGTTATGTTTAATTAATGGTTATATATATATATATATATATATATATATATATATATATATATTTAAATATCATTTCCTATTACATATAGATGCATGTTTGTTGATAAAAATAAACATTGTTAGATACCATATAAGTATTATAACTTCATTTCGAAATATTCAAATTAAATAATTACAATCAGTTATGTAGATAATTGAAATCATTTGTAATTTAAATATTTTTAGTAACTGCTGTGTATTATGTTCAAAGAATAAACTGTTCCATCCAGTGAACCATAGATATCTTGAAAATATTATCAAGCATTATTTGATTAATAAATAATGAAATATTAAAGATTTGTTTTAAAAATGTGTCCTTAGCGGGGAATACAGATTGTTATATAATGCCAGAAGTAAAAGCTTCTTTACAGACTTTCACACTGATTTATTTGTGTTATTTCAAATTACTTGTATATTAAGTTAATCAATAAAAATATAAAAAGATTTCTTAATTTAATACATATACTCATACTTTAAAAAAATAAGGGATTACCCCTGCCCTCACTTCTTAAAAAAAAAAAAAAACCTAATAAAACCCTACTGAGTTGAATTTTTTATAAACAACCCGGGTTTTTTGCTACCCTGAACATTGTAGAGGTGGATTTAATATCCAAGTGACCACGTATAATTCATTCTCTCATGACTTCGAAATCTATTTCGTTTTCTCCAAATGCAATCCTTATCATAGGGGAGACAGCATTACAGTTATTGTCTACATATTGCAGTCAATCATGCAAAGAATAACAATTTATATGTAAATTTTCGTGAATAAATTAAGAAAAATCAAAATTACCCATTTAAGCGTACGCAGGTCAAACTGTGAAAATACCATATTAGGAAGTAGAGGTCATTGCACTTGACTATTTTCATTTAGTTTAAATAAAGTCCAATGTAATTTTTTAAATCTAAATTTTAATTGTCACATTCAAATAGTTTAAGTTTTTAATAAGTAGGTTAGGTAATCAACGTTTGTTATCAAACTACTGTGACTACGCCGTTTTCTTATCATTTTACCAGTTACAAAAACGAATTCGCAATTACCTCTGTTTTATCTGAAAATCGCCGGAACGGTGACGGTGTTAGCTGTTAATATTTACACTCCACCAACTTCGGAACTGAGTCATATTTATAGTCATAGTTCTACTTCGTAAGTCGCACGCACGTCTTGGCACGTATAACCTTTCTTATCAAGGGGTCGTCAGTCTTTTTGTGCTGTGGGCCAAATTTCAAAAACAGGTGTCGTATCGGACTGCATTTATTTTTACATTTTACTAATTTTAGCGCACAAGGCGTAATATAAGCTTGATGCGGAACACTGTATGAAAATATGGGAAATCGTTTGATATAATATTTTATACTGCTAAATAGTTATCAATATTGTTATTAAATTAAATAACATGAAAATATTCTTATTTAACAATTTCTTGCAAAGTTAGACTAAGGCTTGCCAGGCGAAGATTAGCCACTTCCAATCAGGCGTTCTAACAGTTTGATCGCTGTTCTTCTTGAACGAGAATTCAACCGAATCGATTCACATGCAAATTAATTTTGTTTTATTTCCATTATTTAACTTACTAAATTAGAATAACAAATTTGGTATCTTATATTAAGAGATTCCTAGAGATTTAAGGCGATAAATGGTGTTGTTAGTCTAATTTACTTAGCATATAAATGGGAATACTTAGAGAACCTACAACTTAACAAGTTTTAGATTCTATAAACATGCTCAATGAAGTGAAAGAATGTTAAGTTTGTAATTTATAACCAATTATGCTTGCTTTTTATCAGAAGTTCAACTGCAAATATTGGGTAGAGCCTTTATTTTTACTTACTACTGTCTCAATTTTTTGTATAAATAACAATATTTAGGATTTTTTAATTCTTTTTTTTTAAACTACACGACCGTTAAAAGTTTTCATTAACTTTATTTTTATCAGTCTCACTGTAAAACCTTTAACTTAAAACTTGATGCTAGTAGCTAACGATTTATAGTATATATTTTTAATTAATTACTTGAATTTTATTTTACATTTTCATACATTATTTAATAATTAAGCCATGGGTATCAAGGTAATTTTTTTATAGTTCTTATATGAATATTTTTCTTTCTTTCCGTTTTCTTTTTCTTTCTTTACGGAAAAGAATAACAAACTTTTATTTGTTCACACACACATATATATATTCTTGATATTGGTCAGGAAATACAGCAAAAATTGTAGATTGGTTCAATTTATTTAATTGATAATTGCATGCAAAATAATTATGCGTAAATATTTAAAATATAAATTAGTATTTATTACAATTATTATTGAGTGTTAAATTTTATTTAATTAATTTTTATTTTTATTTAATTCGAATAATAATATTAAACAGAAAAACAAATCATATAACTTCTCCTCCTGAAATAAAATACAGTCGTCCCCGTTTAAACGAATATTGACGGTTCCCGAAATAATATTCGATTAAGCGGGGTATTTGATTAAACGGGGAATCCTAACTGCAATATTTAATGCGTAATAAAAAGGCGAAATAACCATCTACGGTATATATAATTAACAGCATAATAAATCGTTAACAGAATAACATAAAATAAAATAAATACAAATGCTAATAGAAAGTAAATTCGTATAATTTAATGTCAGTACATACATTTATATGGTTTACATTACACTTAATGCAGCTCGTTTAATTTGGTCAAAACTTTGCTACCTCTAAGTTACGTTACTTATAATGCCTTAGAAAAAATCGTTGAAAGTGGTTTGTTTAAGTGGAAATTTAAAGGAATAAATATCGAGTTATTTTTCGAATGAGTGCAAAATATTACAACTACTATCTCGAGTGACGGCGCGTTGCCATTAAAGCCTAGTTCACAGTAAGAAGTGATGGTGGGAAGATCAAGGTGGGAAATTTTTTGACCTGTCCATTATACACCTGCTGTCCGAAATCATTGCAGGAAGAACTGAAAATTTGTTTTAAGCCTAAAGGAACCGAAAATGACAAAAGATGGAAATAGCTGAAACGTGCTTTCTGCGCCTATTTTCAAACATCGGTCACACAGTTGTTATTCGATTAAGCGGGTACGTTCGTAAAAGGTACTTGGTTTAAGCGGGGAGAAATAACATAGAACCAATGGGAATAAATTCGGTTCCGGGGGATTCTATTCGAATAAGCGGGGTATTCGATTATCCGTGACCCGATTAAGTGGGGAGGACTGTATGACATTATTGAAATGAATAATCGACAAAAAATATTACAGAAATTTTTCTGAGGATGTTGGGGTCGAACCCGCGTTCTCATTGCAAGTTCAAATCCCGCCGATTTAAGTTGAAAATTTTCAAACTTACATTTATATTTTTTTGCGGAATTTCTTTCAAAAAGTAAATTTGCGAAGTATTATGTGTTCCTGCCCCCCCCCCCCCCCCAAAAAAAAAAAAACCTGCTATTGCGACACGTTACCAAGGCTTACATTTTTGTAATCTATCTTCATTCGCAACATGAATATCAGCATTTATATTAACTTATTAAATAGAAATTTAAGGCCTAAAAGTAAAATGAAACTGAACACACTTCTTGCTATCTCTTTTATTTTTAATAAAGGTTGATTTTTCGTCGTAGTAAATAAATGATTAATCCCTTGAGGGGCAAGTAATTGTGTTTCTATAATGTCGAATTCACACCGGAATCTGCAAAAAGATTTATAGCAAAATAAGGAAAAGCAATTTTATGACTTTTTTCCACTAAAATTTAATTAAAATTTTCTGGTGCAACTTTTTATTAACCGTAGGTGGGATAAAATATATCCCACAGCCCCTCAAGGGGTTAAATTAACTACTTAAATGAATCACTCATGAACATCCGTTCGAAGTTTGTATGATCATTAACAGAAGAAATTCCACTACGTTACTTTAACCGTACAGCCTAAAGGGTGTTTTCAAAAGCTTTTTTTACATTTTAAAAGCGCAAGATTACTTTTTTTTTTTTTTTTTTTAAAGTAACTCTTTGACGTAAAATAGAATACAGTAGACTCCTTCGAATCCACACATCATCACAGATGCAAACAATGAAACTTTCAGTTCAGATGTAAGCACAAAATTACAGAATTTTTTAGTTTTATATCATTCTGTGTGTACTCTTTAATATGTTGTTCTCGATAATATGACTGAACTCATGGTTTTTTATGAAGGAAGTGTAAATTTATTTCTTAAAAAAAAAAAAAAAAAAAAAAAAAAAAAAAACAAGATTTGCTGATGTCATTGGTAATCACAATCTTTTTACCAAATATATTTATGGATTAATCAAGCTTTTTAGGTTATTAAGACTGGCTACACCTGAAATAAAACTTCCTACCTTCATGATTTTGATGTGAATTAATAGGATACCTTTAACAGGAAAGTTTCATTGAATACTTCAAGAAAAATGTATTTCATCTTTATGATGCATATTTAATTATACATTATTAATTGTTTACTTGACTTTTGCTTTTAAAAATGTAATCATTAAAAGAATTATCTTACTTTTTATTATTTTACTTTATTTAATATTTTACTATAATATTGTATATTGCAAGCATTCATTATAATTTCGATTGCATTATTACATTCAAATTACTGTTTAAAAAACGTAAACAAAGTAATGACCAGAAATCCGCAAAATTCTAAAATCTGCACAACCTCTGGTCCCAAGCTGTGCGGATTTAAGAGAGTCTACTGTATTAGATTCTGATAGACTAGTTTTACAAATGTGATTTTAATAACTGTCGTAAAAATAGAAATAGAAAATACGGTTTAATATTAGTAGAGATAAAACGTCGCAGTGATCATGAAGCTAATTCAAGGCTCATCTGAAGGAGAGGTTGTAAGCTCTATAAAATGCAGAATGCAGAGAATAAAAACATGAGTAATGCGCTTACTGTTTCCATGAATTATGGGTTATTACTTGGAATTAAGAGGGGAAAAATCCATGAAAACATGTTTGAATTGCTCTTGAAGTACATTTTGAATAGGCACTTTCATTTGTTTTCAATTTTCTCCCCACTCCTCGGCAATGTTATAATAAGCTAACAGACAAAAGTACAATTGAGAACTGTGCAAAAATGCACTTAATCCAATTACTTTAGTTTTTTTAAGGCGGCGCTAGCTAAACATTTAATTGCTCGAGCGATGTATTGTTCATTCCCCCTTTTCATTGCGAGTTCAGAGAACCCAATTCTTTATGAAGCCAACGGCAAAAAACACAAGGATGAGTAAGAAGTTATTTTTGATTGTTGTTTTCGTGTTGTCGGGATTAATCACTGTCGTCTAGTTTTTGTTGCCGAATATTTTTGCATCTTTTCCCCCCACGCGCGTATAAAACTAAAACGCGCCCCTAAAGTCATTTTTATTTTAGAGGTGGACAGTTTCGTAAATATCATGATATTTTCGACTTCAAAAATATCCGATATTTTAATGTATATCCGATATTTTTTATCTGATATTTTCAAAATACTAATAAATATTTTCAGACTTAATATAAGCTAGAAACTAAAACATACTGCACTTAGCAGAAAAACTTAATGCAATGATAGTCTAACTTTTTTTTCTTTTCTTTTTTTTCTCATTTACATAACAAAATTGAAGATCAGCTAATTGAAAACCCACACAATTTATTTTTTACAACACTCACAAAAACAAACTGTAGGATTTAGTATGAAATATCAAGAAAGTTTTATATTTAAAAGAACAAAATTTGAAATATAAAATTATTTGTTCTTAATGGGAAAATGTAAAAAAATCAATATAACCTTGTCTGCTTTTTCGTTCTTTGACCTGTTTGCAGTTTAAATTAAACTAAACGAAAACCAGAAGAGATTATTTCCAATGAAGCGGAAAATAACTTAACTGAAGGTGTTTAAAATATATATTTTACATACAAAACTGTATTTTCATATAAACCGAGCGCTTTTGAGCAAACACCTTGCTCATCATCAGGGTTACAAACACAAATTATCAATGATTAAATCAGTGAATTATATCGTTTAACTGATGGAGAACGAAACAAACCATTAAAATAAATCAGCCATTTAATCCATTCTCCAGCAGTTAACCACTTGAGGGGCGGTGGAATGTATTATATCATACCTAATTTTAAGCAAGATTTGCACCAGAAAAACATAATTAAATTTTACTTTTATAACTTTGGTGGGAAAAAGTGCTTTTCCTTATTTCGAAACGAAATTTTTCGAAAATTCCGGTCTGAATTCTACATTACAGAAACACAATTACTTGCCCCTGAAAGGGTTAAACGATAATTTCACTGATTTTGTCATTGTGTATTTGTGTTCGTTTGTAACCCTGATGATGAACAAGTGTTTGCTCGAAAGCGCTCGGTTTCTATGGAAATACAGTTTTGTATATAAAGTATATCTTTTAAACACCTTCAGTAAAGTATTTTTTTATAAAATGATGTATGTGTTTTTAGAACAATTATATAATTTTTAGTTATTTGTTTATATTAAGTGAATCTGGATTCCATGAGTGTGTTTTTATCATATCTCAAGTTTTTACAATTTTTATAAATTAGACAGTTTGTGTCAATTGTCAATGGCTGTTCAAAGTAAATATTGTCCCACATAATTACTGGTTCTACATTTAAAAATTCAGCTTCAAATGTATACAGAACAACACAGAATATTTGTTTTGACTGAAAATATGATAAATTATGAAATTTTAAATATAAATATCAAAATATCGAATATACACTGTATGGCCAAAGGTGGCCGATCACTTGCGATTTTGGACGTTTTGTTAAATATCTAGAAAAATACATGAGGAATTAACCTGAAACTGCAGGTGTGTAAACAGTATAGTATATAGGTCATATATTTCCGCGAAGATTTTTTCCTGAAACCCCATAGAGGATCGTCAACAAATTGAAAAAGAACGAATATCTTTTGGATAACCCTGTAAAAACTAATGTAGCAAAAGCGTTCAAACTCGAGATTATTAATAAATGGCTTGTTATACTATACTGTGTTCATTTTTATGAGGATAGCATGTATACTCGTACATAAATTAAGGTTTTTATAAAAACAGTCCCAAATTTCGCCAAGTTTTTCGCTTATAATTTGCAGAGTTCTTAATATAAAAAAAAAGTTATTTTGACGTGCAATAGTACGTGC
Source organism: Maratus speciosus (assembly GCA_963932465.1). Classification (NCBI taxonomy): domain Eukaryota; kingdom Metazoa; phylum Arthropoda; class Arachnida; order Araneae; family Salticidae; genus Maratus; species Maratus speciosus. The sequence goes on along the minus strand of OZ010794.1, from coordinate 482,271,088 downwards.
AATATACAGTATAATATATACAATAAATATATAGTACGTGCAATATTGTGTACGCTATCGTGGCACTAACCAACAGATATTTGATACAATCCCTGATCTTTTTTCTTGTTTTTGGGAACAACGGATTTCGAGCTTATTCTATCGACGATTATTTTCAGAATTTTCAAGCTATGATTTTGAGACTATCACAAAACTTGCCCTACATAATTAGCTAATACATTATGCACATTATATTTTGATTGCATTCGCGCATGCGCAGTGAAACATTTTTTAGTAAACCTGCTCATTTTTCATCCAATTTTTATTATTTTTTAATTCTGATTGCAAAGTATTGTGTACAATATTGTTTGTCATATTTTCTGAAAAGAACTTTTTTTTTTTTATATTAAGAACTCTGCAAATTATAAGCAAAAAACTTGGCGAAATTTGGGGCTGTTTTTATATAAACCTTAATTTCTCTACGAGTATAAATGTTATCCTCATAAAAATGAGCACAGTATATTACAATAAGCTACTTATTAATAATCTCGTGTTTGAATGCTTTGCTACATTAGTTTTTACAGGGTTATCCAAAAGATATTCGTTCGTTTTCAGTTTGTTGACGGCCCCCTATGGGGTTTCAGGAAAAGATCTTCGCAAGATAATTATTGCCTCTGAAAGCGTTAAACGGTATATTCCACTGATTTTATCGTTGTGTATTTGTGTCGTTTGTAACCCTGAAGATGAGCGTTATTTGTTTATAGTATTAGGTGAATCTGGATTCCATGAGTGTGTTTTTATCATATCTCAAGTAAAAAACTTTACTGGAGGTGTTTAAAAGATATATTTTATATACAAAACTATTGAAGTTAATTTTAAATGCATCTTCATCAAAAAGTGTTTTTACTTTTTAAAAAGAGCGAAACAAATAAAAGTTAGAATAATGTCTGATGAGTATGTTGAATTTTCTAAGGTATCACAGCTTACTTCAGGTAATTATTTCCGGGTGATAAGACATGAAGCTTTAAGTATAATAGTGGGACACTATTTATCTACTTTCTTTATATACATTTTTAATTGCCGAATTTGTTAATGAGGCTTTCGATATAGTTCCCTTGCACAGCCAATTTCTGCAAGTTGTATGCAACTTTATTATTTTTAGTAACGAACTTTTAAAAATTAACATCATTCACAATTCTCCGTTTGGTTTAACTGTGCTTTTCAACGCTGGATAATTAATATTTATTAAATATTTGTAATTAATATCGGTATTATTATCAATATTTAATTATAAACCTGATCCCTTTTAATAATGTGGAAAAATCGTTTAAGTCAAAATGTAGTACAGTAATCTAAAACATATAACAGAAAATCTTTCACGAAAGTTAAAAATTCGGAGCAGAGAGTTAAAAACGCTAAAAATTGCATTGGAAATCACTAAAAAATCAGAAATCGCGGTTGACAAATTATGCTGTATTTCGTTAAATATTTAAAACCGAATTCATTTTACGAATGGCAAAAAATCTCCGCGGAACGCAAATAAATGCTAAAAATAGCATTGAAAATCTAATTAAAAATGGGGACGACTTCAAAAATCGTGGAAGACAAAATTTACTATATTAAGCTGAAATCTTATTATTTTTTTTTTGACAATGTCAAAAAATCAAGGAGGGAAAAACGCTAAAATCGCTCAAAATAGAGTCGCAGAGAACAAAATTTACTATAATGTGCTAAAAGTTTGAAACTGAATTCTTTTTATAACTGGCAAAGAATCGCCGCGATCGCGAAAAAGTCGTGTTGGAAATCAATTAAAATTGAAAAATCACGGAGGACAAAATTTGCTATATTACGCTAAAAGTTTTAAACAAAATTCCTTTTACAAATGACAAAATATCGCAGAGGACAAAATTTACTATAGTGGGCTATTTTAACCGAAATTTTTTCATGAGTGTCAAAAAATTGCCGCGGAACGCGAAAAATTGCAAAAAATGGCTAAACATTCACAAATGGCGGAGGGCAAAATTTACTATGAGTGAAAAGTTTAAAACCAAAAAAGTTAATCAAAAAATCCAAAATCGGGCTGCAGGGTGCATAACTACATAGGTATAGAGGTACCTTCCTGCCAAATCTTGTAGCTCTGTCTGCATTAATCTCTTCAGAACACAGCAGACAGACACTTACAGACGAACTTCTATCTTTATTATTATAGATTAGCTGACCCACCCGTCCACCAGGGCCCATCAAAAAATCGTACGAAAGACGAAAAAAAAAAAAAAATCTAAAAATGCAAAAATCTCTGCATGAATTCTTGAAAAAGAAATTGTTGAAAATAGGACAAAATTTACTATATTAAAAGCTAAAAGTTTGAAATCCAATTCCTTTTACGAATGTCAGAAACGACAAAAAACATCAACAATGTCATTACTATTACGAATTATACTTTAATATCTATATTGTAAAGTAAAACATGTCCGTGAGTAACGTTGACTTGACGTCATATTGACGGCGGCAACGAATCGCCATAAATGTCTCTTTTACTGCAACTTTTTAAACTTCTAAACATCCCACGATTTTAATGTTTACGTCGTCGGATTGGGGGGGGGGGGGGGGGTTGTACATTTATCTGTATCACAAAGCTCTATTACGAAAGATTAAAACGTTTGCATTTAAAACAATACAAATAGTTCAGCATTTGTTTCAAGCTAATTTTCCATTACGAAATTAACACATCACCAATAAGCAAATACATATTAAAAAAAACAGAAATTTAACAGTTTAAACAACCAATTATACGCTTAAATGTTAAAATAATCAAAACAAGAAAAGGGGTTACGTAGCAAAATCTTTTGCGATTTCTTCGGCTATTAAGCCCTCACGTGCGGCTAATACTAAAGTTAAAGTATCGCTTTAATAAATTTCAAAACTTTATTTGAATACATATTGATATGAAAATGTTTTGCGTTGTTGTTAGGCAATCTAAAAACATATTATAGGTAAAAATTCCATTAAAGTAACCCAATTTTAAGCAGAGTCTGTAGTTTTACAGCACCAATGTTATCCTCAAGGTTTATTAATATTATTATTATTATTGGAAATAATCGTTTTTTCAGGCTGTTTGCTGCTTATCCTTTTAAATTTCGAAATTTTAGAAAATGTTCTGTGCGAGAATTTGCGTCTTAAAAGTAACAGCCATGTCAAATTTCATTTTCTATTCTTAGCAATTCTAAATAAATCATGATTTAGAATGTTTTCAGCTCTTTTCACTATTTTAAATTTCGATTATGGTTATATATATATAGTAGAACCTCGATTATCCGAAACTCTCGGTTAACCGAAATCCATTTTTAAAGCTTTTTTTTTTTTTTTTTTTTTTTTTCATTTCTTGTGTGAAAAATCCATTTTTAATTTTTTTTTTTTTAACTATCATATTTCTTGTGTGCAAGCGATTCTTTACGAACTACGTGTACCTATAAATATTTTCGATCCCCTTTCTTAGAATTCCTTTGAATTTAACTTGAACTCCTGTAAGCTGTGGAGTGGAACGAAGAAAACGAACAAATTAGCAATTCTGAAACTTTTGAATGTTTTGCAAAAGGTTTGGCATGGCTGGAGCAGCAGAAAGACTGTGATAGTGGTGAACTAATACTATTAAAAAACTCCGTGATAGAGCTTCAAAGCAAAGGCAATCGAAACTGCTGCAAACAACACGTTTTTTCAAACTCTTGTGATATATGTATAAGGTACTTAATTTCAAAATTAACATTCAGGTAATTTATTCTTGTTTCTATTTTGCTATTGCTTTATTTTTATTAAGCACTTGTTACCATAATAAGAAATGTTGCATATATTTCTCCTTAATCTGAAAATTGAAGCATTCTCGATTATTCGAAAATTTCGATTTTCCGAAAGAGGGTCGGTCCCAATTACTTCGGATAATCGAGGTTCTACTGTATATATATATATATATAATCGCGAAAAACCTCTGACTGCGTCCATTGGTTTTCATTATAAACCAAGATTTTACAATTGCAGAAATAAATACACGATAAAACTAGTCCTCCCCCTAGCTTGTAGTGTTTTTTCAATACAGATTCACCAATAGAATATATTGATAGAGAGAACTCTATTTTTGTAATTTTGGATAAAGCTAGTTTTGAAACTCACGTCCTCATATAAACGGTTCTTAGCATTTACATCTGTAAAGTAACCATCATGCCAAATTTCAAGTTAATTCCAATCCTTTATCTACTGCAATTTTTTGCATGTAATTTTTTTTCAGTTACTACAATGAAAATTAAAGGATAAACATAGAAAAAATACAGTACCGTCAGTACACTATGACTAAAATATCGCAACAGAAAACCCACAAGGTATTTCAAATGGCACCAGAATTGTGGTAAAATATTTTCGATTTAATAAGTATGTGAAATATAAGCCCATTTCTTATTTACAAATACATTTTTTGGTAAATTCCGGTGCCAATCATTTATTTCAACACTTTAGCATTGAAAAAGTTTCGCCCCTGAAAGGGTTAAAAAACTTTTTTTGTTTCGATCTTGTTAGCAGTCCTTTAGTTATGCGACGTCTATATTCCAGGGACAACATGTTCTCTTGCATCTCCACGTATGCAATATATGAATTTATGTATGCCATTTCTAGAATAGCAAAAAGAGCCGGTGCCACAACTTTTTCGATTTCCTATAAAAAAATAATAATGAAACAGAAAAGTAATACTAGGGAAATTATTACTGCAATACATTTTAGAACAGATGAAAACGATGGATAACTACACAGACGAAAAGTAAACAAGAAATTTTTCTCCCAACACCCAGTGTACTGACGGTACTTATAAGTACCACCGAGTAATTCAACTGTTAAATCAAATACATTCACCATTCACCTAAAATAGCTAGTCAAATTGCATTCGAAGATCATAATGAACACGTTAAAAAAATCCAACACCTATCTTATAATCCTTTACTGTGTTTCCAGCAATAAAAAGACGAGCGTGACAATCTGTACAAAATGTCCGCACAAAACACATCGACTGTTTCAAAGATAGCCTCCTTCCACGCTAAAATAACAAACTTAGAATTACTGCTGCCATGTATCGTGATAAAATGGAGTTAAAAGATTGTTTTTAGCAAAGCTCCATTAGTATCACTAATATTCACTATAGGATGCAAGTTTAAGTAGATAAAGTGTAATTCGGATTCACTCGGATAATTCAATTAATTAGTCTCAAATAATATCGCAGAAATTGCAATTTAAAAAAAAAATTTTCTCTTGCAGCCTAAATTTCAAATTTTCTAAATTTGTTCTGTACCAGTATTTTACGTTGCACATGTAAAAACATGTCAAATTCCCAGTTTTTATTCCCAACAGTTTCCAATAAATCATAATTTAGAACGTTTTCCGTTCGAGTTTCTAGCCTCGACAGTATCACAGAAATTGCAATTTTAGAACTTTTTTTTCATATGTTACTTCAAATTTCGATTGAAGTAACGGCGATGTCAAATGTAAAGTATCTATCACTTACAATTATTCGACATAAATCTTTTTTCTGTCATTTCTCCCTTTTAAATCTCGATTTATTTATTTATTTTTTAAACCGTTCGTAGCATTTACAGTAAGTAACCAACATGCCAAAATTCAATTTTCTAGCCCGATAGTAACAAGAAAATCGCAATTTTAGAACGTTATAGGACGTTGATTTTTCGTTTTTCATCGGTAAACCAACTATTTTTTTTTTAATACTTAAAAAAAAAAAAAAATAATGTAATTGAAAATATTTCGTTTTATTATAGATGTACATATATTTTGGGGGGAAAAAAGCGGGGGGGGGGCGGTAAATTCTATGAAATATCGATTTATTTTTTAAAAATAATGAACTGTGGAAACTTTCTTTGCAACGATTTTGTAAACGATGTTTTTGAGTACGCAGTAAATTGTTTTTGCTTGATTATAATGATACATTCTGCTACATTTTTTTTTTTCCTTCGTAAGATTTCAAACTATCAAAGGCATCATTTATTTTGCAGACTGGCAAAAACTCGTTCCGCAAGAGGGTTGCCATAAATACCAATTGAAATTATAGTAGGCGATTTTGATGACGAAAACCTCGCCAAAGCATGATTCATCATCACGTAAATCTGATTTGCGTGTAGCGTTCATATTCCCGTTTTGTTGTTATATAATATTTAAACTCAAAACAACTTTGATGTAAGAATCTTTTATTCTGTAAAGAATGTTTTGTAATTAAGATTATTTAGTTTGATACGTGATAAAACATTGATGTAATTTTGATTATTTTGGTTTCATACGTTATAAAACATTAATGTATCGACCGATAAAAACAACTTTTTGAAAATATTTAATATATATATAGTCCAAAGAAAATCCTAGGATGAAATCAGTGTGGTTGAAATGTTTGTCTCGGAAGAAATGCTACAAAAAGATTGTAACACCACTAATGGCAAACAATAAACTTCGTAGTAGACTTCTATTGCAAATGTAACTAGAAACTGACCAAGAAGTTTATTGTTTAGAAATAGTACTGTAAAAATTTTGTGTGCCAATTTTTTTCGCGACAAACGTTCAATCCTAAAAACCAAAAAGCAAAATTAGTTATATGTAAAATATATAAAACAATATAAAAAAATGCAGAATTTCTATGTTCTAAAGGAAAAAAGTATTGGATATTTTGTTTAATTAATCGGTCTTTAGCTCAATGCAACAACTTTTATTTTCTTTTAATTGTAGACATATATAGTGCAATTTTAATTAATTTAGAATAAAATTTGATTAATGTTGCAGTTTAAGAAGTGTATACAACACTGTCGCACAGATAGGAAAACATGTAAAAAGAGCTTTTGACTGAGAAAACAACATTTAAGGTGTTAACATCATTTTAAATTAATTATAAATAATAGGATAGATTCAGTCTTCCCATGAAAGTATAGCAAACATCAGTAAAAGTCATAAATATTTTTAATGCATATTCTCAATTTTGTAAATATGGATTAATGCTTACGTGTCTCGGGCCACATGTTGAGTATGACTGTCATAAAGTCAGTGCGAAAATTGCGTTTTTTTCACCAAAAGCATATATACTTTCATCTTAATTACTAGAATTCTTGAACAAATACACTTCTATTGTATAATAGTTTGGTTTAGTGAGTTAGATTAATTATTTAGTGAATTTCTATAATTTATATTAATTGAAATATATCTCATACCTTGATTTAAATATTTTTAAAAATGATTATTTAATAATAAATTAATAATTAACACTTAAATCTTTTTTATTTAGCTTCTGTAGATTCTGAATTATAAAGAATAACGTACATTTATATAATTGCCTCTATTTTCTGTACGTATTTACTATGTTACTTTAATATATGCTGAATTTGTATCATCTTTAGATAAAAACTAAACTCAGGCCCATTTAATTTATTTAATCAGAACCACTCCTGTCGTAAATTTTATATGATGCATTCAAGAATTATAAATTCGCTTCTTCAAAGTGTTACAAAGTTGCAGCATTTTTCAAATAAAATGGCGCATCAATCGATCGCCATATCCATCGATTTTTATGTTTGTTTTACCGTCAGTTACACTTCACACAAACTGGTGCAATTTTAAATTTGATGTTTTTTCTTTCTATTTTAATATTACAATCGTTTAATTTACACCGTATTGAAGTATAACTTAAATTGCGTAAAGTAGTGTAAAAAATGTTGTAAATAAATGTTATTTTTATAATGGAGGTATTACTTTCTTAGAGACCAGATTTAAAAAAAAAAATTAAATTGTAAAAGTTTTATCTTAATTGTCGGAAATTAAATTGGGTGCAGGCCCTAATTTCCGAATAGGCACGAGAAGCACGTGCTTCTCTTCGAAAATTTTGAAGGTGTCCGAAATAGAGAGAACAGGGACCCCCCAAATTTTATATTGAATGAATTCCGTCCTAAAACTCTCATTTCAAATTAACTCATATATATAATATATATATTAAAAAGAGTTTCATAAAAATAGCTTTCGTAACAAATAAATTTTCCATACAATAGATCAGTTTCAACCATATGATCACAATTCTTTAGTTTGTTCAACCAACCAAGCAGTGCTATCGTCCAACCAATCAAAATCGAGAAAATCCAATAATATTTGTAGTTAATTTGAATATTTTTGTATCATTGGTGAGTGTCCGGATATGTCGAATGAAAGGGGGGACCCCGAAATGATACTTTGCTTCACATAGCTTCAAAGGTTAATGGGCCCCTGTTTGATTACAAATAAAATTCTGTAAGAAAATCACTTATCATTAAACTAAAGTTATAATATACTAAAATTGAAAAAAAGTACATTTCAAGGCCCTTTTCATAAACAGATTTACCTGTTTGGTTTCGTACGTACAATCGTCGATTTTATCAAGATCAATATTGGTAAACAAGCTACCTATTTCCGCTAAAAATTTTAAATAAAAGCACGTGCTTTCATTGTACCTGTGATCTCGTGATTTTTGTTTATCAAGTTCATTTTTAAAATTTTTGCTGCAATTGATAAATTTCCCGATTGTTCGTACGGGATATAAAAAGGTATTTATAAGCCTTTAAATATACTTTTTTTCTCTTTTAGCATGTTGCGAGTTTAGTTGAATGCTTCAGTTAAAACAATTATTTCGCCAATGTCTTAAACGCCAAATTGGTTATATAAGTTTAAAACATGTGTATTCTTTTACGTTTGTGTCTTATAAAATTATATTCAGCATAGATATTTGTCGTGCGGCAACTTGTAGTAAGTGATTGCCCTATAGCAGGGATGGCGAACCTATGGCACGCCACAGAATATTTTCGGTACTTTATTGATTGATGTTTTAAATCTATATACAGTGAATTGACACCAAATGCACGAATTCATATTTAGCTGAGTGCCTCAATGACACTGATTAGAAATTGAAGAAATTGGAATTTAATTCCAATCTACTTGATTATGGATTCAAAGATTTAATTAACTAAAAGAAAATTTGAAGACTATTGAAAACGTCAGAATATTATATCCCATCTTAAACAAAAATGCTGATGATAGAATTATGGCAACGTAGAATTTAATTTAGATGTTTACAGATATTAATGTTAGCCAATTTGACTAATTTTTCTTTTGCCTATGTCTGCAAATCGTTCTTTTATAAAATGATTAAATATGAAAAAGTCAAATATAAATCGCTTGTAACTTTGAAGTATTATTGTTTGTTATTTATTTCTGTACGGAGAGGGGAGGTGGTTGGCACGTTTTGGTTCCATAAAATATTTTTTGGAAACATTTGGCACGCGGATGTGAAAAGGTTCGCCGTCTCTGCCCTATAGGCATTCATTAGCTTCGAGGGTTTAATAAGGAACAAATGCCTATCTCACTAGAAGTTTCTGTATCGACGTACGACGTTGTATTTACTTGGCTCATTGCATCTACAGTGGACGTTTCAAGCTGTATTGCATTCCATGAACGGATAAAAATATACATACGTACATACATACCAGTCGTTATAAACCGGCATCTGAAGCGTCAAATATTCATTGCCTGTCGCTATCCACCAGAAATAAATTGCTGAAGGAGGAGAAAAAAAATCGCACTAAAACTCTGCGCACGATCGATAAAGAGCCACGTGTGGAGAACCGCTTTTCCCAGAATTCTTTGTCTGACCGCGAAGTGACGTCAACATCTGCATGCAGCGTTCGTGATTCTCCGATTGCGCATGTTTTTCTCTCGGTCGAACTGCCTGCCTGTACGAATAAATAGCTTGGTAGGATATTTATGCAGTTCATTGAAGTCTGTAATTTTGGTCTAGAAATCTCGAATATCTAACTAATAATTTGTAACAATAAGATAGGGCTTTTATCTTGTATTTCAATGAATTAAATACGATAAGATTTTCAATTTTAATTTTGCATGTTTTTATACATAAAATGCTTTTTAAGTTAATATTATAAAGAAAACCTAATAGAAATTTAAACAAATTAAAGAATAATATATAACTAACTAGAATATTTACTTTTGAGATCAATAAAGATAGTGAATTGTTATTAATTTCACGCTTGTTTTACAGCTTTGTGATTAAATCTACGCCAAGACAGTAAAAATTTCTTTAGCCACCACTTTTTATACCATTTTTATTGTCATTTAAAAAACACTTGATATATTAAAAGACCGCACCATATCATAACACTTACCTGGTTGGAATAGTTCTTTCATGTACTAACATCTCTAGTACTAGTATCCCTACACTACGAACTATAGTACTTCCCTTTTTTAGTTTTATAGGTATTTGTTATATATTGTGATAGTGCAGTTTTATGTAGCACACGTTTGTAAGATATTTTATTAACTTAGTGTTTTTAAAAACGAATAGGAAATTAAGAATCGTATAGGCATTTATTAACCTTTTAACGCCCTTGCCCACGTACGTTTAGTTTATTGTAATATAATTGTAATTATTGTCAATAATAAAAAGAACAGAAATTTTATAATAACTTATTCCCTATACAGAATCCGTTAAGAGAAGTAATAATTTTATGGTTTGCCTGCACCGATGTACAGTTATATATATATATAAACGCCGATATAAAGTATAAAAGAAAAAAAAAATTCGGCAGTCAGTGTTGTTGGATTATTTGAACAAATCGTTAATATTTGATACAATAATATCAGATATATTAAACATATTAAGTTTCAATAATTTGTAGAAATGTAAGAAAGAAATTTACTGTTAGTTTTTTATTTTATAAGAAATCATTTCACTCATAAATTACCATTTAACGCTGAGCGGCCACAAATGTCGCCGTTATTTTTTTGTGTGATTTTTTTTATTGTTTTACCCCATTTCCTTCTTTCTGTTTTCTTGTGCTTTTTTAATTCCTATTAATATTAAATGTAATAAATAGTTTTTTTTAAATAAAAAGTCATTTTGTTCTCACTATAAAAAATTGTCACTTTGCTGAAAATATTAACTCATCACGTTCTTTTTATACTATGTGTGTAATATTAATTTGACTGTTTGTAAAGTCCAATTTTAATATTAGTGAGTTTTTTTAAGAACTTATTCAAAAATCGTAAAATATTTGCCTATTTTCGATTTATTACTTTCTTCTATCTTTACAAGAAGAAAGTATTGGATTCGTGAAAATTTTCAAATTCCGATTTTTGACGGATTTGCACGTTTTAGGGGTCAGAACTCCCGAAAAACATGTTTTTACAAAATGTTTGTCTGTATGCATGTGACACTTTTCGTGGGCGCTCTATCTCAAGAACTAATGAACAGAATTTAATAAAACTTTAGGTTCGGTTAGTCCCTGATATAAATTGGTGCTGATTACTTTTCGGTGTAAATCGCCCAACAGGTAGCGTAGCTATGCTGCATTATTAACGATTTCCGCAATAGCTCTATCTCAAGAACTAATGCACGGATTTTTATAAAACTTCAGATTCAGTTAGTCCTTGATATAAGTTGCTTCTGATTACTTTTTGGTGTAAATCTCCCAACAGGTGGCGCTGAAATGTTGCATTATTCCTTATTATTGCAATAGCTCTATCTCAAGAACTAATGGACAAATTTTCATTAAACTTCAGATTCAGTTAGTCCCTGATATAAATTAGTGCTTTTTAGTTTTTGGTGTACGTCGTCCTACAGAAGGCGCTGCTATGCTGCATTTTTCACGATTTCCGAAATAGCTGTGTCTCAAGGACTAATGCATGAATTTTAATCAAACTTTAGAAGTTTTGGGATTGCCACATCCGACTAGTTTTTAAAAATATATACATATATCAATTCTTTCATTTAAACTTTTTAAGCGTAACTGCATTTACATAATTACATTACACATAATCAACAATGCATATATTATTGATTTATTTTGCTGTAGTTAAAATAAATGACATCGATAGTGACAAAATAAGGTTTAGTTTATTTTACCTTTTAATAGTTTGTAGAATAAATGTTTCAACTTTCAAAGAAGATTTTATAAAGCATTTTATTCTTTGCAAATAGCAAGTAAATATTACAACCAATAAAATTGAAATGTGTATCTCTAACTCGATCACAGTCATTTTTATAAAATTGTGATAATAATAATAATGCCGTCAAACTTTTGAAAACAGGATATGTAGTTACAATTGAAATAGTAATAATAATAGTAAAACGGAAAAAACACTTGTTTTGCCTTTTGCAACACACCTTTTTGCAAGTGTGTTGATTTGCAAGCGTGCAAATTATACGATATTCTTTTAGTCGTAATTTATATCTTTAAATTAAAAAAAATCACGAAAATATATTATTTTTTAGTGATCGTAAGCAGTAGCGTTCGTAAGAAGATATTTTCTTGTTTTTTCACGTAGGGTCGTTTCATAGTTTAAAAAAATAGCGATAAAAAAGGACTCGGAAGTAACTGCAGCGGGAAAGGGGGGGGGGTAGCGATTCAACGTTTTAAAAAAGCACATTTCTTGTCCAAAGCCTTATAGATATTTTTTGTGCAGAGATATTGATATTTAGTTGTAAAATGCAGTGTTTCTGTTATTTTTATTTTTTTCAGCTGGATGGAATATATAGGGAAATTTTTGAAATTCGAACTGATTTTTTACCCCTATATGTTATAATTTCTGGACGAAATTTATGTGTTATAAATATATTTCCGACGACTGTGCGTAATTTTTGTGCTAAAATATTGATATTTAGTTTTAAAAATCGGGGTTTTGCGCATAACTATTTATTATTTCACAAAATCGTGTTTTTTTTTGTTTTTTTTTTAACAAATTATTTCACTTTTAAATCTAATTATACCTAAACCAAATCGATACTCGATCATTAGCTAAAAGTTTAGTATATAGTATTAAAATTTCAGAGCTGTAGTATAAAATTAAGTGTATTTTGTAAATCAAAATGTGTGTAATGTTAATCCTATGGGGAAAAGCACTGAAAAAACGAAAAGTGACTTCGGGGAATGATTTTTTTTTTTAAGGGTTAATTATCGTATTTTTTCGAACTATGAAAAGTTTCCATTCAAGACAGGATACCGTATTAGACAGATTTATCCTCTTTTGTCAAAGACAAAGCGTGTTTTCGGACTATAGTCGTAGAAAACCAATAGGTATACGTTATAAACAGCTGGAGAGGATATATACCAGAGAGTATACGCTATAGCTATGAAGGTGTACGGCGTATACCCTCGACTACATTCCTGTTTCCGAGTGATTTTCTGGATAAGAACCTTCAATATGATTGATATAACACAGGCGACATTTCTTTTGCAATCGAAAAATGAGAAGACTTACTTAGTTCCCATGTTCCTTAAATATAATTAATTTTTCATTTTTAGATAATAATTAGTTCATTTAAAAATTAGGTAATTTATTTATTTATGTTTAACATCAAAATGTTTATCTTTCTTTTAAGGAGAGAAGAAGCAATCCAAACATTATTATTTTTTCGTCGGACGGGGGAAAAATAAAATTTGTTAAAAATGGGCGACGATTATTTAGGTAAACATTTCTTGAAACATATGGATGATAAAGAACAGAGAACAAAACGTCTAATATTGAATATAAATTACGGTATATTTTCGGTTCTATTTCTACAAGATCCAACGTTTAAAAAGCCCACATGAATTACTTTTTTTTTTTACTTTTAAAATGAAAAATAATTTATAAATGAGAGAGATTGCAATGCACAATCATAAAATTCTCAAAAATAATTTCTATTTTTCAAAAAATGCGTCCCAGGAAAAAAAAATCGTGCATCTTACCCTGGAATACAAACAATGATGATATTAGTTTGTGATAATTAATTATATGTAAATTAACGCATTTCTGATATTTTGTAACAAACTTCAAAATATTTAAATTTGCGATATAATGAAGTAATAATTTATTAGGGGTATAAAACACTCTGGTCTGTAGCCAAAATGTAATAGAACTTCAGCTTTTGTTTTATTTGATATCTCACTGTATGAATTTTGACATTTTTAACATTTCACATGCACAAAAATCGATCTTTTAAAAAGCGGTAAATTTCTACCCCCTCCCCCCAGGAGTGATTCTGTTCCGAAAAATTAAGGCAGTCGTTTCCGAAAATTAAAAAAAAATCGGTCATAAATCCGAAAATTCGGACATAAAATATACCGCAAATTTCGACAAATGATCGCCGAAAAAGATCAATTTCGTCAATCGTTCGAAGAAAAATCACCAATTTCGTCAAAGGATCGCGAGAAAAACACTAATTTCGTCAGAGGATCGCGAATATAATGCAAATTTCGTTAAAGGATCGCGAATTTCGTCCAGGGATCACGAGAAAAGCTAATTCCGTCAAAGAATCGCGGAAAAACGCAAATTTCGTAAGGGATCGCGAAAAAACGGCACATTTCGTCAGAAGATCGCGAAAAAACATCAAATTTCGTCAAAGGGGCGCGAAAAAAACACGTAGTGTCCGGAGTGAATTCCCCCCTCTGTTGTAGCCTTTCAGAAAATTTGCTGTGAATTTCAGAATTATTTTTTACAGAGAATTACCCTCCCCCCCCCCTTTTTTTTTTTGTTCCTCCAAGCACCTAGATTTATTAGTGTATAAGTTGTCACGTGTTTTCACTCCCCCCCTCCCCATTCATTGCTCAATAAATACAGTTTTCTTTAACTATGTGCATTTGTGTGGTATAATTTCTCAGAGACCGTCATTTTTACATCATACTAGCATTTTAAATTAAGGAAATTTATTTATTTAAAATATTACATTAAAAAGTAAAAGTACTTTTAAATGAAAAATAATTTCTATATCTCTGCCTAAACACTAGAATTGCCAGAAATTTGTTTCAGGATCCCCTTGGAGAAGAAGAACAAATTGATTTTTGAGAAGCGCCCCAAGTCTACACTGGGGTACAAAATGATAGGAACGAGCATTTAATTGGCTGTATAATAAATACATTCCTATTAATCTACATATAAAACATATAAATTGATTTTATAAAACTCAATGGACAATACAGACATTAAAAAAAAAAATATTGTAAAATAATTATTATTAATAAATATAATAAATTGCATTTTCACTGGATAAGCAATAGGGGCAAAATGATAAGAACGGAACAGATTTTTCTATATTGTCAAGATATTACATGCCCATTGTCCTTCCTTTGTGTTTGATAATTTCAATTCAGTGTGTTGTGGCATAAAGTTTATTTTATAAGGTTTCGAACTTGACGAAGTGACAAAACAAGCCATGCTTCACAAATGACTTATTTTTATTCTGCTTTCGAAGTATTCTGTGCTGTTTAACCATTTTTTTTGCTAGATATTGCGCACTATAATACCCCAAACGTTCTTCATGGGATTTATATCCAGACTATTTGCCGGCCAATCAAATGTGAGAATGTAATCATCTTCAAATCACTTGTTTGTGTCTTTTGCAGAATGAATTGACACATTGTCTTCCTGAAAAATATACTTAAGACCGTCATTTTCTTAATCCTGGTTACAACAAATGTCGTTGTAAGATGTAAATATAGGTGCGTCTACTTTGTCTTTCTGCTAGAAAACGGATTCTAAGCTTAGTTAGCTCCTGAGGATAAAGCAGACCAAACCATTAGAGAGCCTCCTCCTAGTAAACGCGTGGAAAATACACCCTTTTCCTTTTCAAGGTCATGCCAACATGAATGAATATCATCGGAAGCATCAATATTAAACTTTTTTTCATCACTGAAAATAAATTTAGACCAATTCGTTTGCTGCTTCACATGTTTCTCTGCAAATAGTTGAATGTTTTTTTGTGGCCAAATGTTAAACACGGACACCGACGTGGTTTAACATATTTAATACTTTTTGACCTTGTAACTGTTTTTCGTATAGTTCATATAAAAAATATGCAGTTAGATTCTGTAAAAAATTAAAAATAGCAATCTTTGGGGGCTGTGCATATATAACGTTATCACTTTAGGGGGGAGGGTGTTTGTTTTTTGTTATCGTTATCATTTTTGATTCAACAAAAATTTTCTTATATCAGTAACTTTTTCTTTACATCCAAATAGGTTTACCTTTATTATTATTATATTATATTTTACATGGTTTTATGAAAATACAAAGCTATTATTAAAGTCGTTAAATGTTTATAAAATCATTTCATTCTAAAATTTGGAACATTTCAACGTTTGGCATTCCTGTTCTTCTGCCATATGCGCATATAATTCGCTGTTAGAGAAATCAGGAGCATAATATGTATTAAATGATACTTGCATTTATTAGTAAAGAAAAACGAAGAATGGTGTCCACTGTTTTGTTGATAAGTTCTGCTTTTTACCTCCCCGGGCAGGGGGCAAGTGCAAGAAGACATCATTACTTTTGAATGTATTATATAACAATAATCTATTATTAAATGCTTAAATATTAACCAACTCTTTTAGATGTTATTTGATATAAATTTATTTCATGTATTGCAGGGTCCGTTGATATAATATCAAGATTTTTGATATTTTCGATATTTTCAAATTCTTGATATTTATTTTCAAAATATCAAGATGTTTGATATTTTGTATATTTGATATTTATTTTTAAAATATCACCATGTGAGATAATTTTGATATTTTCCACATTCAAAGCAAGTGTAAATGAAATTTCCACATATTATTGACTTTATCATTCTATAGATAATTTACTTTTGCCTTTAGCAGTAACTTTTTTAGGAAAAGAAGAAAACAAATCTTTTCCAAGCTTTATGTTTGAAACTTTTATTTTTAAATGTACATCTAATAATTATGTTAGACAGTTAATTCAGAACAGCCATTGAAAGATAAAATGTAATTTTGATAATTCTTTATATATAGCCAGAGTTCGTTGATATATATCAATGGATATATATCCAATACTTATTTTCAAAATATCAAGATTTTTTATATCATTCATATTACGTGATATTTATTTTCAATATTGTTTCAATACAACAACAACACAGTTCAACAATAGATGTTTCATATTTTCTGCATTTCATATTTTCTGCATTTCATATTTATTTTCAAAATATGAATGTGTGCAAGATATTTTTGATATTTTCAGTCGTAATTCGTAATATTTCAGTGTAAAAGAAATAAATTTTCAACTGTTACTGACTATGAATCTGTAGATAAAGAACTTTTGTCTCTTCTGAATGTGACTTTTTTAGCCAAAAAAGAAAATAAATATATTTTTGAAGCTTTTATTTTTAAAATGTTGAGCTAATAATTATGTGAGACATAATTAATTCAGAACAACCATTGAAAGATGAACTGATTAACTTAAATAAGCAGTTATATACAGTTTCATTAGAAAGGAAAAAACGAAATAAGATATTTTATACTTACATTTATGTTAAAATTTTTCAATTAAAAGAATTTTTTTGTATTTAAAATTTCTGATTTTTTTATACTTGATCTTGATATTTTTATACTTGATCTTGATACTGAATCCTATAGTTAGTTTATATATATATATATAAAGCAAACTGTTACTGTTTTCAATTAGTTCATCTTTAATTTTGTTCTAGTGAAAAAAAAAAAAAAAACCCAGAAAATAAAAAGAAAAATGCATTTTTAGAATATTCTTTGATTAAGTTTTCATATTAAGTGCAATATATATTTTAGTTTCTAATCTATATTATGCTTGAAAACATTTATTATCAGCGGTAAGTTGGCTGCTTTGAAAATATCGGATATATATCAAAATATCGGATATTTTTTATATTTTCGAAAAGATCATGATATTTACGAACCCTGATGTATTGATATTTTATTGACTGGAATCCGTAAAGTATACGACTAATAAATGTATAATCATATGTGTATATATCACTGCAAGTGTTCAAAAAGAAAGAAAAAGAATCTAAAAATAAAAGAATTTTTAGACATTGATAACGATATCATCTTATTGGGGGGGGGGGGAGGGGGAGGAATGATAACGCATGATATCGTAAGGGGGGAGGGGGTCCAAAATTAGTAAAATGTTGATAACGTTATATATGTATAGCCCCTTGAACGTTTAACTTTATCAGCAATTTTTCAAAACGGCATTCTGATGTTGTATAAACTAGAAGTTGTCCTCTTTCGGAGTCGGAAAGCATTTTTCCTCCCCCTATTGTCAAAAAGTTTTGCAAACTAAACGAATGTGCTCAGAATGTCTTTCAAATGCCAATTATATGCGAAAATATGCACCAATCACGAGCCGCGATTTCGAAGTATTTACTGCGTTCGTATCATTTTGCTCCAGCGTAAATTGAGCAATATAATTATTTTTAAAAATATTAAAAAACGTACATAGATGTTTTTCAAGCTATTACTTTAATATTAATTGGGATGTCATGTGTTTAATTTTAACACAAAGATTTGCGCATTTGCATAGCAAACGCGAGCCGATTTCTTTGTTTTTGTGTCGTTCCTATCATTATTACACTCTGCTGTACAATGTCTGTTTGCATCTATGTCTTTTATTCTACTAATCATTAGTGTTAGGGTGACTAATTATCAACGTATTTTATTGTACAGCGAGTTAGCGGAGACGCGATCATATAACGATCTCGATATATTGTATTATTTATTTATTTAATTATTTATCTGTTTGTCTGAAGACTGCTGTACATGAGTGTGCTTTATCTCGCCCTATTCAGCCGATTTTGCTATATTTCTACATAAGGGCTGTGAAAACAACAAGAGACCGTTTTTAATCTATCTTGATTTACTTTTTGTAACCTTTTTATGTAAGCAATTTGTGTATTAAATTTTGCGAATTCGTCTAACTGTTCTTCTGTAAAAAATTAAAACTACAGTGAAACCTGTATACAGGGTTTTCCACTCTCAACGGTGTCCAATGGCTAATTCGTAAACCTTAGTCTTAGACATATAGTTCCCATTACAAAAATCTGGTAAAGAAATATTTTAAGAGATTTCGATCAATAAAAACATTTCTTAAAAATTACGAAATTTAAATAGTTATGCGATCCCCCGGTCCTATAAGTTATATTTAGTAAAATTTTCCTATTACACTGACAAGTAAGACGACAAAAAAAAAAAAAAAAGCCCCTTTCGTATAACACTAAAATTGACAGAGTTATGAAACTTTAAAAATGCATGACTTATACCACTTTTCTGCATGTGAACACAAATGAGTTCAGTCAGGCTTTGAGGGGTCATATACCAAGTTCTTAAAGTATTCGAAGACCTTATTTCATATGTATCTGCGCTTTAAAAAAAAAAAAAAAATCGTACAAGTAATACGATTGAGTTAACTTTTATTAAGTTATTTGCTAAAATAACATATGTTTTATTTTGTAAGAATTTGAGACTGTTTCTTTTCTTATGATTTCTTTTAACTAAAATTATGTTACTTTTATAAGTTTTTATTTAACTTCAACGATCGTAGGTATGTTTTTCCAGTTCAAAAATAGTACTCGAACTTTAACTCGTTTTCAAATATCCGATCGAGATTACATTTTGCATACTGGCGCAAATCCGATGACAATCTAACATTATTATGATTTTCGGTGGTTACCATTTATATTTATTTTACAGGATAACACAAAAAATTTCGGATAGATTACCGCCAAGAAGTTTAAGAAGTTTTGGATTAGATAACACAAGACTGCGATGGTTGTGTTTTTTAACTTTTATGTATTTTTTAGCACTGAATCCGAAAATTACCTTAATTTTTTACCATTATGTCAGGACTTTTCGAAAATCATAAATTGTCAAAGTTAAAAAGTAACAAAAATCGGATACTATAAAGTAGAGGAGATGGCTATGTCTTTTTAACTTTTAATAATTGATTTTTACGTACTTTTTAGCACTGAATCTGAAAATGACCTTCATTTTTAACCATCACGTTAGAATTTTTTTGCAAATCGTATATATCAAAGTTAAAATGTAGCGAAAATCTGATACTATAAAACAGATATAAAACTTTATTTTATTTCATTTTATTTTATTTTATTCAATAATTTATTTGCTTATACTGGGATTCTTACAGCTAAACAGCCTAGTGGTCCGATGAGATGGGGAGGAGATTCAGCTTTAACTTTGAAATTTACAATTTGCGAAAAATCCTGATGTGATGGTAATTTTGGATTCAGAAGTACAGAATACGTAAGAATAAATTATCAAAAGCTAAAAAACATGCCATAATCCAACTTTTGCAGGCTAGTGCAATCTAATAACATTTTAAAATTTGTATCATTTTGTAAAGAATTGAGGCTGGATTAATTTCCATCATTTTATTTAACAAAAATTCAGTTTTTCTTTTCTTTTTACACATTTATTACAAATTGTATGTTTTGCATTAATATGTCAAAATGATTAAAGATTTCAAATTTATATCGCAATGTTAATTTTACTCTCAACCATTTTTTAAATATATCTGACGAAATTATAACTCGACTAAATTTGTGAATGACCCCCAATTTGCAGCAAAAAATATGCTCCAACTTTAACCCCTTGGGGACGAGCGACACGCATACGTGCCGCATGAAGCGCTCAGAATCCTTGTTTTTCCTCACCAGTAAAATTTTACTGTAAAATTTGCCTTATTTAATCAGCGCATTTTCTCGATTCAAGAAGGCACAAATTTCTGTTTTTAAAAAACGGTGACAAAAGATTAAAAATTTCGTAAAGGGCTCCCGTCCCGAAGGGGTTAAACAGCTATTACTCGGTCAATTTTAATCTTAGAATAACAGGATTTTTTTTGTATTACTTGTCAGTGTAACAGGAAAATTTTACTAAATATAACTTATAGGACCGGGGAACCGTATAAAAATTCAAATTTCGTAATTTTTTAAGAAATTTTTTTATTGACCCAAATCGTTTTTAAAATACTTCTTTACTTCATTTAAAACATTTTTGTAATGGACCTGAGCTCGAGGCTAAAATTCGCCTGCTGGCGGTGTTTAGCATAGCAGTCTATGGAGTGTGAGTTATTAATGCTTGTTTGTTAAAAATACCGCAAAAAAGTTCTTTGATGCAGCAGGATATACTTAATATATTGTAATCTAAATTCAAAATGTTGTTCTGTATGCGAGAAAATTCCTTAAGTTTGCAAATTTTCAGTTAAAATGTATGCACTCAACCTGGGTCAAGGCTGAAGTCGTCTGCTAACGGTGTTTGCGCCTGCGCATACTGGTATTCTGCCGGTGCGGTAACTAGAATAACAGATCATCATACCGCCAGCTCTAGCGTCTGACGTCACCTGAATAGAGTCCATTGGAACTATATGTCTATGACTAACGGTTTAAGAATTAGCCATTGGACGCCGTTGAGAGTGGACACCTTGTATAATGATATTGTCTATAACGATAAACCTGTATATAAAGATTTTTCATTTGGCCTCAGCCGAAATCCTATTAATTTAATGTATATTGAACCTGTATATAATGATAATTTTACGCTTTTTGAAACGATCACTTTCTATCTCTTAATGCCTTTTAACTGTTTGTTGAAAGACCCCCAACTCCTAAATTCTGTAAATAATCAAACATATTTAAAATTATATATATCATTGAGGTATATTACAATATGCTTACTATAGAATAAGGTGTGCATAGCATTCATCGTTCATTTACAGGAACATACAAAAGAGTTTGGTTACAGTACTGTCTAAGAACAATAAATGCTGGAAGTGCGTTTTAAGTCGTGGTACGCGTTTTTAAATTAAACTGATTTTTTCTCCTATCACTTGGTATGTATAAATTCTATAGATGATATACAGGGCAGCACAAAAGATCTCGAGTACAGTTCCGTTTATTGACGAAAATTGCGGAAGACGAATTTACAACTGTGTTATCCGTTTCCTAATTGAACTAAATTTTAGCATACGGTGTAGTATATGTATATACTAATCAGAGGTCACATACAGGGTTGCACAGAAGAATTCTGATATTTTTTTGACTGTTGATGGTAATTCCTGAAATTGGGTTTTCAAATATGTTACACGTTTTCCAAAATGCTTACTTAGTCATCATCTTTCCACTTATTAAACTGTGAAGTTTTGTTAAAGTATTCTGGAAGTGTTGGAAAGTTTCATAATTTATGCTTGATGCATGATTTTTCGTTCTTGTTTGATTTGTTAACATTAGTCAATACGATTATCTTTTCTCCCTATTCAAAAGATTCACATTAAATTTTATGCGCTCGTATTATATTCAACGAATTTAAATGACTTTTAAATGACTACTATATTAACTTGTTTCTCCGTTTCATTTGAAATCTTCTAACTTTTTTAAAAAGTGAAAAGAAAAGAAAAAAAAAACTAGATAATAATAATAATTTATGTGTATGTTTTTGTAATTTTGGGAAAGTAGCTGTAAAAATACTTACTTGAACATGCCCACTGAAAAAGGGGGGGGGGGGGCATATTTCTAAATTTAAATCTGAACAACATTACTGTGAAGTTGAGAATATATATGTGAATGCTAAGTTCAGGATAAGATGGAAATTCTCAACTTTATTTTTAAAACAACTGACCTGCCCGGCATTGCCCAGGACAGTGATAACAACCTTAAATATACTTAAAATCAGTGTTGAACGATTTTATATACTTAAACGAAAATCGTTCTAAAAGATCTTAATGCCGGAGACACCGCTGCTTTCAGTAGTGTACAGTACATCCTCGATTTTTTTATTCCTGTTTCTATTAAAAATTTTCGGGGGGAGGGGGGGACGTATTGCAAAAAATACGGAATTCGCGAAAGTGACTAACGGAAACGAACGATTTTGAAAAGTTTAATATTGATATATTTTTTTTTTAACTGAAGGCGGCGTTGTAAAGAAAAATTAACGTAAATATGGTTTGGTATCTTTGGTTTGTTCGTATTTTGATTTTCGAAGCTGATATCTATTTTTAAACATGGCACAAAAAACGAAATTCGCGTAAGTGACATTCGGAAATGATTTTTTTTTCTCAAAGAGTTGATATTCATATTTTTCGAAACGGATTAGAGATTTCGAAAAGGAATTAACGTAGATAAGATCTGGTATTTTTAGTTTTTTCGTAGTTTGATTAGAAACCAAGGATTTCACAAACATTCGGATTTTTTAATTTTCAGAAAACGGAAACGTTTTGAAAGGGTTAATATTAATATTTTTACAAACTGAAGGCTTCGTCGTAAACGAAAATGAACTTAGATGTGGTTAGGTGTTTTGGATTGTTTGTATTTTAATTTACGAAGCCGATGTACAATTTTAAAAATCGCAGAAAAAAGGAATTCGCAAAAGCGAGTTTTGCAAACGGATTTTTTTTTTTTTTTTTCAAAGGATTAAGATTTTTATTTTTCGAAATGGGCATGAACGTAGATATGGTCTGGTATTTTTAGTTTTCCGTAACTTGATCAGAAGCGGTGATAGATTTTTTTAAAGATTGCAGAAACCACGAAAAGGCGTATGGAAAATTAATTTTTTAAATATTTTTTAAAACCGAAGGCAGCGTTGAAAGAGCAAAATACGGTCTTTAATTTTGTGTAATCGGTTTTTTCGCATTTCGTTTAGCTCGGCAGATGCAGGGTTCGTAAACTAGGGAGGAGGGGGGGGGGGGGGATGTGGAAAGGGTTAACTAATATATTTTCGAACGAATTGCAACATTTAAAACGTAAAAAGTATGAAATTTAAGAATATCGTTGATTTGCGAAAAAAATGTTTTTTTAATCAGTTTTTTTAATACCAGGGTTGAAAAAAAACCCGGTTTATTTGGTTTAAACCAGGTTATTTTGGTTTAAACCGGGTTTTTTTTTTTTTTTTTTTTTTTAATATAATTTCCTGTTGCATACAGATGCATATTTGTTGATAAAATAAACATTTTTGGATATTGTGTAAGTAATATAACTTTTGAAAATATTTAAATTAAATAATTACGGTCAATTAGTATA
The DNA here is from genome assembly GCA_963932465.1 of Maratus speciosus. NCBI lineage: Eukaryota > Metazoa > Arthropoda > Arachnida > Araneae > Salticidae > Maratus > Maratus speciosus. The sequence continues at coordinate 482,247,210 of OZ010794.1, read as the reverse complement.
TAGAAAATTGAAATCATTTCTAATTTAAACATTATTAGCAAGAGCTATGTCTCATGTTCAAAGTAAACTGCTCTACACAGTGAAACATTGATGCCTTTTAAAATCGTATGAAGAATCCTTTGATTAATAATATAATAATTAATCAATAAACATTTGATGCAACTTCATGAATATAATATATTATTCTATTGTTGTTATTATTTTTTTTAATATCCAAATACTTCTGGTTATTTTGTTTTCTGAGTGATAACTCCAAGTGTCCAAGTCAACATTTTTGGCCATTAGATTCAGCAACTAACAGAAAAAATTGATTAGTATTATTGAAATGCTATAACTAGCACTCAATTTTTGCAAGCTGTGTTATTCAATTTGATATCTTCAGTTACTCTTTTAAATTCTTTAAGGATAATCTTTCCCAATCCAGAAAATTTTCTTTTACAGCTTAACCAGCTTAAGATCATTGTATTTTGTTAACTGCTGTAAATAATCTGCATTTTTTAAATGAAAATATTTTATGCTAAATATTGAATATTATTTATCTTTTTTATCTTTTCTAATTTCACATGTTTTAAGAAAAATCTTTAGGGTACCAGATATGTTCATCAGCACATGCTAATTTTCTTTCTACATGCATAGAAACATGACCTAGGCTCATTATGTTTTATGTTCACTGCTGAGATGAAGTGTTAAAAGTAGAAATTACTCCTAGCAATGATTTAAAACAATTAAATTACAAAAAAGAGAAAATATTTAAAAAAACAAAACAAATGGTTATTTTGACAAAAAAACCAAGTGGTTTAAAAACCATGGTTAAAACCACTTGGTTTAAACCGTGCCAACCCTGTTTAATACCGCGGCTAATTTAAAAAATAAATAAAAAGGGGGGAAAAATCTGAGTCTCAGGTGCATCAGTACTTCCCTTGGACTATCCTCACCCAAGTTTTCAGGCTTTTACGTACGATAAAATTCGCTAGTCATTGTCAAGAGACAGAGTGAAACCAACTTTTATTAGTATAGTCTAGATTTCCCTGAATACTATAGACATGTTTTACAGTGTATGTGCACGAATGATTTTATTTTAATCTTTTACATGTACACAAAAACAATTGCTGAAAAAATTTAAACGCAGTTAATTTATGATGAAGCTTAGCTCTAGGTGAAGTCTAGTCTAGTCTCTTGCTCATTCAACGGAATAGAGTATACGTTCAATATTTATTGATTAAACATGGGTTTCGGAGAATCTTTAGACATCACTAAATTATTATAAACTATAAACTTTTGTTTTTAACTGTACCACTGAAAATTTATAATTAAAGAAATATTGTATGTTCTTTAGGAGTGACCTGATATTAACAAAACCAACAATTGCTGCAAACACAAACGAATAAATTTACAAAATTAGAAATAATTTTATTTGATTACAGTATAATGGCATGAACTACTTATAACTTGTAAGCATTTAATTTTTAATTCAAATGAAATACAGCAGAATTCTTATAATACATCCACGATTTATTTTTTTGCTTTATTTTACATAAAATAATGAATTAATGTGTAAAAATTTTATATACCACTTGTATACACATAACTTGCATATAGGTATCAAGGTTCATATTTGGTGAATTTATGCTTCCAACATTAGTTTCGTTTGGAAAGATTTTGGTTTAAACAGTTTCTAATTATTAAGGTACAATCGTTACAGAATTTGGTAGGAAAGATAAAATACAATAAAATAAACTGTATTTCAAATCCTAAAATGAAATTTACCAATTTTATTAAATATTTTATCCACCAATTTTTTATTTTTGAAGCTAGTACATTTTCTCGTCTCACATTTCTTAGTCTTGCAACATCTACAAGTCTCATATTGAAGTAAAATTTAGATCAGTAATTTCGAGAAACTCGAAACATGACTTGATACTAAACATTTAAAAAAAAAAGTCCCAAATTTTCTAAAATTCAAAATTGTATTTATTGCAAATGAAAAATTTTCTGCAAAAAATTACATGGAGAATTTTAAGACTTCAACAACTTTTTGAGAAAAGCAATAGAATCCAATCCTTAACTGATGAGGAGTCTTAAATTTAAAAAAGAAATCGAGGCCACATCTTAGCCTTTTACTGAAATTTATAAACAAAAGATCTGTTCTTCCAAACAATCGTATATCAAACATTTTTTTCAGCCATTAACTAGCAAATAAACTTTCGTATGCATGGGAAAATAGTCTCAACATTCTATGTTAATTCTACATTGTATTTTTGGAACTTTTGTGCAGACACATTTTTATGTACCCAGTAAGTTTTTATGAATTGTTGCGTATGTTATATTGATATTTATATTTGAATAAATTTTTACAAATCACTTGGGTATAGACTTTTTGTCTTTGCTTTATTTTTGTTTTAAGCATAGTCAAATTTTTACAATTACTCGGTATTTGCCGAATACATAGTCGAAATTTGGCCGAGTACCGATAGTATATACGAGTATATAGTATATGCTCGGTACACCTCTAAACGGAACTAAGCATTTCACAGGCTTCTACTTGGACTGACACTGTTGCAAAAAAACATACCAAAATAGTAGAGGTTTTTGTACACTTCGACAGGTGCCAGCATCTGTGTAAACTTTCTTCTGACCTACTTTTATTCAACCGGGATATGTTTGTTATTCTGCGAAGCTAGTTAGTTCCCTTTCTAATGTTATAGTTGTACTGTTATAATGTATAAAAACTTTTCTCAAAAATAGTAAGAAATAAAGAATTACAAAAAATTCAGATGCTGATTCTGATTAAAAAATTGAAATTGGTGTATATCGGCGTGTGTTATGAATATGATGTTTTCATATAAATTTCAGTTCAAAATCTGGCGTATTTTAATTAAATAAAATAAGTCTGATACATCACAAACTAAATAAAAAAAATAACTCCCAAATTCACTGCTTTTCATTGTTTTAAACATTATTTGCTTTTAATTAAATGTGACAAAAATATTTGTTTTGGTCGTGGTATTATTTTGTGTGTGTGTGTGTCATAAATTAATATGTGTGTATATATATATATATGGAATTTAAAGCATTCTAATTTTTTTTTTTTTTTTTTACTTTATGAAGACTGGACGTTTTATATTTCTTATGACATACCGGTATACATCGTATGAAACAATTTACGGAAATAAAACGCTAAATTTAAATGAATTTTAAATTGTGTATTATCAAAATTAGTAGTTAGTTTACGGAAACACACACACACACACAAAAAAAAAAAAAAAAAAAAAAAAAAAGCAAATGGTTGGAAGGGTTTTCATATATCGAATAGCTTTTAAATTATTTTAAGCGGTGTGTGTGTGTGTGTGACATATTTGTTGTTATGCAAGAAGGAAGGGGTGGGGGACCCAAACTCAAGCTATAATTCCATTTTTGAAAAAGCAGCAGAATAAAGCTTGTACATCAAATTTTCCTTTTTATAATTTTTAATGCATTTACTGTAGTTTTAATTGTCCTTATACCATATACAGTTTTTTCCCCCTCCATCCAATTTCTCATATCATATTAACCCCCAAATATAAATGTTCTCATTTTTTTCTCTTTTGCGTTTCGCGGCGATTTTTCCACATTAGTAAAAGGAATCCAGCTCCTATATTTTAGTTCAATATAATAGAAGGTGACCTCTTTTCTAAAGTTTATTCGAAATTCGTACAACGATTTTTGAATTTACCGCAATTTTTTTATGCGACTTTTTTCCCTTTTGCGCCGATTTCTTGACATTCATAAATAAAGTTGGGTTTCAAATTTCTAGCCAAATACACTAAATTTTGACCTCCGCGATTTTTAAATTTTTGGCGAATTTTAATGTGATTTTTAGCATTATCTCTTGTTTCGTGACGATTTTTTTTTATATTCGTGAAAGACAGTTACAATGTTTTAGACCACTATAATAAATTTAGTCCTCTGCGATTCGCATTTTTTATGCAATTTTTAGTTTTTTGCAGCGGTCTTTCCACATTAGTGAAAGGAATCCGATTTCGATCTTTCAGCCTAATTGCATAGTATTGTAAATTTTATCCTCTTTTAAATAAAGTTCATTCGGAATTTGTACACGTATTTTTTAATTTTTTGCAAAATTTATTATGCAATTTAATTTTTTTGCATTTTCTGGCGATTTTAAAAGAAATCCAGTTTCAAATTTTTAGTGTAATGTAGTAATTTTTGTCTTCCGCGATTTTTGTATTTTTAGCCTTTTTTCGCGTTCCGCGGCGATTTTTTGACATTCGTAAAATAATTTGGTTCACAATGTTTCACAGCTCAGTAAATTTTGTCCCGCAGTTTTTGCAATTTTTTTACTGCGTTTTTCCACCTTAATAAATCCACTTTATATCTTTTAGACCACTATAGCAAACGTCCTGCATTATTTTTTCTTATGTTGCGATTTTTTCACATTTTTAAAAGGATTCCGGTTTCAATCTTTCAGCCCATTATAGTAAATTTTGTCTTCTTTTCAATAAAGTTTATTCGGATATCGTAACTTTTGATTTTTCACGAATTTCTTTATGCGATTTTTTTCGCGTTTCGCGGCGATTTTTCATTCGTAAAAGGAGGCCTGTTTTAATCTTTTAGCCCATTATAATAAATGTTGTCCTGCTATTCCCGAATTCTTATCGATGTTTTATGCGATTTTTCCACATTAGTAAAAAAAAAAAAAAAAAAAAAAAATCAAGTTTTCAGTGGTTTTGGAAATTTTTCTGTTCTAGCGACTAATATAACACTAATATTCCAAGAAAATTATTTTTTTGAAGTCCTTTTACGAATTTGCCGGGTTTTTTATATATGTATATATATTATATCTTCCCAGATATAATTTCTTGTTGCATCAGAAACCCATCTTTCAACTTTATCGTTTTGTATTCGCTTTTTAAAAGAGACTAGAGCGTTTTATTTAGATATTCTTAAGATCTTTTGCTCAGAATTAAAATTTTAATATATCTAATTGTCTTAAATTAAATTGGCAATCTGTATAACGGGGGGCCCCTTAGTTCGTTTTGATAGATTTTCGTTTAAAAATATAAAATCATACAAATTCGATGGTGTACGTTGCCGAAGTCGGTGAAGCCCCCAATATTAGGTTCTTGTAAGAATATTTTCGTTTAGAAATGTATAATCAAAACAGCGTGCATAGTAGAGGTCTGCACGGGACGACATTTCCAGACCCGGGCCGACTCATAGAGAAAAAAAATCGACCCGGCCCGATACAAAAATTAAAAGTTCGGCCCGGGCCCGGTCCCTAGAAATTTTAATATTGGCCCAGCCCGATAAAAAAATTTAAAGTTCTGCCCGAGGCCGGCCCGGAAAAAAGTTAGAATCTCGGTCCGGCCCGAGTGAACTTCTACAAAACATTGATTTTTACGTCGAATTGGTTAAAAATTTGTCTCGCACGAGGAGTTCTGACCAAAAATATTTATCTTAATTTTTTTTTTTTTTCATGTTAATAATCTTTATTTTTATAGAAGTGCAGCAGGCTGCGATATTTATTTTTTTTAATGAATCTCTATTTCTTGTATGTAAATGTTTCAGTTATCATTAATATTATTAATCCATATTCCATGTATAGAAGTGTTAAAAATAGGAAAAATGCTATACAGTAAAATCGTCTAAGATGAAATTGCATAGAAAAGAAAAAAAAAATGCGTTATAGACAAGTTCCCTTTTTAGCAAGTGTAAATGCATTATATATTCTTTTCTTACTTATTAGTATATTGATTTTGCATGGATCAACACGTTTTTCAGTTTAAAACAGGGTTCCGTCATAGGCATGTTCCTTTTCACACATTTTACTGTATTTTAATTTAATTATATTTTAATATGCGTAGAAATCTACTATTCTATAAAAATAATAAATTTTAATGTTTAAGTGTAGAATAATGGCGATTCAAAAATGTATGCATTTTTTGCAAAAACTTTTGGGCCAGGCTTAATTTAACTGACCTTTAAATGGACAGGCCATGCTGAGACAATGATTTTCATACGGGCTGTCTCAAAACTAGGACTGAAAATTTTGGACCGTGAAGACTAGGAATGAAACCAAGCCCGGCTCTGTACAGAAAAATTAAGTTAGGCCCGGCCCGAGCCTTCAGAAAAAAGTATAGCCCGGCCCGAGTGCCGTGAATGAAAATCGGCCCGGCCGTGGGCCGGCCCGTGCAGATCTCTAGTGCATAGCACGGCCTATGTACGCCACCAAAGGCCCAACTGTAGATTCGTTTGGATAGATTTTGATTTAAAAATATAAAATCGTACAAATCGGCAGCGGAACACCGAACATTAAGTTTGATTCTAATGATTTTCGTTTAAAAATATAAAATCATTCAACATTGATTTTAGGTATATTTAAGTATTTTATCACGGGGCCGGGCAAGTCAACTAGTTACTGTAATAAAGAAAAACCTTTTTTTTTTTTTTCCAAAATAGTCTGTTTCATTTTCCAGCATGAGAAATTAGTTTAGTAAAACTTTATATTTATTATGCTTAATTGCAAATTTGCAATGTTATGCATATTGTAATCTGGATTTAACTTCATATACTCCATTTAATTAAGAATGTATGTTTTTTGTGTATGTGAGAAAAGATGACTCAACACTCAACGCAGTTCATAACACATTTGAAAAAATAAAATTAAATTAAAAATAGTGCCAATTGTTCTACTAACCGTGAGATTGTATAGAAAAGGAACTCGTACATCGCCTAATTAGGGGCCTCACTAAGGGGAACCTCCCCCCCAAACATTCGCGAATGTTATTACACTTGGCAAATTTACAGACTTAGTTGGCAAGTTTGTTTAAAACTTTAATAAAAACTAATAAACTATAATATATTTTCTATTTCTGACAAAAATGGCTTGGCAAAAATTACAAAACTAATTGGGAATATTATTAAACTTTTAAGAAATAAGAACTATATTATATTTTCTAACTGTGGTAAGTTGGCAAAATTATAAAACGAGTTGGTAAATACTGAAATTTGACTTGGCAATTGAGGTTCTCTCCCCCACCAATAAAAAGTCTTAGCGATGGCGCTGCGCCGAATAGTCTACTATCGGATCTGAAATCTGAATGCTATCATTTACTGGAGATCATAGACACTTGATCTATGAAAACAACCGCAATCTGTAATTTTGCCGATTCGTTTTTAATATGTAGATAACTTCATCTTATGACAAAATAATCCACTTGCAATTATAAATACCTTTTCTACAAATTATAACATTTTCCTTTTTCAAAGATGCATAAGTTAATTGAAATTAAAGCCAGCATTCTTTGTTTTTCCCTCGCTGTACTGTACTTCACGAAAAGCCCATTATATGGTGTTAAATTAAGAGGCTACTTCAGTCAGGCGAAAAGACCCGTTCGCTAATGCTAATCCTATGGAAGAAATTTATAAAGATATCTCGGTTGCATTTCAATATTTTTAAATGATTTCTTTTGCATTGGATAGCTGAGATCGATCTGTATGAAGGCCGTTTTTTACTTTTTCGATTTTCATTACAGTTTTTTTTTTTTTTTTTTTTTTTTTTTTTATGAGGATGTTTTCGCTTTCGAAACCGGTTTCGAAAATGAAAGTGTCCCCATAAAAAATATCTGTAAACAAAATCGAAAAAGTAAAAAATAACCTTTGTACAGATCGATCTCAGCTGCTAATGCAAAGAAATAATTTAAAAGTATTGAAATGCAACCGAGATATCTTTATAAATTTCTTCCATAGGATTAGCATTAGCAAACGGGTCTTTTCGCCTGACTGAAGTACCCTCTTAACACGTTGAATGCCACGTCAGTCATTGGTGACTGACACTTATAGATTCTGTACCGGGAGTCTTATTTCGTGGCCTAAACGGAAAGACAGACAAAATAGACTTGGCATTCAACGAGATAAGGAAATCTTTACAATATGCAGCCGAAGCTGGTATGGTATTCCTTCAGTCTGGATTATGCAATTTTTTCGTTTAATACAGGCAGACTTATGCAGGGGCATGTGAGGCAGCTGCCCCGGGCTCCCTTTTTAGGGGCCCCCGTATGAGAGTAGTCAGAATTTTCCTTAAAAGGTGCCAAATGATTAAAATTACCCAAAAGTGACCAAAATTCATATATTTTAAAACATTTAGGAAGGGAGTGCGGTCCCCCTTCCCTTCTCTGCTTCCAGTACACTCTCTACCCATGCATAAAACAAACTATATCATTAGAAAACTAATGATTAACATTTTATTATGACAACTTAGTATTCTATTGTTTTCAAAATAAATTCTTTGTTAAAGTTTTCCTCGAAACGTGACAAGTTAAAACAATTAGTTATGATCCATTTGGGGCATTTTCTTTTAGACATGTTATGTTCTGTAGATAAGCAAAATAAAAGCTTGCAAAGAAATATTCGTATCAACCAATCTATCATTTTTTTCTACTGTTATCTTACTAGTAATTTTTTTTTTTTTTTTTTAATTGTGACACTGTATACAGATGTGAGCAGTACCAGGCACAAAATTTATGCATTTACAATATGTATGAAGTTTAGTACTAGCCACTTCCACATTATTTACAAAAACAAAAAATCTGTAGATAGATAGAAGGGGGCTCCCCAGAATGATTCTTGCCCCAGGGCCCACCATAGCCTAAGTCGGGCCAGGTCTTGCTACAGGTATGCAAGATTCCATTTTAGACGGTTTTGTTTTTGCAGGTTTTACTTTATATCTTTTCGAATTTCGGTCGAGATGTATATCAAATGTAGTCTTGCCAAAACTAATCCAACAAGTTTTTTCTTTCATTTCTCTTTAAATTAATCATTTTTTTTTTTATGAAAACCAAATTACCTGTAGGTATTAAATTAGCTGAAAAGTGTTCTGTGCAGTGACTTTCTTTCAACTCACTGTGCATAAATTCCTGTATATATGTATTTTTTCATTGTAATTGTTACTGTAATTATTATTTTAACTTGTTTTGCTCAAAACTGCCTTAAAATGTTTGGTTCTCCTTATCCGTTTATGGAAATTACAGTGCGTCTCATAAATATAAAGACACAGATTTTTTTGAAATTACATTATTATTAATTCAGTTATAAGAAATAAAATTTTATACCTCATATTAAGAACATTGAAATGAATATCTTATAGGGGTTTTAATTTAAATAAAATAATTTTGATTCAAATAATAAAAATAATAAAAAATTACGCTGTCTCATAAATATAAAGACAAACTTGAAACTGCTTCATATGCAATTTTTTTTTCGAATGTGCACGTGCAGAATTAATGTGCACGCACAGAAATACACTTTAAGTTTCCCAAACGAGCAAAGTTGTTTGACTTGTTTCAATTGCAGAGATGCCGTGGAACATTGAAATTTCTAAAGATGAGATTTGTAAAATGCGTGAATTTAAAGCTAATGGCTTAACAGTTTGTCAAATATGTAAAAAAACTGGGAGAAGCAGAGCTACACTTTATAAAATTTTATCAGAAACTTACAATTTATATTCGAGATAATGATCTAGCAGACCGAGAAAGACTAATGAAAGACTCGATCGCAAGATCATGCGACTTGTTTCGTCGCAAAAAATGTCACTCAGGTAAGTTTCTCAACAAGTTTATGGTATTGTCCCAGTACATCGTCATATAAAAGAAAGAAAAAACATTGTATGCCGGAATATGTGCAGATTTCCTTTACAGAAAAAAGAACACAAAGAACGGAGATTAATCTGGGCTAAAGATCATATGCAGTAGAAGGACGAATGGATGCAAGACATTTTTTCAGATGAAAAGAGGTTTAACTTGAATGGCCCAGATGGTTGGAATTCCTACTCGCACAATTTAAGATGTGAATCTCAAACCCTCTTCAGTAGGCAGAAAGGGGGAGGTTCTGTTATGGTTTGGGGTGCCTTCTCTTTTAATGGAACTACAGATATTGCGTTTCTGGAAGGTAAAAAGACATCTAAAGAGTATATAGAACTGCTTGATAGTCAGTTGTTGCCAATTGCTGAAACTCTTGGTGGTCGGAATTATTTGTACCATCAGGATAATGTATCGATTCACACATCAAGACGTACAAAAAAATGGTTTGCCGATAACAATGTTCATGTCATGATGTGGCCCGCACGTAAACCTGATTTAAATCCAGTTAAGAATCTTTGTGGCATTCTCGTTCGCAGTGTATATGCATCTGGAAGACAATTTTCAAACGTCCTTGAGTTGTAAAAAGAAATCAAACAAAGTTGGCTTGATATAAAGCCCAATAGTTATGCAACTTAATAAACAGCATGCCAGCTAGAATATAATGTCATTAATAGGAATGGATCTTTTATTGGATGTTAATTCAAAAGTATGTAAAATGTCTTTATATTTATGGGACAGCAAATTTATTTACATTTATCAATTTGCGAGATGAAATTATTTAATTCGAATTTAATTTACTGTAAAATGTTTTCTTGGCGCATGCTTTTCGTTATATGCATTTTGAATACTGAATTATTAAAATATTATTTCGAAAATGTCAGTGTCTTTATATTTATGAGACTCACTGTATAACTATTCAGATGTAGAAAATAAAAATTATCATTAGGTTGGTTTTAGAATGGAATATGATGATTCTCCCTTTTTAAAGAGATGCATTACTGATTTAGCAAAAATAGTCGTTTCCTATAGTTATTCAAAAATTAAGTTATGTTTTTTTTTTTAATTATTAAATATTTACTTTTCAATTTATAAATTGATAAAAATTAAATTTATTATTACTTAATTGATAAAAAGAGAAATTTAAATTAAATGGATAAAAATTAAATTTATTATTACTTGATTGATAAAAAGAAAAATTTAGAATAAATTTATCAAAAGTTATTTATACTTTTCAATTTATAAATAATTTTATAAATTAATTTTCAATTATTATGATAACGCTGCATGTAAGACTAAGTATTTTTAAAATTATACAGAAAAATATGGTTTATAACCTGTGTTTTATTTATAAAGTCTCTCACTAAATTGGGCTCCTTGATCTTCTTTCTTTGGCCCACCTGTAAAAATGGATTGGCTGTAACATTATGTAAAACTTTTTGACTAAAATGAAAAAAAAAAAAAAAAAAAAAAAAAAAAAAAAAAAACTTGAATACAATGTAAATTAGTCCAGTATTGTATAAAACATTACAATACATAAAAAAATGATATATTGTATGCTTAAAAACTGAATTAATTATTCCAGTCTTTTGTAACTTTATTTTATCATTTTATGTCATTTATTAATGGATTAGGAATAGCATTAACAAGGATAAGATAATACGCATAGATATGATGTATTATCACACTAGATTGAATTTTATTGATTGTTAGATACACATAGATTGAGATAATGACTTAAAATCAAATCACTTCACATGTTCATTTTTCTTGTAACTGAATTAAGGGATTGGAAAATGTTTGTATTAGAAACACAAAAAGAAAAAAATAATAATTAAAAGTCCGTTGAACAAACAATGTATAAGATAACTCATAGCATAAAATGTAATACATTGTATATAGCATTAATTTAAGTAAATCAGCACTTCAAGGTGAGCACTGAGGTCATTATCTGGCTGCAATAAAAGCTCGATTTTTTGGTAAATAAACGTTTGGCAATTTTTACACTTAAATTATTTATGTGCCAATCTTCTTTTATTTTTTTCATACATTGTGGTATATATGCATTGTGTGATTTGTGTGTGTGTATTATCTTATAACTTGGTGAGAGAAATGTGTATCAGATGTTTTGTAACATGATATGCACTGTTCTAATTTAATTTAATTTTGAACGTTGTTATGCTGAATTCAGGGGGTGTACCTCTGCCAAATGGAACTCAATAAAGTCCCCCCTTAACTGCAAAATTCCCTCTCAGGGAAAAATGTCTCAGTTCAACACTGTATATAATGTATTCAGTATTTCTTTGTTGTAGCTGTATGCATTAAGTTTTTGATGTGAATTCAGTGAATTGGATAATTGTTTAATTTTGGCAATATTCTCATTCATTTTATTAGATGCAAATCTATGTCATTCGATATTCCAGTTGCCCAGTCTGTTTTCCAGTTATAGTAAATGTCTTCTGTAATTTTGAAGCAATAATTGATTTAAATAAAATTTGCTGAAAATGATAAGATTGTGGGTATATGATAGCACTACACATGGTTTTATGACCTGTCTTTTAATTTTTCATATTGTGTTATTTTATAACTTGGTTAGATAAATATGGTATCAACTGTTTTGTAATATGAACTGTCTGTATAATGCCTACACAATGTCTCTGATGTTGAAATGTTCCTTTTTTATAGGTTGTCTGAGGAGCGAAACTATGAAAGACCGGGTCATTACTATGGTGACCGTGAGCCCTACTTGAGAAGGCCTCTTGGTATGGGCTACCATGATGAAGATAATTATCAAGGTAGAGCAAAATCAAGAGACAGGTACTCAAGGTCCAATTCAGGAAACACATATACAGAAGGCACAGACAGGTAAAAGCTTCTATATATTTGAGAATTAACAATTTTTTTTTTTCTTTTAAACTATCGGGTTAAAAATCTTCTGCAGATCTGCCATTTTTCACTTTAAAATGGATCTAGGAGCTAGATCCTTTATGTGTGTGCACACACAATTCAGGAGATTTTTACAGGAAATTTTTAGGCAAATTGTTCTATTCATCAACAGCTTCTTATTTTGTACTACTATGCTGTCCAGTATTCTTTTACAGTCATTTTAATTGTTCATCTGTTACTTTTGGTGATACTGATATAATTGCTATTTTTGAAACAAATATTGAAATTGTACTGTTTAATCGTTCTAGTTATTGGATTTTCTGTTCTTCAATAAGTATTTTTTTTTATTTTTTAAAAAAAAGTTATACCTGTTTTATAATTATTTATTTGGCAATTTGTGGATAATACATTTTTTTTTTTTGTTGTTGTTTTTTTAAATCATCAAATTTCTTCTAAAAAGCTATTCCAGTTTTTGTTCCCACATTTATGTGTGTGGACCATCTCCATTGTGATTACAGATGGGAATGGTAACTCAAGTTTTAGAGGGGAAGAAGAAACAGTCTTATACTTGAAAAAAAAACTTGGTCTAGTATGCATCCCAAATAATTGTCAAATAACGCGTCCCAAATTGGGAAAATATCTGTAGTAAAATTAAATATTACTTTCGTCATAAACAATGAAAAATCATATGAGAAATGTTATCAATTGGTGAAAATGGTAAGGTTTAGCTTAATGTAACTCGGTATCATTTGAAAAATTTATTTATTTTTATTGTTCTATGTGTAATTTTTCATATCCTTAAAGCTAGACATCACAATCATGATGTTCTACAGAAGGGTTTCCCAAACTTCTGGACTCCACTAAATCAAAATTCATAATTTTGGGTTGCATGTTAATAGCAATAGTACTAACAGTTAAAACTGAATTATTATATCCCTAAATTAATACTCTGATTATCTTCTTTTATGGATATTTAAATAAAAAGTAACACCATGATTATATTTTAAACAAGATTCATTCAATAAACAATAAGAAAACTTGTACAAAAAATTAAATGATACAAAAGTCAGAAAAGTTGTGTAAAATATTTCATCAAGATTTATTAATAATTTTTTTAAAGAGTAATCCCATAGTATTCACAACTTATTAGCAGGTTGATTGAGAGTTTCTAAATTTGAAATCAGTTTTTAGTTATGTAATAATTTCTGTATGAACTTCACGTGCCAGTATATGAAAACTTGCGTCAGAATTGGTATGCATACCATAGTTCAGGAAACCCTGTTCTATAGCATTTCATATTTTATCGCTTAATGCATTTGAACTGTTCTAATATCCATCAGTAATGATTGTAATAATGCCTGCTGGCTTCAAAATTTAAATTTTTGCTGCCGAATACCCCCTCCATAATTCAAAAAACCAAAAGTAATATACTTTTTTCAGTGCTCATTATACACATCTCAACATTGCAGAAGTGTTTTAAAAGCAAAAATCTGGCATTTATACCTATAAAATCACTTACTGTAGTTTTCAGCGTATATTTCTCTGTTTAAAAAAATTTTTTGAAACAGAAATTTTACTTTACGTAAGTCAAATAAGTACCACAAAGGATTACCTTGTATTTTATTAAATAAACTTTCTGGTTTGAACCTGTATATTTGATCTGAAGATATAGACCAGAAATCTTGATAATTAAGTTTGGACATATAGGACATTTGCACAGGGGGAATATTTAAGTGCAATACCTTGCAATTTCATAATGTATTTCAAGCATTTTCAAATTTCACTTATTATAATATTGTGCTTTTTGTTTCTCTTCTCTTTTTCTCTGTCTTTTTAAAAAAAAATATCTAAATTGCATGTATTTTAATATTATTTAGAAAATTTATACAAATAGATTCTTTTGTTTCCTGGTCTTTTGAATGGTCGCTTTTCATGAATTTAAAGTCAGTGACATCTCACTTACCAATAGTATTTATTCCATAAAATAATAAAGAACATTAATTTTAGTTGAAATTTTGTCATTTGCATGTAGGGGAGAGTGGTAATGAATGGGTCATTATCAAAATATGAAAAAGTATTTGCATAAAATTATTTTAGATGCCACCAATAGATGAAGCTCATCAAACTCATCAAATTTTCCATTGTTTGGGAAAAGCCATTTTCCACTAGAGTAGGATGGTCAAGAATCTGATTAAAAAGTAAATTTTTCCCCTTTTCAGTAAAATAAATAAGCTAAAAAGTATCTATTATTTCATTGCAGATATGTGTATTAGCAAGTCTTTGCATATTTGTAAACTAATTTTAGGATGTATTTAGATGTTATTTGAATTCAATGTATTAAAAAAGCTTGAATATATTCCAGAAGTATAGGTGGGGCTGAGTAGGCCACTGTATCATGATCATGAATGGTCCACCTTTGCCCTGATCCTGAAAATATGGTTTTTCTTTCTTTTTTTCTGATTTTCTCTTTAATATGAAACGTAACTGACTGTAATGGATTTAGATTAAATTACTGTCTAGTTAGAATAGGTTTATAGTGATGTCTAAAAAATAATTTGCACATTTTCATCCTGAGAAATATCAGTTATTTATTAGAAACATAAGTTAAATTGTATAAATGATTAAGGTGAACTGTCCAGTTGTTGACCACACCTACCAGTATTTTTCCATTTGATATAAAACTAGAATAATTGTTTATATTACGAATGATGGGTAGAATAAATATTACCAGAAATTTACACTAAATAGTCAATTAATAGGCAGTTCCAACCCTGTTACAACCATGCCGTTTAATATTAATTTTGAAAATATATAAATTTCGTTAAATCATAATGTGTATTATCTATTATTTTTATGTATGTTTTATGTTCTTTCTTTCTTATAATCTCATTATTTTGTCATTTTTCTGCTACAATTATGTGATTTAATAATATCACTTTTGATGTTCATAAATTTTGATAAGCATTGTGTATTACTTACTATTTCAGTATGCTTTGATCATATCATGTCAAGTATCATTCATTTTTCATTGAATTCATTTAGTGGCCCATTCATTACCTTCAATGGCCCATTCAGCCCCATGGGTCAAATGATGAATGGGCGAAATTTCTTATATTTTTATTTTCTATTATCATTTCTTATAGACATTTTCTAATCCAATTTTTATGACTTTTTTATATAACCAAATAAGTAAAGTAACTAAAAAGCCAATTCTGAGCCAAAAAAAAAAAAAAAAAAAAAAAAAAAAAAATTATTAGAAAAAAATTACAAAAATTAAAAACCAAAAATTGGCCCATTCATTACCACTCTTCCCCATCTGCATCATTCTTAATTTTTCTCATGGACAGTGTTGCCACAGGCAGTTATTTTTTTAACTTCGAATACCATTATTTCCAAACTATAGTCTTTCTGTTTGATTTTTATTAGAAATTTGTGTATGCTTGAACATGTGTACAATAATTAAAAGAGATTTGCAGGGAGATAGCATTTTATATTTTTTTTTCTTAGTTTTAGATTTTGTTATTGCAAACTGGACTGCCAAAATCTCATATTCATAAAAAATGGACATGGCAAATTTTTGATTTTAGATGTTGATGATTAAATATGTACTAGGTCGAGGAAAAGGTAGTGCCTGTAAAGATGACTACATTTCATTTGCCAGTAGATGTTAATGATTAAATATGTACTAGGTCAAAGAAAAGTAGTGTCTATAAAGATGATCTCATTTCACTTGCCAGTAGATGTTGATGATTTAATATGTCAAGGAAAAGGTAGTATCTATAAAGATGACAACATTTCATTTGCCAATAGATGTTGATGATTAAATGTGTACTAGGTCAAAGAAAAGGTAGTTGTCTATAAAAATGACTACATTTCACTTGCCAGTAGATGTTGATGATTTAATATGTACTAGGTTAAGGAAAAGGTAGTGCCTATAAAGATGACTACATTTCATTTGCCAATCCCCTCCTCATCTCTTTTTTTGTCATTGTGCATATTCTCAGCAAAAAAAAAAAAAAAAAAAAAAAACTGTAATAAAATCTTTAAATTTTCATTTATTTCATTTAACATGATTAATAAATCAGTATTTTTAACAGAAGGTTACGAGTATTATTGAAATAAGCCTAACACTTTTTTCTTTTATTCAGGAATCAAAATCACTTTCGGTCTCACAACACCCGACAACATTTTGAGCAACAAAGGTACCCTGTCGGTGAACAATATAGTGATGAAAGGGATGCAGCAGCTACTACACCTAGATTAAATAGAAGGACTAATAGTAATATAGCTACACCTGTTGTAGCGTCAGTAGCATCCCCTACAACAACTAGAAGTGAGAGCAGGCCGAGGCGGACAAAGCGTCGGTCTCGCACTCCTTCACGGACTCCATCAGGTTCTCGTTCCAGTTCTGGATCTCGGTCCAGATCACGAAGTTCTAGTGGTAGTCGGTCGACTAGTTCCTCTTCAAAGGTACGTGCTACTTCAAGTGATAGCAGTGGGAGATCACGGTCACCTTCAAAATCCAGATCGCCTGCGTAAGTTTGTCTTTTTATACTCTCATAATGTTTTACAAATATGTTTATACATTTGTGTATCTTTTAATCACAAGGTTTTGGGTAAAAAAAGGGCAATGAAGTGATAATTCTATTTTTTTTTAAAAATGGCACTTGTTTACGTTCTCGTTGACTATTTATGGTAAACAAAACCTTACTGCAAGGCTGCCACAGGCGAACTCACAGGCATTAGAAACCATCATTTGTCTATTCTATTCGTACCACTATTTTAAAAGAACAGATTTTGTAGTATATTTCTCTTGCAGATGTTATCAAACAGTATGACAATAATTTTTGTTTTGAGAAAGTGGTGTGCGCTAGAGTTAAAAAATAGTCGCCTGTGACAGCCCTGTTACTGCAAATAATGTGATTTAATGCCAAATTAGTTTTTTTGGAATTTTTAAAGTATTTAATGTTTTGTGGGATTTTTACAAATCTTTAATTTTTATTCTCTAATGTGCTAATGTGCATGCTAATTTTCGGTAAATAAAAGTTAATGCGTTACTAGATTGAAAATTGGGTATTTGTTAGTCATCCCGTCAACCAAATTACTGTCGCCAAATTGTAAGCTTGAATGCCAATAATGGTTGATCGTAAATGTCACATTCATTTGACAACACGTGTTTACGTCATCAAGTGATTTTTATTTCAACGTTTTATTTGTATTTTTATTAATGTTATACTAAGTTATTTGTTCTTTCGTTATTTAAAATAAAAATTATGTCTATTTGTATAATTTGGCGGGTGGTTTTGCGATTTATATAATTTGGCGAAATTGGTCGACGGGATAACTAACAAGTACCGAAAATTGTAATAAAATTTGTTTTTTAAATCTTTTTCTAATTTTGAAGAATTTTTTTTTTAAACTGCACTTTTTATAGATTTTAAAACTGTACTTTTCATAGATTTTAAAACACTATTTTATTTTATTTATTTATTTTAATTACCAGATAGCGAAAAACAAACACAAGAATATAACTGCTGTTTAGATTTCTTATTACAGAATTTCTTATTTTGCTTGTGGTATTTGTATTAAAATGCTTTAGAATAAATATAAATAACATACTTTACTTAGTCTAAAATTAGATTGGTTTATTTCATTAACAATTAATAAATAAAGTATAGCAAGAAATAATACAAATTATGATTTATTCGATAATTATAAAAATACAGTACAAGATCTTTACAACACAATTCTATTTTATATACTAATGCAGTTGTCCATATAACACACAACTTCTCAGATGTAAACAATGAAATTTGCTGTTAAAAAGCACCTGGATTCCCACATTGTAAAAAATTGCTATTTTCATCTAGAGGACTAAGTTTGATACACTAGTTCAGGGTTGGCGAACCTTTTTATAGTCGCGTGACAATTTAAAAATATATTTTTTTTTTACATGACCTTGACACGCCAACTAAAAAAGTAATTTAGTGGATTGAAAAATAATGAAGCAAAAGGATTTGAAAATTACTTTTTTTAAGATTTTTTCTAAAATGGGTAACATGCAAATAAGTATTACACTGTAATAATTATAGAAACAATTCTACTTTAGAAATTAATTTTTAAAAAAATGATGCGATTAATTGTGCTGTATCTTGCATGAAAAATGATTAATTAATATCGTGGTCATGCCCAAATGATTTTAACAGAATGCAATCTAAAATGGATTTATTTGGCAACTTGGCTATTTGAATATACTATTCATTTGCGAAAATAATGACTCATAAGGTTATAAACAGTTGGAAAAATTATTAAAAAGGGGAAAAATGCAGTTTATTTAAATAGTTCTTAAATTAATTTCTAAGTTACCATAATTTACCATCAGTATTTTTATTAATATATAATGATCTTTCTTTTTTGATAGTTTTCAAATATTTTCTTTGATAAATTTTTCAAACCATATTCAACAAGATTAAAACTCTACAATTTCCATTAATCGAATTTAGAATAGAATTAGATCATCTAAGTTCGTGTATTTTGTGTAAAATCACTGTATCCTGATTTAGAGACACAATCAACGCCGCGTCACGCCAAAATTATTCTGTCGCGTGCCATAGGTTCGCCGACCCTGCACTAGTTCAACTTTACCTCCTTAATTCAGAGCTTTTTAATGAAAAACATTGCTATTATTACAATACAAATTTTTGAAAATGAGTAATATAGTAAATGATTTGTCCAGGTATATTTGGACAATATTTATAAAGTAAATTTAACAATGCCTCAAGGGATCTATATCCCAGTAGCAGAAAATTCTCCATGTGTCTGCAACAGATACTCCAGGGGCGGAAAATAATCTGCAGGTAAAATATTTTACAATTGAAGCGTTAATCAAATGATCACTTACCTTTGACGTTATTGTGCATTTTATCAATTTTACTGATAATAATCTTAAGTTTGTGTGTTAAGTAATAAAGAGTTAAACATAATATAAAGCGAAATAAAGGTTCATTAGAAAAATAATCTGCAAACTAGAAAAGAAAATCTGCGACGCCCGTCTCCCGTCTCGAACTTTCTGCTACCGGGATCTATATTATGTAAAAATTTGCAATATGCGCAATTCCTGGTAACAAGGAATGCAATATAAAGGTTACTCTACTATATTTTGATACGTTTCAGACATATTTGGACATGTTTACAAGGTATGTTT
The DNA here is from genome assembly GCA_963932465.1 of Maratus speciosus. Lineage (NCBI taxonomy): Eukaryota > Metazoa > Arthropoda > Arachnida > Araneae > Salticidae > Maratus > Maratus speciosus. The sequence goes on along the minus strand of OZ010794.1, from coordinate 482,227,488 downwards.
AATGATATGGGAAATGTGTTTTATACAATGCAAAGCTCTATATAATGCACAAGTTCATGTTTTTATGTTTGCGTTATAAAGATTTTCAACTGTAAATACATTTTTTGATTAAATTTTATTCTGTGTTTTTTATTATGTTTACTGCAAATTATGTTTGTATTGTAGCTTACATTATAATATAATATTTCAGTGCATCTTATTCAAGTCAAAATAATACTAAGGGTAGTCGGCTTGATAGGCCGTCGAGTGCCATTGCCAATCCCTCCAGCACTGTCAATTACTTACCCTCAGCTGTAAATACATCTGCCATAAACTGTACATCAAATAATACACAAAGTTCTCTACCAACGCAAGGGTGCCCTTTAGACTCTTTACAAAATAACTGTGACAAAGAAGAAAAAAGGCCGTTAGGCATTTGTGTACGGAATTTACCTGTTAGATCCACAGGTATGCATTTTTTTTTTACTTGCTATTATAAAACATATAATTATTAGGTTATTGTTATGATTAAATTGAATTCATCTTTATTTTGTGTAGATACAAGTTTAAAAGATGGGCTATTCCATGAATATAAGAAGCATGGAAAAGTAACGATGGTTAAAGTGATAGGTCAGGGAACTGAACGTTATGCAGTTGTCTGTTTTAAAAAGTAAGATATGAAATATTCATTTTGTTTGTATTGGATTTAGAGAAAAACTGTGTCAGGTTGTTATGCATTTTACTAGGTTTGTTTTAGCATTCAGATTTAAATGAACAAGAGTGTTATAAGTTTCTCCTGTTAGTTTTCAGACTTCCAGATTTTAACACTAGATTTACAGGAATTCAACTGCATTAAAATACATACTTTTCATAATAACTTTTGTCCATTCTAAACAGATACATGAAATTAGAGAGCTTGTAGAAAAAATGGGCTGGGTACCTGAAAGCCAAACTATCGTAGTCGCATTTCACTTATTTTTCAGAAGTAAAAGAAGCATTACTTTGCAAGACAATGCTATTTTCACAAATTGATATCATATTTATCTTATAAATACAAGTATAGAGATAGTTTGGCTTGAAAAAGAGCAGTTTCTTTAGTATAAAAAGCTGTTAACATAAAATTTGTCACTTTTGCATTATGATAGTTTAGTTCTAAGGGTGCAGATATGTGCATTGTAATACCGTCAAATCCATATTGCTGTAAAAAGTAAGTTATATTTTCAGAGGATTTCAAGATAAAATTGGAAACCTGTCAAATTGATTGGTTCCGTAAATTTCATAATTTATGGCCTATATATACAGACTTGTCAAGTCTCCTGATTTTCAGCTGTTTTTTCATACTCCTGATTTTTGACATATTTCTCCTGATTTTTCACATATTAAATATTCTGTTATTTTACAATCAAATGCATGGTGATTCAGAGATGAAAATTCCAGTACAGGTGTAATTGTTGTGGTGTTTATGTTTCAGACCCAGGTCAATTAGTCGAGCACAAAAAACTCCAACTATTATTATGGGGACATAAAATTTATTTAAACATCTAAAAGGGACCATGAGATACAAGGGAAGTAGGGAGAGAGAGCGAACCCATGATGAGCCAACACCAGGCAAGCGCACTTTACATGTTTTCAGGCTGGAGGTTACATGAGAAGTGTCATAAAACTCAATTACAGACTTTCGCCAACCGACATGAAAAGAATTCACTTTACAAAAGTTTGGCGATAATGTGATGGTAGACAAAGTATTTGGCTTCTTAAATTACAAGGTTATCTAGTGGTAGTAAGTTACTGTACACAGTGGTTTTAGGGTTGTATGATAGGAAATTCTTGTGGCTTGAGACTGGTGAGAATAAGGAAAATAGCATTACATAGAATAGATATGCTTTCTACAAGTACATTACAAGATTTTGACCAAAGGCTTGCATTACGCATAGGGGCATCTGGAAGCTTTAATGTTTGACGTGTGTGGGGATGAAAAGGAACCGAAATAAATACGAACAAAAGAACGAAAGCAGTTACATGAGAATTTTGGGAGCGGCGATCGAAAAATAGATGTTAAAAACGTGCAGCATTATAAATGAACCATTTGCTTTATATTTTATTTCTTTCTCGCTGGAAAGAACTATTGACTTGATTGCACTTGAGTACATGGGAACGCAAATCTGATAAAATGAAAGAATACAAAAATATTAATTACCTTTCTTTGACAGATAAAAATAAAAGTAATAAATTCCTTTCTTTAATTGGGGGGGGGGGGGATATAACTAGTAGTGATCTGGTTTTAAATATTGTAATTAAATTAACTATTATTATTAAAGTTATATAATTTGGTGGGGGAAAAGCTAAAGTACAGGGTATATAACAGGACACTGTTATAGTTGTTCTTTAGTATGATTGATCAGTAGTATTTTACCTTCACATTCATTATAAATGATGGATTTTTAAGATTTTTTTTACTGCTACTATGAACATGTTTTGGATTAATAATTTGTCTCGATTAAGATTTATTTAAGATTTTTACTATAGTTTTATATAAGTTTATGGGGAACAAAACATTCCACCTCCTGTAATATTTAGTCAATTTAAAAATTGTTAAAACATCCTAAACATCATATGCTTAAATGCATTCTACTTGTAAAGAATGCATACTTTCCTTATTTGAGTAAGAATGACATATTTATATCATTTATATTACATCTTCAGTAATAACCAAGCCCTGTTTAAATTTAAACTTGCACTAAACATGTTTACATTTAAAGATGAATAAGTTTTCATTGACAAAAATAATCTTCTTATTTCTGAAATGAAATCTCCCGATTTTCAGCTTTCAGAACTTTGTCTGTATATAGTAGGATGTTAAATGTATAAACCTGAATCATTCATTTCATCTTCAATTTTCAGGCAGCTAATAAGAAGAATAGTTTTGGAAGAAAAATGTATAAAATAATAATTTATAATAAAACAGTTTTAAAAATAATTTATAATAACTCTTTAAATATTTAAATGTGTTTCATTCATATTCTTGTGAATTTTCTAGCTGTTGATAGTAAGAGTATTTCTGAGGATAATTTATAAATAAAATTAATAATTTGTGTTAAAATTGTTTAAGAAATCCTGAATTTGTTTAAATACTTATACTACTTATTCACTACATTTCATTTTAAGTTTTATTGTGCTACAAAAGACAATTATTTTCAATCATAATTTTAGTAAACTATTATTAAGGAAATATTTTAAGCTCTACATTTATTATAAATAAATGATATAGTACAATATCAGTTTAATCTCTTTTCCAAATGCACTACAGTATATAAAGTCACTTTTCTTAACTCTACTGTGCATTGTGTAGCTGATGTGCTTTATACCCTCTTTTTTTCTCCATCTATCAAATAGAGCTCTTTTTTTATTGCATTTTGTATCCATTTATATTTCACCAACTAATACTAGAGAATGGTTACAAGATTGATGTGATTGATTTTTAGAGTAAATGCATCAATGATAAACTTTGTATACTCAATAAAATAAAATAAATTATACATTTGGGAGTTAAAAGAAGCAAATGCCGCCTTCTCTATTTTCGTTTCTGCAAATGCTTCAGACATTTTTGCAGTCAACTTACAATCACATCTAGTTTTATTTTGTATTAGATAAAAACTTACACAGTTGAAATACGGAAAGACATTAAGAAATATTCAAAATTGATGTAATTTTTATACATATGTTTGTTGCATATATTTTATAAAATGTTTTATCTGTAATAAACTTTAAATTCTTCTTCATAAATTATTATAAATCTAAATTTTATGCAATTTTCAGTTAAAATAACCCTATACATAAGTATATTGGAAATAAAAAAAATCATGTTTTTTATTTTCTATTTTAGACCAGAAGATGTTGAAAAAGCATTAGAGGTTTCTAAAGATAAACATTTCTTTGGTTGTAAAATTGAAGTTACCGCACATGAAGGTCTAGATGCAGAGGACAATGAATTTAGGCCTTTAGAAGCTGAGCTTGATGAATATCATCCTAAGGCTACACGAACGCTTTTCATTGGGAACCTTGAAAAAGACATCACGACAGCTGAGCTTCGGAAGCATTTTGACCAGTTTGGTGAAATAATTGTAAGTTCTGGGATTCTAAAATTATTTCATTTTATTCTCAGGGAGAAGATGTTTGAAGGAAATTTTTTAGTTATGCCAGTTATTAGTTATTACAGTGTAAAAGCTGTTTAAAAAGAACCTGTATATAACAGAATCCTGACTTAAACAGAAAAATTTCATCCCCAGTGAAAAGGAATACTGCTAAGATAGAAGCTTATCTAAAAACAGAATTTCTTTATTTTGTTTTCAATCCCTTATGATTCCATCTTCACAGGTTTTACAGAAGTTGATTATTTACTGATATGTTAAATCCTTCCATTCTGTTGTGTTATGTGCAATTTTTTTTTTTTTTTTAAATCATTTTGCAAAGCAATATTTAATTGCATGTTTATCAGCATTTCCAATTTTACCAAACATTTTTATGGTTGTCATGCTGTTTTTGTTTCCAATATTTAAGATATCTCTGAATTACTTTGTAGTGTTTGTGATTTTTCCATGCCAAACTAATAGGGTAATACATTTCATATGCAATATATATTTACTACCTTATTGAAAAAGTGTGATTGAATATTCTAATGCCACATGTTTTACATTCCCTGTGAAACAGATCTATATCAGATGATTCAGAATTTTCAAAATTACTAAATATTGTTCTAGTTTCACTCAATTTCCTTTGACTAATTCATTAATTTACTAATTTCACTTTTGGTTAAATACTTTTCTATTTTATTCACAGAATTTTACGAGAAACTAAAAATCTGATTTGACAGAAAAAACTAAATACCCAAGACATGTAGAAAATAAGTTGAAACTGGTGTGAATTAATACGAACTAAAATAACTTCTTAAAACACCATCAAAACCTTAAATGCGCTCTCTGTCTTGCTGCTGCTTTCATAGTAGAAGCATCTCTTTTTGCACCTGGCGAAGAAAGACTTGGATCTTTCGAAAGGCCTAGTGCATTTAAGATTTTGGTGGTGTTTTAAGAAGTTATTTTAGTTCGCAAGACATGAAGGATTTGCTTTCAATAAACAATCATAATTTCCTAACCATCCTGCTGGAAAATGAATAAAAAACAAAAAGTACCTGCTAAAGAGAGACATTTAAATCGCTCTGTGTTTTTGAAGAGCTCAAAACAATTGGATTTGTTCATTTAAACTATTTCTACCTTCCTTCCTATCTTTCAGATGAACATTTCTATCTTATAAAATGATGGTCAATTCTCAAAACATTCTCTCTATATCAATTTTCTTGGTTACAAACACCATCTATTGACACTTAAAAAGTTGAATTAAATGTTCTTTTCGAGCATATCAGCAGAGCTTTAAGCTGCAAAGAAAAGCAGCTAAGCTTTTTTAACAAGAACAGCTAAGCTTTAAAGATACCTCACTACATGTTACAAATAAGATACTTCGATTACAGTGGAGAATTATCTTGCATATCAAATAAGGTACATTGGGGATGAAGGGGTTAAACTGTATTTCCACTATTGACTTATAAAGTTTTGGATTGTCTAAAGCAGTTGAATCTTTTCAACATTGTTTGTTCCTCCTGGACCAAAGATAAGTTGCAACGATTCCCTTTTCACCCGCCACTGCATACACATAGATGTTTTTTGCTCAACAATTAATAATTATTCCCCTTTTTTTTGCAATCTAATAATACTGGTAGAGCTTGTTTGAATATATTGTACAAAAAATACAATTTTACTAAATGATTAAAATAAAAATTAATTTACCTACAGCAATTTGTACAAAAACAAAGTGCATAATATTTGAACAGAGTGTTTTACCATGAAACTACTTGTCCTTAATAAAGTTATAATAATATACAGTTCAAATTGTTTAAATCTATACACATCATTGCGAAACTTAAGGCCTATTTTGTATTATGTAAATGATTGATGTTTGAATTTAACTGTTCTCAATCCCATACACAGGCCTTTTTCCAAATTAAAACAATTTCATTGACAGAATGCAGTAGAGTCCCTCAAATCCACACAGCTTGGGACCAGAGGTTGTGCAGATTTTAGAATTTTGCAGATTTCTGGTCATTGTTTTGTTTACATTTTTTAAATAGTAATTTGAATGTAATAATGCAATCAAAATTATAATGAATGCTTATAATATAGTAAAATATTAAAATATTAAAATAATTAAGTAAAGTAATAAACTAAAATGATAAAAAATAAGAATTTTAAAAAATATTAAAAGTAAAGGTGAAGAAAATAATTAATGTATAATTAAATATGCATAATAAAGATGAGATGCATTTTCCTTGAATTATTCAATGAAACTTTCCCCATAAAGATACCCTATTAATTCACATTGAAATCATAAAGTAAGGAAATTTTATTTCAGGTTTAACCAGTCTTAATAACCAAAAAAACTTGTTTAATATAGAATATATTTGGTAAAAAGAAGTAAATTTATACTTCCTTCATGACAAACCATGAGTTCAGTCATATTATTGAGAATTACATAGTTAAAATACATACAGAATGACCTGAAACTAAAAAATTCTGTAATTTTGTCCTTCCATCTGGACTGAAAGTTTCATTGTTTACATCAGCAATGATGTGTGGATTTTAGGTATTTGCAGATTTGAGGGAGTCTACTGTATTTCTTTTCCATTCATTGTTTTCTTGCTACATATCAATGCTTCTGGTTAGGTGTATTTTATTTTCCTGGTTATTCATAATAAATTAGATGACTTCTAAAATCACTTAAGTAAATAACCTGCTTTAAAAAATCTTTGTATTTTTCACTTGAGATAAGCTGCATTATTTGTTAACACCATTGCTCAATAATGCTGAATTAAATAACCGTAAGAATTTATTTTTCTCCTATTTTCTAATTTAGTTGGATTATCAAAAATGCCATTGGCTCATGCCTCCCTTGGGAAGTAGGCCTTACCAGTTGGGTACCACTGTCTAACGCATAGCAAAATATAGACCCTAATTCATGACTTTGCACATGTATACTTAAGACTAGACAGATAAGTTGTAATTTAAATGCAACTTGGATGCTTTGTGTCAAAGTCTTCAATTATCTAAGAGTTATTAATTTAATGCAACTTGGCTCTTGGCAGACTCATGCTGTTATGATAGTTATTTCAAGATTTAAAGACATTCAGTGTAATTATTTTTAAACAATTAAGGCTTTTATTGTGAAATCCAGACAGAAATAAATGAAATAATTCACTCATTTAAATCCATTCTCATTCATCTCTCAGTTGGAATCTGATTTTTAAGAAATATATATATATATTTTCTTTTGCCAAATTATATTACAAACCATTGTTTAATGGCTACTTTTAACAGAAATGTTTTTGTTATTATACTATTTTTTCAATTTTTATGTATCTTTCATTTTCTTTATACTTTTTACAAATCATATTATAGATATTTATTGGTATATACATATCATACTTATTGATACATCTTGGTAATTTCAGTTTATTTGTGATGTTTCATATGATTTCACTGGCTATATTAATGTATATGTACACACATACTGGTGAAACTAACACATTTTTATGGGCAGGCTAAATTTACAATATATTTTAAACCTTGATTATAACAGATTTAGAAAAAAGCAGCATACTCTTCATTTTTTTTCTCTACTCAACAATGCAAAACTTTCTAACACATATGTCATGACAAATCATTCATAACTTATTTTTGCACATAAATGCAAATGCAAAAGTTTTGCTTCCTATTACTATTTTGAGTGTCTAAAAAAAGAAATGAACTGTGCCTTTCGATTTCTCTTAAATGGGGATCCATCTTGAATCATAATCATTTGCTCCAAGATGACTTCCTTTTACCGCGATTTTTATTCTTTTATTATTTTAGATAAGAAAATTGTTCCTTTAGTCTGTTAAATGTGTTAAGATAAATAAATTCCTTTATTCTGTTAAGGCTGTTCTCAAATCCAAAAGGGCAACTTCCTGATATAAGTTTTAATTTATTTTTGTTCGAAAATGCATGAAACTAGCTGGTGTTGTTGCTCAGAAACTATGTCATCGAGCTGTTTTTTTTTTTCATTTTTTTGCAAACTCAATTGATCTTTCAGAAAATAGTGTCAAAGTGGACGTTTTGAACCTAATTTCCACACGAAAGTAGAAAAATCACTCGAGCGGGCGAAAAACAGGTTTGTCACGTGATCGAAATCGCTTATAACTCAATGGGTAATTGATTGATCAAAAAATGGAAAAAACAGTTCAATTCCAAATCGTTTCCATGGCCAGCTTTCCAATTTTATATCTTTCCATTAAAAAATGAATTTGTAAATGTGTCAGAACGTTTTATGCTTGTTGAGCAGAGCTAGAGTAGTTAAGAACTGCCTTAATGCATTTAGATTTTTTTTTATTCATTGAAAAAAAAGGATGGTTTTTAAATTAAAATAATTTCAAATGTAGTGTTATAGGATTGAATTTTTCACCTATATTAATCATGTGCTGTATTTTATTGTATATATTTTACTGTTTTGAAAGTTACTTATTGTGCATTTCTTATTCAGGAAATTGACATCAAGAAACAAGGTTCTGCCACATCCTATGCATTTATTCAGTATTCGGATATTGCGAGTGTTGTAAAAGCAATGAGGAAATTAGATGGTGAAAACTTGGGAACAAATCGCATCAAACTGGGCTTTGGAAAAAGTATGCCTACGAACTGTGTATGGCTTGATGGTGTGTCTGAGAAAGTTACGGAAAATTTTTTAAGACGCCATATCAACACAAGGCTTGTTAGTCCAAATTATGTTGCTATTGATCGGGAAAAAGGTCATGCCCTTGTGTTTTTTGAGTCTGTTGAATGTGCACAAATGGCTGTGTCTGAGTTGAGAGGACGAATTTTACAAGGCAAAAAACTACAGGTAACTCATTTTAGCTATTAAATGGTTTTTTTTTAAACTAAAAATTCATAAATTTATTTTTAGAACCACTATTTCCAAATAGTAATCTTCATTTTATTTAATTGCAAATTTCTGTCATTAAATAAAGCAGATATTTCTATTTGGAAATATTTGTACTAAAAGTTTTGAAGTTTTGGCAGCTCTGATAAATACATAGAAGAAGTTCATCTGAATCTTTTTTTCTGATCTTATGGTTATTACCTTTGTATTATTACTTGTATCTTTTTCTTTAATTGTTCTTTTGTATTGTTACTTGATATTTTTGATCATTTAATAATAAATTTAAATCAATTTTCAGTGTAAGCAGTATAAATGTTGAACTAAAAAATTTTATTTCAAAAATTATTTTAAATCAAACTTTCTCCCTTCCCTTAGCTTTTAAAATGAAGCAAACTGCAGATTGTTTCTTAATGTCATGTCTTTCAAGCACCGAATTTCTATATTAAAATACTGAGGTGTTTTGATGTTAATATGTCTTAAAATATCTGTAATTTATGTTTGAAGGTCAAGTAATTTATTTATCATATCAGAATTTTATAATGAAAAGAATGTATTACCAAATTTTAGAATTAGTAGTGTAACAGTATAAATTTTCAACATGTATTAATACATTTTACACAAATATGTTGGTTTTCACTCTTAAGGACAAGATTGCTTATTTTTTTTATTTGTCTGTGTTTTTTGGCAAAAGATCTTGAATCTTAATGTATATTTTATTGAATATGCCATTCAGAATGATTGTGAGATGCTTTTTATCAAAGATTTTGCATCAAATCACATTTAAAAATTAAAATTCATATGTTAGCAGTTAAGCTTTAAAGGGACTTTTAAGTCATGCGAAGACACTCGCAAGCTAATGTTTAAACCTATGACAGGTTTCTTTTCAAATTTCTCATTTGAATTTTAATCATTTTGTTTTACATAGGATAGCTCAGGTCAATCTCTAATAGGGCCATTTTTTAATTTTCAGTTTTGGTTGCAGATTTTTTTTTTTTTTTTTTTTTTCTCATAAAGCTGTTTTCACTTTCAGTTTCAAAAGTGAAAGCACCTTTATTTAAAAAAAATATGTAGCCACAATCGAATAAGTAAAAATGACCCTATTAGAGATCGTCCTCAGCTATCCAATGTAAAAAAACAAAGTGACTTAAAAATATTCAAATGAGAAAATTGAAAAGAATCCTCCCATAGGTTTAACATTATCTTGCAATTGTCTTCACGTGGCTTGAAGGCCCCCCTTACTCACAATGTATTGTTTTCCTTTTTAATGTTATGAAATGTAATATCTTATGTTGGTACACCCTACAGTTTTATTAACTTTTTGACTTGATAGTTTTGGCGCATTAAAAATAGGAAATTCATTTACCTTTTCTGAATTTTTCTTTTCATTATTATTTTTTGAAGCTCTTCTATTCATATCCATTTTTAAAAATTGAATTCTTGACATATCGTGTTGCATTGTAAAGAAATATAAGTACTAGATCACAATATAACTGTTGTGTTAGAAGAAAGTGTGAAATCATGTAATTTTTCGCTTATTCCCTGAAATTCAATAATGTGTTATTTAAAATTTTATTAGTTGTTTCTGGCATGTGACCACATAACTTTAGAAGTATTATCTTTCTACTGTTAAGTTTATATACATTGCAGAAAATCATTTTTATAATCTAAGATTTTTATTTCTTCCTTTTTTCTCTGTTTCATTAAAAAAAAAAAACGAAAATCATTCTGAAGTAAATGATTAATTTTGGATTTGGTTAGCTCAAATTTTATATAATGCAATCTTTCATTTTCATCATTTGAAAAATGAATATTAATCATTGTTAATGTTTTTTTTTTGTTGTGTAGGTGGATTTTGCTAGTCGAGAGTGCCAGACAACTTTCTTTGAGAAGCTCGAAATGACCGGACAGTTGCCTCCCGGTGAAGTTAGTAACCGTCCTATGGATAGGGACCGAAGAGACAGACGATCTAATGATTTTGATGTGGTCCGCAATGATGATCGGTATGGCAGGTGTGTGGCCAAACCTATATTAATGTGCCACTTTTTTTATTCCTTTTTATTTTTCTTACCCATATTTGATTTTGATAATGTCTTCTTATTGTATTTTGAATGTTTTATTTTTTATTCTTCAGTTTTTAAAGTTTTTATTTACAAATTTATAGTGCATGAACATTGAAAAGTCAATTTATGAAAATTTAATGCGATATTTCTACAGTTTTAGAAAATTGTTGATATATATTCAACCCCATAAAATAAAGTATTTTATATGATGGGAAGAATAAGTTACTGCAATCTTATCTTTATTTTTAGCAGAACTTATAATAATAGATGGCAAATATGTTTAGTAACATCATTATGTTATTGCTCTTTTTGCTATATTTTGTTATTTTTGCCCTTTTTCATTTTCAAATTATGTCTCTAAATTATTATTTTAACATAATCTCAAATTGAAGTATTCAGGTATGTTTACTTAAATGAATTTTTATCCTAATCGTTTCAGTTTTAAGAACTCTCTTAAATACCTAAACATGACACTAAAAATTTGCAATGGTAGTTTAAATTTCCGTTTCTAATACATATATTTTGAAAAAAAAAAAAAAATAAAATAAATAAAACTTTCTTTGAAACCTAAAATCACGTTCAAATGGAAAGAACAAACTGTTGAAACAGAAGTGGTGCATGCATCCACTAATGAAAATTAAATTATATTTAAAAGAAAAATTGTATTACCATAACATTTTAAAACAATTGTATTAAATGATGACTTAATCTCGGAAATCTGCAATGAGTTTACTGGGGAAAATGGCATTCTCAAAAGAAAAGATTGACTTTCATCAATGAAAATAAAATATTTTATTATGATTGTTACATCATATCCATTAGACTTTATTTCTGTATGCAAATAGACTAAATTTTACCATTTATTCAACGATATGTGTATGCTTGGTAAGTAAATCAGAAAATACGAAAAATAATGTAGCATACGAAAAAATTCTTTAATTAGTAGAAACTAATATAATCGCATATTTTGTGGTCTGTACTATATATTTTAAATTGAATTTTCAGTGGATTTGTAAGTATCATAATACATTTTCAGTTATTACATCTGATTATAAATAAATTACGGTTTTGTCTGCAGCTAATTTCAAGAAATTTTGAATATTTATAAGATAAATATGAATATTTTACTACTAAATTTATTAAATCAATGGTGGATATAACGACTTATTTTAACAAAAGAATAATAATAATAATAATAAAAAACTGCTGTTTTATTAATTTTGTAATTAGTTTATTGCAACTTGTCATTTATTGTGTATAAAAAATCTGAAATAGTATAAAACATTGTAAAGTTAATTTGTACTTAAATTTTTGATCTGTTGATTTAATTATGGATTCTCATGACCATTAACTTAATTCATGATTTGGAAGTTGCATAATCAGATTCATAGCCAAAGTTGGCATCTTGCTCGAGCGATATTGACCAAAAATGTGATTTCTAATGTAAAGAGTAGTTATGTAAACATGAAGGCAAATGTTTATGTTCAAGTGTAAATTATATAAACATAATTTAGATAATTATACAAGCAGCATGGAACCAAGTATTTATATTTAGACGTCTGCTCCCCCCTCCTCCTTCTAAACACACACAGAAAAAAGAAAAAAAGAGCTTACAACAATAAAATTAAATTTGTCTAAGCTAAGCTTGTAAAATATGAGATGTGGCTGCAAACCCCATTATGGTGTACCAGTTCTTGCAAGAATGCTGTGAAGGTGGTAGCCCGATCACAGAAGATCCCACTGAAAATTTTTAAAAGCGATTTTTGTTAAGTTAAAAAGAACAAAGACTTAGGTTGAGAGAACTGGAGCCATAGAATATATATGCCATATACACATACACATAAAGAAAAAGATTACAACAACACAATTAATTTTGCTAGAAGTCATTTGGCTGCAAACCCAATTATGTAATTTTCCTAAATGTTTGTTTGATCTTATAATCAGTTAAATCCATCTTTTGAAATAAAATTTACCCAAAGATTTCATTTAACATGCCTTACTAGTGGAATTAAGGTTTATTGTAGCCATCTATTAATGTTTTTCAACATGTCATCAATTGATATAATGCACAAATTTTAATAACATATCAGTAGTTTTGTCTCTGCATGATCAATTCATTTTGAAAAATTACATGTTTTTACAATTAGATGGTCCCCATAATCATCTCCTTTCAGTTGATGATCACTTATCATATATAATTTGATTTGAAATTACCATCCACTCATAACCATTATGTTTGATGTCTTAAGATATTATAAGCAAATGAAGGTTGCTTCATACCGGGTGTCCCAAAAAGGACTGACTGATTTTAAAATTCAATAACTTCCAAACGGTGACAGATATTAAAAAAATTCTTGCAGGAGGGTTATGCATAAAGTCAAAAGTTTTATTACAGTGATTTTCGATTTTAGTTCGAATTGCAAACAATAGATGGCGCTGTAAGCAATAGTCGCTAAATACAGGCTCGATTTTTGGTCCTTTCTGTTGTTCCATGTAGAAAAAGGAGATGGAAATGTATTATCCGGGCCACGAAGTACCAAAAATCGAGCCTGAATTTAGTCTCTATTGATCGCAGCGCCATCTATTGTTTGTAATTCGAACTAAAATCGAAAATCACTGTAAAAAAACTTTTGACTTTATGCATAACCCTCCTGCAAGAATTTTTTAAATATCTGTCACCGTTTGGAAGTTATTGAATTTTAAAATCAGTCAGTCCTTTTTGGGACACCCGGTATGTTGCACATGCATTTACAAACCCAGTCAAAATTGGGGAAAGAATATGATTGGGGCTATGTTCACTACAATCATGCATTCTGCAACACATATTTTTTCAAAATGCACCAATGTTTAATTCACTGTTTAATATTTCTATTGTTGTTACTACTTAATAAACTTAATTTTTAGTGATATTAATGTATATATTTTTTTTCTTAGGGAGCCCAGAGTTGGGTTTGAAAATCGTTCGTATGCTAGGTACGAAGGACAGACCCGAGTAAATCGTGGTAACTTCAGAGGAAATCAGAGGACTGGTTTTCCTGGAAGGGGAAGAGGTCAAAATTTTCCTCGTTATGAGGTATATCATGATGAATTTGGAGAAAGAAGGCACAGGTAAGTAACAAATAATTTTTGTTTTTGCATTTATGTGTGTTTCTCTTTTCTGAAATGTAGTTTGATGTTCATTGTTGATTTGTTTGTTATCTTAAAATGCATATACAGTTCAGGGATGAAAGAGTTCCGCCTTTTTGAGGACGATTTTGGCCATCCTCTGGATCGATGCAAAAATGCAAAGAAAATATTGCGAGTAATATGGGGGAAAGGGTCAAGAAGCGTAATTCTCAGAATTTTCTTTTCACCCACTCAATTACGGAAGAGCTATCTGATCAAGGTCATCTTACATTAAGCACATCAGATCAACACGTCCTATAAGATAATCCTATATCTTGATCAGATGCTGTGCATTTCGCAGGGCGAAGATCTATTTTTAGACTTTAAAATGGGAAGTAGCTACAGACTTCTCATATGCCTCCTATAGACCCCTTGCATTGACGTCACGTTGCTATTTGCAACGACTGATACTATGGCTTCTGGAGCATACGCGTGGAGCACAGAACTGCCCGTTTGTCGTTAAAAGCACGTGTTATCTTTCTGTTTAATTTAGATCTTCCTTATTTTTATTATTATAGTGCAAATAAATGCAAATAAATCAAATGGAGAGCACCATATTCGCCATATATTTGGGCGCCATATGAAGCGATTTCAGACATGTGACGTCATGTGCAACCCGTCTATACTTCTCCTATCTTTCCTCTGAGGAAGTAGCTTTGCGAACGAACGACTATTGTTTTTTTCCGAGACTCGGAGGAGGTTCATAGGTCACCGGTAACGCTGAAGAAAGGGAAAAAAAATCTTGTAAAGGAGATGATTTATTGTGGCAGGCATGAGATTCTTCCGCGGATCTGCGATTTTCCGATTTTTTTGCCGTTTCTGGCATTGATGATTCGAAATAATAATAAAAAAAAAAATCGGTCGTCAGTCCAAAAATTGGGACATAAAAAATATCACAAATTTCGACAAATGATCGCCGAAAAAACAGTTCCGTCAATCGTTCGCAGGAAAAAATAACCAATTTTGAAAAATATCGCGGAAAATATGCAATTTCGACAAATGATTGCGGAAAAAAACATCCAAATTTCATCATAGAATCGCAAAAAAACGATGATTGCGCCAAAGGGTTGTGGAAAAATGGCCACTTTCGTCAAAGGATCGTGGAAAAATTACGAATTTCGTCAAAACATCGCGAAAAAACACGAATTGTGCCAAAAGATCGTGAAAAAACGCGGATTTCGTCTAAGGATCACGAAAAAACTCTGAATTTTGCCAAAAGATCGCGAAAAAACGAGGATGTTGTGTAAGGATCAGGAAAGCATTCGGAATTTTTCGTCAAAGAATCAAGAAAACACGCGAATTCTGTCAAAGTATCGTGGAAAAAATGTAAATTTCTTCAAAGGATTGTGGGGAAAACGCGAAATCTGTCAAACAATCTCGAATTCTGTCATGGGACCGCAAAAAAACGCGCATTTCGTAAAAAGATTTCGGAATAAACGCCTATTCTCAAAAAAGATTGCAGAAAAAAAACGGGAATTTTGTCAAAAGATCGCGAAGGAAACTGGTATTTCGTCAAAAGATCGCGGAAGTAACGCGAATTTCGTCAATAGATCGCAGAAAAAATGCGAATTCTGTCAAAGGATCGCGGAAAAATGCAAATTCTGTCACAGTATCGCGGAAAAAACGCGAATTTCGTCAAAAAAACGCTGAAAAAACCCTTAATTTCGTCAAAAGATCGCTGAAAAAAACCTTAATTTTGTCAAAAGATCGCTGAAAAAAACCTTAATTTCGTCAAAAGATCGCTGAAAAAACGTGAATTTCGTCAAAAGATCGCTGAAAAAACGAGTATTTCTTCAAAGATCGCTGAAAAGACGCGAATTCTGTCAAAGGATCGCTGAAGAAACACGAATTCCATCAAAAGATCACGGAAAAAACCCGAATTTCGTCAAAGAACTTTTTTATCTTATTTTACATAAATTCAACAGATGTTTTGATTAACATTTAGCAAGCTGATTTCTTTATTGCAACTATCCTTACATTTGGTAAATTAAATTTTTCTTCTATTTTTTGTGTTATGATAAAAGATAAAGTAATCATGGATATAAAATATGTCATTTCAAACATGACTAAATTTTAAGTTTTGTTGTATAGTCCATACTTGCATTTGTTGTATAGTACTTACCTGTTTTTCAAGGGATACACTCTTATATTGTGATTTTTGAAAAAGAACAAATATCCATTAAAAAAAATTTTATTTATCAATTTCCTTGTAATTTTCATGTTTATGTAAAATTTAAAACTGCACTCTAATCTATAAAATGTTGCTATCAGAATCTCCCTATTTGTTCTCTCCAAATGTGGCTCATGAAGTAAAAAAAAAATTTCCTCCTTTTTTTCTTTGGCCCACTTTCATGCCTGACAGTTATAATAATCCAATTAACCATTTGATTTAGCTGAAGAAAGATTCTCCCAGAAAACGTTCTGAAAATCAATATTTAAAAATTTATATATACTCTATTTGTTAATGACAAGTAACTGTTTTTTGTTTGCTACTTTTATTTTTGTGGTGCCACTAAATTAAAAAGTGGCTATTAAAAATTATCTGTCAGTAGCCAACTTGTAACCACTTTCCTTATAAGTTAGAGAGTAAAATTTTCTTGCATTCCATCAGTGATTTCACTTTTACTGGTTGCAATATATTAATACAGTAGATCTTTATAACGCAATTCTCCATATAATGCACAACTTCTCAGATGTAAACAATGATTTTTGCAGTTGATAAGCACCTCCATTTTCACATTGTAAAATATTGCTACTCTCTAGATGACTAAATTTGATACATTAGTTCAACTTTATTTTCTAATTTAAGACCTTTTTACTGAAAAAAATGCTATTATTACAATAAACATTTTTGAAAATGTGTAATATGAGAGATGGCTATGTCAGTTATATTTGGATCATGTTCATAAAGTAAATTTAACTATGTCTGACCTATAATATTATGCACAAATTTATAATTTGAATAACTCTCGGTAACAAGGAATAGAGTATAAAAATATTCTAATGTATTCTGATACGTTTCAGACATATTTGGCCATGTTTACAAGGGGAATTTAATGATGTGATCCATATAACACAAAATTCTATATAACACACAACTTTGCGTTTTTAGGTTTGCGTCAGGGCCGAAACTAGCTTTTTTTGCACCCGGGGCAAACATGTATTTTGGCACCCCTCCTCCCTTCTTCTGCAAAGTATATTTACAAAAAGAATTTTACTGATTTTCTAATAGCCGACTTATTTTAAAATTAAAAATATGTAATACTGAATTACGTAATCTATAATGGCGGATCCAAGGGGGAGGTCACGGGAGTTGTGGCCCCCTCTGAATACCAACAAAAATATTCTAAAGATCATTTTCAAAATGAAATATACAGTAGTGTCGCGCTTAACCGAGTTTACGCTTTAACAGAGTTATTTTCTTCTGATGGACTGATGGCTTCCATTTTTATGAAACAGCCATTATAGATGAAGTGTTAGGTGAAGATGAAAGAACAGCCGTAAAAAGTTAGAACTCTGATTTTCTGGTCAGAATGGGAAAAAAAAGGGCCATATTTTTTTGGGGGTTGGGGGGGGGGGGGGAAGGCCATTTTTTTCCTCTGCTCTTTCATCTTCACCTTACTCTTCATTTATAATGGAAGCCATCAGTCCATCAGAAGAAGATGATCCATTCCAAAAGTATAATCCTTCATTTGGCGCCCCTTTGTTCTGGCCCCCTCAGCCCCCCTCCCCCCGTCTTAGTTTTGGCCCTGATTTGCATTATAAAGATCTACTGTATTAACATATTTATTTGGTCTATTTAATTTTCAATTAATACTAATAGAAATTTTAACAAAAGTTTATTGTTCAGCATTTAAAAAATAAATAAATAAAAATAATGGCTACTAGTTTACAAAATAAGCAGCCACCACACTGCTATGACTGCCCATTGGCCTCTAATCATATTTACCAGTTTTGCTCTTTACTTGCACTTCCTTCAGCTTAGATATTTGTTTAAAAGAAAAATTGCCTGCAGGCAAATTAACTTATGCTTAGATTATTAGAAAACTTATGACAGTCAAGTAACTTATGCTTAGATTCTTAGAAAACTTATGACAGCCAAGTTAATAGGTCAACAAAATTTAATCCGATTGATTTCATTGTTTCAGCCATGTCCAATTTTTGCCCACCCCACAAAATATCATTTCATTTATTTAAAAAAGTAATTGTTTATATGAAATCTGATAATACAATATTATTTTTTAATTAAATAATGTAATTTGTTATCTGTATTACATTTCTTTTGAATTCTCTGAATATTAAAATATCTTTGAAAGTAATGGAATACATTCACAAAACACTTTGAAATATTTTGGATGTTTTTGAAATTGCATTCCATTTAGTAATTTTTTTTTAAATATTTATTTTAATTGTGCTTGCCGACATTCCAAACCTTACAAGTAAAAATGAGAGGAGAAAAATAAAAATTGAGGTAAAATACTTAAAAAATCAGTTTTCCAAAGTGCTACAAAATCTGTTAGAACCTGAAAATTTATAATAATATGGTTATTAGTTGCTTATTCCTCAATCTGCACTTTCTTTCATTAATACTTTGAATCATGAATCCTATTATATATCTGTGTAATTAATTTCTTTGAAATTAGAATTTGTGAAATTTGCTATCACAATATGCAACTTTTACAGATTTGGGTCTTTCCATGCAAATCAACCAGTGACCAATATTCAACCTGACCATTTCAGATTTCAATGAAACTGCCAGGAATCATTGTCCCTGATGATATAAATGAGACTATATTTTTATAATTTTTTTATCTCATTAAATTTTCATACAATTAATTATTTAAATTTTAAAAAATCATCATTTTTTGACTTGCATAAATGTTTTCAATTTCGAATTTCTCAAGTTCTATCAGGTGTAGAGAGTTCTATAACTCCTCATTTTAAAGAGAATTTCATAAGGTTTGATTTGATATGCAAGTTGACTATGCTTCATTAAAAATAATTTTAAATTTTTTAAAAAAATTGAAATTTAAAACATTTTTAGATGGTGGTTTAATTTTTTTTTATGTATGTTTTATGTAATATTATAAGCTTAAAATTTTTAAATTTTTAGAGTGGGATCTCCATGGGATCAAGAATTATGAAATAAAAGCTAAAGTTTGCCATACAAAAAATAAATAAATAACAAAATGAGATAGTCAGATTATCATTTGTATTGTAATATTTAGCTTTTATTTAATAACTCCTGATCCCATTGAGATCCCACTCTAAAAATTTCAAAATTTTAAGCTTATAATATTACATAAAACATGCATTTTTTTCGAAATTTTTAAAAAAATTAAAAATTATTATTTTTAACGAAGCATAGTCAACTTGCATATCAAATCAAACCTTATGAAATTCTCTTTAAAATGAGGTGTTATAGAACTCTCTACACTTCATAAACTTGAGAAATTCAAAATTGAAAACATTTATGCAAGCCAAAAAATGATGATTTTTCAAAATTTAAATAATTGTATGAAAATTTAATGAGATTGAGAAATTGTAAAAATATATTCTCATTTATACCATCAGGGACAAGGATTCCTGACAGTTTCATTGAAATCTGAAATGGTCAGGTTGAATATTGGAATTTTTTTGATTGATTTGGCATGGAATGACCCATTTCTGTTTGTCATAACACTAATTTATTTTGTAGAATATGTTCTTAAAAAAGGATTTTATTTATTTATTTACTTATTTATTTTAGGTATAGAGATGAAAGTGAAACATCTTTTATTGATGGTAAATTAGACATAATAAAGTATACAGATAATCCAGATTGTCCTGGCCGAAAAAGGAACAAGCTGCGTAATAGCATCAGTGATCAAGAAAGCCATCATAGTCAGTCCCCTCCTAGATCTCGGCACCAGAGTCGGAGTACCAGTCCTGTGTCCAAAGAACGGAAGTCTCTGAAAGATAGACTGCACCACCGAATCAAAAGTCCTGGCAGTCACAATTCCTCACTTGTAAATAGCCCTTGTCGTGATGCAGTGCTGGATGACCTAGAGACGAACTGTGAATATAGAGACTCTCGGTCTAAAAGCTCTGATGCTAAAATGGACGATTTAATCGGTGATTTTTCCTATACGTCTCCTCGGAGTAGTTCTGAAAAAGAAGGCTCTGACAAGATGTTATCAAAATCTGAATGTGATTCATTTCGATCTCGATCTTCTCTCGATGCTGAAAGTGCTGACGAAAGCGGCATGAACAGTGAACAGTTGAGTCAGTTAGAAAGAAAGAAGCGACTTTTAGCTTCTTCAAATGTTAAAACTGCTAAAGACACTATTATTTCCAGCAAACTTTGTAGTGACAAAGCAAAACCAAAAAACAGTACAAGTCATAATTCTTTAAAGTCATCAAAAGGAAACTGCTTGTCTGAAGCATCTATTGAAGACTTAAAAACTGAGTTAGAAAGGATAAATTTACAATTTGAATGTGCTAAAGAAAAACATAATGACTGTTCCAATTCTGAATTGAAATATCTTAAGAAAAGGCAGTTACAAATACTTCATCTTCTAGATCAGGCACATGAAAGTGTAAATTCAAGTGACAATGATTGTTCCATTGATGCTGAACGAATATCCAGAAGGAAACATCGATCTTCCTCCACGTGTTTAGACTCAAATAGTGTTATTTGTGAAAGTGATATAAAATCTCACACCAAAGATGAAATTGGATCTAAATTGTGTAAAAGTGGTATTAAAGATCCTTCAATTCTATCTAAATTTAAAAAGACTGAAAATGCTGACGATAATAATTGTGTTTCATTATCATTAGACTCTTTTTCTTTTCGCAAACATTTAGATCCTAGAAAAGGTTTTGATCAGCATTCAGTATCTTTAGTGAATTCCTTACAAAAATCCCGAAGAATATCTGTGGATAATGATACATGTCTTCCGAATACTCATGGTACTGAGACTTTTTTATGTGTACCATCATCAGTGTCAGCAGATGTGTCTTGGAAAAAACAGTGTAGTTCGTTAAGTGATGTGAACTTTTCTGAAAACGAAACTGATAGCTCAATAACACTTTCCCATTTTAAAGTCAAACAAGAACCAGACTTAGATGATGAAATTGTAAATAAAAAATCACATTTGTCAAATTCACATTCATTAGATTTACCGAAAGGTTTTATGTCATTGCGAACTTTTGCTGACGGCTTGCCTTGTCATGATATTAAAAGAGAGAGAGATATTAGTCCTTTATCCCTCCCTCTTCCAAAATTTGCTGCATCATTACGATCACCTAAGTCTTCACCTAGCATATTAACTTCTCCAAAAAGTACAACAGCTCACAGTCCTAGAGCTGGATTTTCTCCCAGTTATGCATCTGGCAAAAACATAAGAATACCTGATCTATTGCATGACATTCCTTCTGATAAGAAAATGAAGGATATTGTACCTGAAGATAAAATTAATGGTGCTAACATTTCACCAATGGATTCAACTTCAGCATTTGAATCCCATGGGAACAATGATACACTGGAATCTATACCTAGTGTGGAACCCATACAGTCCCCAAAGAGTAACAACTGTGACAAAATTAAGGAATGTTTAAGTTCATCTGAGTCTGATTCTTCTCCATCATCATCTCCAAACCGTCCATCCATTGAAGACCGTATAAAAGCATTAGATGAAAAATTTAATGCTTGGTCTGGTTCAACAAGAACAGCTTCAGGCACTTTACCAGATGTGACTACTCCTACTCTTTCAGACTTAACATCTAAATGTGTGCTAAAAAGGTCTCGGTTTAGTTACCTTACTGATACCAGAAAAGAACCATCAGAAATTGTTAAGTCATTACTTGCTAAATCAACCATTTTTGACCAGGATTCAAAACGACTGCAACATATTGATGAAAAATATGAACCACTTGACATCAAAATGGATTTATCTCCCAAAATAAAACCTACCTTTCGAACAAAAGCAGCAGCAAAGGAATTTTCTACTCCCATCGCACCTACTATTCAAAGTTTTAGCCAGTCTTTGTTAGTTAAATCACCTTCAACAGTAATGGTTGCTCAAGGAATCATGTCTCCACCATCTACTCCACAAAGTTCTTCTAGTACAATTGTATCTCCTGTGACTCCTATGCCCCAGTACACACAGTTACCCCCTAGTGTGTTCACTCCATGTTCCCCTCGATCCACATCATTTAGTTTGCCATCTGCAGTGATAAAAACTGAACCTATAAATGTCATTGATAAAGATATAAGTGAACAGATTTTAAAATCTCCCCAAGTTTTTAATTCTGTAAAAGCTAAAGCCGATCCAAACTTTCATGCAAATTCGGCTGCACTTGCTACATCTTTAAAAAGCAGCCCACTTACATGTCCTGCTGAAACTCCTACCCATGGTTCTGTTGTAACAGCAATTACTATTAAGAAAGAGCCAGCTTCTCCTACTGAAGCTGATACTCAGAGTGTTTGCAATATGGACGTAGAAATTAAAGTTATAAAGAAAGAAGTTACCGATTCTGCTAGCATTCCATTGAGAAAAGAAAGTACTTCAACATCAGTACCGAAAGATCATTCTCACTTCAACTCTATTGATCAGGATAAAAAAGAATTCTGTGACTCTAAAGATCCTAGACTCTCCTTCAATGAAGAAGGTGGGCAGTGGCGGGAAAATGGTTGCAAAGAAGATGTTAAACCTATTGTAGACTCTAGTGCCAAATCTTATTCTTGTTCTGAGATTTCAGAAAGTTCTGCTATTCCAGCTGCAAAGAAAAGAGTATCATCCATTGATAGTAATGAATCCGACTCTAGTAAATCTGTTAAGTCTTTGGAATCTAGTAGAGATAGTCAGGAAGTGAGTTGGATTAAGCAAGACAAATCATCTGAACCTGAACCAAAGAAGCCAAAGTTAAACAAAAGTACACGAGAAAGATCTGTTTCGCCCTCTACTACCCACCAATTATCAAAAAAGAACGATAAGAAAGAAAAATCTAAAAGTGATAAAAACAAGTCAGCCAAATCTTCTTCTACAAGTAATAATCCAGAAAAAGTTAGACATGAAACAAAATGTAACAAAAGTGATTATAAAGAGAAATCTAAAGAGCACAAGAGTTCAAAGGAAGAAAAGCGGTCAAAGTCTAAGGAATTTAAGGACTTTGGATCTAAAAGTGAAACAAAATCCAAATCTCAGGAACGAAGAAATTCAGAGAAAGATAACAAAAATTCAAATTCTAATAATCCATCTAACAAACCAAAGAAAGATTCTTCAAGTAAAACTGAAAAGTCCAGTGAGAAAAAACAGAGTGAGAAAAAATCTAAATCAAAACAGAATAAGTTTGATTTTTCAGCTTTCATGGATGATGAACCTGTCTATTTTTCAATGTATGATAAAGTTAAAGCACGTTCTAGTAAATCTCAAACATTAAAACACCAAACAACCAGTGATCTGGAATCAGTGAGACAAAAATTTTCAAAACTAAAGCAAAGTAGAGCTAAAAGAGAAGAAAAATCTAAATCTGTTGATCATGATAGTGATAAAGATTCAGATTCTAGCCATCATTCTAGCGAATCTGATTCTGAAACTAAACCAGTCAAAGTCAAACAACAGCGTAAACGTAAATTAGTGATTGAAAGTTCTTCTGATGAAGATGCACCATCTCAGGATGCTATTAACCAGTCTTCTAAAACTGAAAAAGACTTTCAAAGTGATTCTGCTACTGATTCAGATTTTGCTTATAACATCAGTCATCGACAAACTAGTAATAAATCTAGAAGAAAAAAGACAGAACTTCTTGACAGTGATAGTTCTGATTCAGATTCTAATTTTCCAACCAAATCTCAACATTCTGGAAGGAAAAAGCCTAGTAGTAGAACAAAAGGCCGCCTTGAAAAATCTAAAAAGGTTATCAAATCTGATGATGATATATCTGACATTGATACTCAAAAAAATCAAAAAAGTCGTGAAAAGGAGAAGACCAAGAAAATGAAAAAAGAAAAAGAGCCAAAAGTCGAATTAGAAATGATGGACTGTGATATACCTAAGCGACTCTCTGAAGATATCAAAAATTCTAAAAAGAAGTTATCGAAAGAAACAAAATCAGAATCTGATTTGTCTCCAGTGCAAAAGAAATTCAAACCTGATCACTCATCAAAAGAAAAAAGTAGTACAACAAAAGAGAAGAAGACAGAAAGTAGTAATGAAAAAGTACAGTCATCAGAAGAAACGGAAAAACACAAACCATATTCCAAAAAGAGGAAAAAATCCAAGAAAATGTGTCGAAATAAAGATAAAAGAATGTCTGATAAGATATCAGATGATGCATCTCGGAAACAAATGGATGAAAGTGATACAAAATCTTCTCTACCAATTCTACTTTCTCCTAAACCGTCTAGTCCTCTACCAGATAAGCAACTTTCTCCTCCCTGTCTACAACCAGATGCTTTATCGGACAATGATTTTAAATCAGATTTCTCAGATTTTGATTTCGAAAACCAACCAAATGAAGATATGGATACCAGCAGAGACATGTGGAAGCATTTAGATGCAAAGTCTGATACAAATTCTGAGAAATCTTCAAAAAATAAAAAAGAAACATCTAAACCAGAGCCTGCTATCTTACATTCACCTGAACAAGATTCTTTGCCATCATTCTTTGATAAATTATCTGATATTACTGATTCTGAAACTGGTCGAGAAACTAGTGATTTTATTAATGAGGTTACAAATGATACTTCAAAACATATATCATTTTCAGTTAGAAAAGAAAAAGATGCTTTTGTGCCTACATCTCCCCATAAAAGTAAACATGACAAACGTGAAGAACAAAATATTTCTAAGCAAGACTCTGGGAAATATTCTGATACATATGCTTCGCCATCTAAAGAAGAAAGAAGGAGGAAAAAATCTAAAAAGCAGTGTAAAGAGCGCAAAAAGAAAGTGAAAGAGGATGCTCATTCAGGGAAAGATGAGATTGCAGATTCAGCCTCTGTATCTTCTCCAAAAGCTTCATTATTTAAAACAGTTGGAGGTGATGAAGATAGTAGAATATCTGACATTCGTTTAGATGAAGAGATTGCAGAAGAAGCCAGAAGACTTGAACAGGAGCTTTTAGCTGCTTCTGAAGAAACTAGCACTTTTGGTGATGATGGACCTGCAAAACGAGAAGAGAAACTTCTTGAAAGAAGGTTTGAAGAAGAAGCTGCAAAAGAAACACGAAGATTAGAAGCTGAATTGTTGTCTACTGGTAGAGATTCCTGGCACATGAAAGAAAAAGAATATGATTCAGAAGCAAATTCTGGAGATATTTGCGATGATAAACATGTTAGTGAAATAGATTCCTTAATCGGAAAAGAAGATAATATATTTGCTGGTTTGGAATTACATTCATCAATTGCTGAATCTTCTCAGAATGATGCCGATGTTTTTTTATCAGGTCATTCTGAGACAGATCCGTACAAAATTGATGACAAAGATGTTGCAAATGAAATAGAAGATCAAAGAAAAATTGAAGATGATTTAGCTGTATCTGCTCTCTTGCAAGAAATGAATTGTGGGGAAATTCCAGCTCCAGAATTAACTAAAGAATCTGATTACCTTGAAATGGAAACGCATCCTGATGAAACAATGAACTATCTTTTGCCAGATGATGGAGAAAATTCTCTTCATATTGCTGACAGCTCACCAGATAACCAAGTCAATGACAGCCAGGAGGGAAAATTGGAATCTGATGATATCGTTCTTTCACCATCTTCCAATTCTGAACCACCTCCTGCATTAGAAATTTCCAATGTTGAAGAATCCATCCTAATGAAACTTAATAATGAAAACCAAACGTCTGAAAGTTTGAAAGCTGAAAACCTAGCTGAAAGCCAAATATTGGAACATAAACCTTATGATTATCATGATGAGAACAGTTTGGAATTATGTGAAAGCAAACCACCTGTTATTGATCTTCCTAGCATGCAACCAAAAGCGGAGCCATTATGTAATCCTGTTTCACCAAAATCTGAGATGAGTTCTCACAAAAAGAGACCAAATGATAAGACTTTTAGAATGCCTATAAAACCTGATATTATTAACAATAATGAAGATACTGATGATGAATGTAGTTCTGATTTAACTGAAAACCAGCTTACTCACTTTGAAGACATAACAAATGATACTGCTGACAGTAAAGATGATGATAATCCACCAATTCTACTTCCTGTTGCATCCCCGCCTAATCTTTTACCTGTTACTGATTCTAAAGAACAAATGGAACCTTTGGATAAAGTCTCAATTGATAACCAATGTTTAGATAGAATAATTGGAAAAACTCCTACTTCAGGCGAAGGTCTTTTTAGCAATGTTGACATAGATAAACAAATAGGTGATATAATAAATAGTATTAATGAAAAGAACAAAAAATTAGATGATAATGACAGTTTCCGAATACCTGGATCACGTAGTATATCAGATTTATCTGGACGTAATATGAATGATTCTCTTGGATTAAGCAATTCTGGCAATTTATATGATTCTTCTAAAACAGGGGAAGTTACGAATCCTCAAGATTTCAATTCAAATGTAATCCTAAAGTCAGCTAAAAAAGAAATTACAAATTCGAATTCTTCAGGTGTATCTCTGAACTATGTTGAAGAATCTAGTAATCATAAATTTGAACCACCTCAAAATCCTAGTACTTGTATAATAGAACCATCTATATTGAATTATTCTGAAATTTTGAATAGCTCAAGCTGTGAAACAAGTGTTATTCAGTCTACTCAGAAGATTGATAGTGATGCAGTTACAATATCAATTAGTGAGAAAAACGAACTGCCAAATATTGAACAGTTTGAAGAAAATAAAAATAATACATCAGAAACTAATCAAACATCCTCAGATAATTTTCTTCTGGAGCTGTTTGGGTCTAAAAATGAAGAAAATTTCAAAACTGAAACTGAGACATCATCACATCAAAAAGACAAAAACACAGAATTTGAAACTGTTTCTGAATCAAAAAGCAAAATTCCTGAAAATGATTTGTCAACACTTGATTTTGGTTTGCAGCATGAAATAAAACCATTATTTGAAATTCCAGAGGTAAATGAACAAAATGAAGCCACTGAATTTAATCAAGAAATATTTGAAAGGCCATCAGAATCAAATAAAGAGGAACATGTTCCCCGCTTATTAAGTTTTAGCTCAGAACACTTATTCGCTGATAATTCTTCCAAAAAAGAAGAAAAGGTGAGTGAAGTTGAAAATACCACAAATGCTTCTGTATCTTCATGTGAAAAGGACAATCCTTCAAAACCTGAAATAGAAGAAAATATTCCTGAATACATATCAAATGATCTTGAAATTGATAAAGAAAATGAATTTGAGAAAAAATCTGACAATATTAAAGAAGATGAAGGTTTAAATATTGAAGAAAGCTTAGAAAGCAAATTGAGACCTGTAGATGCTGAATCTGTTTGCAGTGATACTACAGATATAACTATTCCAGAAACAAAAATTGAATCTGAAGCTGCTCAGACAGCGCCAGTAGAAGAGCCAGTTCAAGAGGACATATGCCCGGTTGAAGAAGTAGAAAATAATGTTAAATCCAAAATTGAGCGCCCACGTAGAGGAAGACGGCCTAAAACCAGACGATATGTGGAAACTTCTGCCCAAAAGTCTGAACCTGTTCCTGAAATTCAAACAAATCCTCCTGTAAATATGCGAATTACTCGACGCAGTGGTAATCGACCAACTTCTTCTGAAAGACCTCGCCGTTCATTAAGAAGTGATACTTCAGAAGTTATACTTGCTCAAGATTCAAGTGAACATAAGCTTACCCCTGTAGATGATTTACAACCAGAAATAGAAGAAATTAAAAAAGATGAAGAGGTCAACAATGCTGCAGTTAATGATTCATTTGAAGTAGAAAATTCTACATCTTCTACTAATGTGCAGTCTGAAATAGAACCAAAAATGCCAGAAAAAGCCTCACTTAGAGTTGAAGAGCCTAGAAAGCGAAGAGGTAGAAGGAAAAAGAACTCTGGTGATCATATTAGTGACAGAATGGAACCTAAATTTGAAGAACATGAATTATCTAAAGATTTGAATCGGCCCAAAGAATCTCGTCTGCTTCTATCTCTGTCTGATCGCAAGCAAAAATCGACTAAAGAAAGTACTACTGTAGATGTGTATGAATTCACAGATGATGAAGATGATAATACAAAATTTGGAAGTGTTGAAGAAAGGCTTCATGAGAACAGTCGTACTAATACATCTGATTCTAAACGTGATAGTAAAATATTTGATTCTGTATTTGAAAAGAAAGAAAGCATTTCTGAAGAGCCAAAAACTAAGGTTGCTGTAATTGATGACAAAGACAATATATCTAAAGAATATCATGTTACATCTAGAGAAAGCTCAGCAAAAGATTATCACATTACACCCAAAGATCATTACTTTACTCCTAAAGAAACTCCGACTAAAGAACAACATACTTCAAAAGAAGTTGCTAAAGAGCCTATGTCTAAAGAGCAAAATAAAAAGCGTTCTAAGCTTTCAATGGTTATTAGATTACAGAAAGACGGTCACGATGGAACTGCTGAAGTAATAAAAACTTCTGAGGCTATTGAAGATTCTAAGTCTGAGTCATCTAAGCCAGAAAAGAATTCTTCAGCTAAACATGATCCGGTTTCTGAAGTATCACACAATGGACCTTGCACTCGAAAATCTACAAGATTAATGAACCAATCAAAAAATAATGTTGATAAAGTCATAGAAGATGTTGTGAAAGCCCATTCCAGAAGTAGTAGTAATAGTAATAAATCTGATCCTGAACCTGCACCTACTCGAGTAACTAGACGATCTAGATCAAGTCGGCGGAGTGAGGAGAGTCTGCAAGTGCCATCTGAAAGTTCTAATGATGTATCAGAAGACAAAAATAAAAATGATCCTCTATATTTTATTCCTGATAATACAGTCAAAGATGTAATTCCAGAAACAAAAAAGAACACTTCAAGCCATATTGTGGAAGTAACACGTGCTTCGGATGCTTCTGCATCAGACTCTGAAAATAAAAACAATTCTAGTAAACAATTATTGAGGTCATACCGTATGCGTAAAGATGCTGCCCAATCTTCTACAAATGTTAATGATCCGGACACTCATAAGAAAGATTCTGTATCTCATTTGTCTGCTGAAGATAAATTTGATGCTCTACAAAAAGAACATAAAGAAGCCAAAGAAAGTTCAAAAGAAACTAAATATTCTATACCTGAAAGTCCAGCCTTTCCTGTTCTTTCTTGTAAAGTTGAGATTTCTAAGTTAAATCTTCAAACATATGTTAATCCTGATAAAATTTCGGTTGAAAATGATGACAGTGATTCTAGGTCAAGCTCTGTTGTTAAAATCGATCCACGGACTGGATTTCTTACGCCCTGTTCTGAATCATTCTCAGAAGCTCCTTGTTCTTCATCTAGTAATGATAAAAATACAAATTTCCTAGTTTCTGATGCATCTATTATTTCCACAGTAAAAACTGATACTTTTGTATCTGAAAATTTAAATATTTCAACAGTTATCCAAGAAAGTCCTAAAGTTAGTCAGCCTATTGATACTCCTCCCGCTCGAGGTAGAACACCTTTGAATTTGCGTTCAAGAAGCATCCCTGCCCCTATTCCAACCCATTCATCTGTTCAACCCACCCAATCAACAGTTCAAGTCAGTGCACCGTCTTCTGATTCTTCTTCTCGACCCAAAACCACTGAATCTGTGAAAATGCCAATTAAAAAAGCAGCATGCAGTGCTGCTGTTCCTGTGTTAACAATTGCAAATTCAGCCGTTTCAACTTCTGTGAACAATATAAGCACTGAATCTATACTTGCAACAAGTTCATTGAGCATACCCATAACCCAGAACCAGCCTGCTGTTATTACAAGTCTTGTTACACCAGTTACTACAGTAAAAACTCAGTCATCTGCTTCATCTGTGGAGAAGAAGGAAGATGTTCATTCTTCAGGACTACCCAAACAACTTCATTCTACTTCGGTATATCAGCCATCAGTCAGAGCTATAGTAACAGCAGTTGTAACACAGATGTCCCCTGGAGTGCCCATGCCTTCAAGCGTACAAACAAAATGCTCAACAAATGCAGCATCATCATCATCATCAACTCCACCATCAACATCGTCATCAGTATTAATGACTCCAGAGGTAATAAAACTTTACTTTTTATTGCAATGGTAAACCTATACCAGCTAAAATATTTTGGTTTTATCTTAATTTTTCTATATAAACACAGAAAATTAATGTGGCAAAATAATTTCAGGTCTCGATTCAAAACGTATGATAGGTTTGCACATCATGTTTAATTATGGTTTTTAATAATGTAAATGAATGAGTAAACATCTCGTTTGTATGAAATTATAAACATATATTTTCACTCAGAGAGTAATTACATATTTTTGTTTATATTTGTAACTAAAGTTGGGGCACGTCTAACTAGTCAGTGGGTTTAGAAACCCACTTGGCTTCGTTCCAAATTTATACCGGGTGTAGATATTTTTACGTAAGATGTGTTACTTCTAAAATGATATTGTGACTTCTTAAAAACTTAACAAATATTTATTCGCAATCTTCATGAGCATATTCCAAGATATTATTAGGATCTCTCCTTCATAGCTTCTTCTCGAAGCGAACATTATTACACAATATCGTTACACGGTTCGGTGGTTCAATCATACAACAAAAACTGTTCTCTTCATTTCACTTCAAAATGGGGGTTATTGAATTAGCAGCGACACCTGCCTTTTTATTTCACATTTTCGACACTCCCCACCTGATAATTGCCAAAATTATCACACTATATTTTTAATCTAATTTTACCAATAATTATTGAAACCAATATACATGTCAAAATTATACTATATGGAATTATTCAAAACAATAGATTTTAAAAGTTTTACCTTTAAGAAAATCTGAAATAAAGCACTAAATAAACAATCATAATATAATTACAAAACATATGTTTCTTACCAATATGTACAACATAAATATACCTGGCCAGGATTTTTGCAAGAAACTTTCATAAAATAACACAATAAATGCAAAATTAAATAATATCAGTATTTACAGTATAACTAAATATATTACAGTTATAATACAGTAAAAGAATAAGTTATTAATGTTATTTACATAAACACAATACTAAAATTAAATATTGTTATATTTACAGAAAATTTATTTTACAAAATTATTTTATTAATCAGCAATTTCAAAAGGATATATAAGTTGAGTAGGTCGTCTTAAATTTCCCTTTCTGGTCTTGACGACACAAGACCTGACTAGTCCATCACGACCTCTATTGACCTCAATAATTCGTCCTAAGTTCCATAGGAACTTTGATTTACTTACACCTTCAATTAAAACAATGTCATTGACTTTCAAGTCTTTTTGAGCATTAGGAGTTCCGAAAGAATGCAAGCTTTTAGTTGCTAGTAAATACTCAGTCTTCCATTTCTCCCAAATCTGGCTCAAAAGTTTTGTTTGATACGTTTTTCTTTTAATTAGGCTAGTCCTAGTTATAGAGGCGTTAAACAGTTCGTTAAAGTTAAAGGGGTATCCTACCTTGTGTCCAGCAAGCAGGAAATGGGCCGGTGTTAGCGGCTCAGGCTCAGAGGAATCATCATAAATGTATGTTAGTGGTCTGTGGTTGAGAACATTTTCCACCTCTACAAGGACAGTCATAAGCTCTTCAAAAGTAAGCAAAGCTTTTCCTAAAATTTTTCTTAGGGGGTCTTTAACACTTTTCATCAGCCTCTCATAGAAACCTCCCCACCATGGGGCAAGTTCAACGATGAATTTCCATGTTATTCCTTCTGAAGAGATAAAATTTTGAAAATCCTGGTGCTTAAGTATGTCAAAGAAATATTGAATTTCTTTATTTGCACATTTGAAGGTTTTGGCATTGTCGGAGTAGAATATACGACAGTTTCCTCTTCGGCTAAGAAAACGTCTAAGTGCCAATATGAACTTTTTAGTTGATAAGTCTGAAACTAGTTCAAGGTGAACAGCACGAGTCACAGCACACGTGAATAGAGCTATGTAAGCCTTTTCGGTGTTGTCACCATTTTTTATATAAACAGGACCGGTGAAGTCTACTCCAGAGACGGAAAATACCGGGGTTTCTGAGATTCGATCTCTGGGAAGTTGCGCCGTCATTTGTTTTGCTGGCTTCACTGCATGTTTTCGACATACGAGGCATTTGTTGATGGCCTTTTTAACTGCTTGCCTCCCCTTGGGAATCCAGTAGTTCTCACGCAATTTACATAGTGTAGCTGCAACACCACTATGAAGCATTTTGTTGTGCTCTCGTAATATTAGCAGTTCTGTAAATCGAGAGTCCTTCGGCATGAGGATTGGATGCTTTTCTGCATAAGTATATTTACTCTCGTCCAGTCTTCCCTTTATTCTTAATAAATCGTTTTCATCAAGAAACGGTGCTAATGATAGTAAGCTCGATTGTTTTGGAAGCTCACTCTTCGATTTAAGCAAATCAATTTCTGGTTTATAAAATTGTTTCTGGACTGACTTAATGAAGAATATTTCCGCAACTTGAATTTCATCGGCAGATAAGGGACCATCGTTTCCAGGTAATTTTCTAACTTTCCTTATAAAGCGTTTAACCCATGCAATTGTTCGAAGTAGATTTAGCATACTGCTAAAGTTTTCTAAAAGTTTTACTAGCTCATTGTTTTCAATAGTGCATTCATTAACGAGAATATTTTTCCGACGTTCTAACATGTTGTCATTAGCCGAAATTTTTTTCGATTGTGCAGGCCAATCTGTGGAACTGGTTAACCAAGGCGGACCCAGCCACCATAATGAATTTTCCTTTAAAGACCTCAATTGCAATCCTCTTGTCAGCAAATCTGCAGGGTTTTCTTTACCTGAGCAATGGTTCCAATTTTTGGGATCCGATATGTTCTGGATTTCTGTCACTCGGTTAGAAACGAATGGTTTCCACTCTTTAGCTGAACTCTTGATCCAGCTCAAAGCGATTTGAGAATCGGTCCAAAAAAACGCATTCGAGCAAGAGTCATTGAATATTTTATTCAAGTATTTATAGATTCTCACTGCTATAACTGCTCCCATCAACTCCAAACGAGGCAGTGTTAGATTCTTAAGAGGAGCAACACGTGATTTTGACATTATAAGAGACGTTTTCACTTTTCCACCTTTGTTTATGTATCTGAAGTACGCTACAGCTCCATATGCTTTGTCACTAGCATCACAAAAAATATGTATAGTTACTTCTGTTGGATAGGCTCCTTCCAGAAAATATTTTCTATCGAATGATATGTTTTTTAAATCTTGAACGTCCACTAACCAGTTTCTAAATTCAATATCTAGGTCTTCGGGAAGTTCTTCGTCCCATCCTAGCCCTTTTTGCCATATTCTCTGCATTAACAGCTTAATTCTGATTACAAAGGGGGCTATATATCCAGCGGGATCATAGATTTTTGCTGCAGCACGCAGGACTTATCTTTTAGTGGCCAAACTAGTGTTAGCTGTAACATTCTGAAATTTCAATGAATCAATTTTTATAATGTCTTTATTAGTGTCCCATTCCAGTTCCAATAACATAGACCGCTCAGATGGGTTATCTAACATACCGTTTTGTTGCCACAATTCTTTTAACTCAGTCGAATTTGAATTAAATTTACGTAAGTTCATGCTAGCGTCCTTAAGTATAGTGTTAGCACTGGATGAAAGGTTAAAAGCATTTTCAGCTGTATCTGCCCCAGAATAAAGATCATCAACGTACATGGAGTTATTTAACATTTCAAAAACCTCAGGATAAAATTCCTTATATCTTTTAATGTGTGCCTTAATTGTGGCCGCTAAGACAAAAGCGCTACACCTAATTCCAAAGGGTAAACGTGTCATATTCATTACCCTAAAGGAGTTAGAGTCACCATTGTTAAACCAAAGAAATTTTAAGTATTTTCTATCTTCTTTTGCTATTTCTATCATTAAGTATGCTTTCTCAATGTCGGAAGAAAAAGCAACTTCATATTTTCGAAATTTAAGTATCACGTCTAATATATTAGGATTTAAATTTGGACCTGATACCAAAACATCATTTAAAGATTTCGAATGATTTTCCTTTGATGACGCATCAAAAACTATCCTCACGCGCGTAGTTTCTTTATCTGGTCTCAAAACAGCCTTATGAGGCATATAGTATCCAGACAATAACGCATCATTTTTAGATTCTTCTACAATTCCCTCACGAAACTGCTCATCGATAACTTTCTTATACTCAGCGCATACTACTTTATTTTTATTCAATTTTTCTTTCAAATTATCGAACCGCTTTTTAGCAATGCAAAAATTATTATTAATTTCATGTGAACCTGAATCCCAAATAAGATTAGTTGTGTACCTATTATTTTTGTATTGTAATTTCCTCTCAAAATCTTCCATTAATAATTTATCCTTTCGAGATAATTCATCACTCTCATCCGAAATTCCGATAGAATCAATTTCCCAAAATATTCTTAAATCATTTAATTCAACCGCATTTTTCATTACTGCAATATTTTGAGAACAACTATTTCCTTTTCTCAATTCCTGTCCCGTAATTACCCATCCAAAAACCGTTTTTATAGCGCCTGAGTCATTATTAATGGATATTCGTTCGTTTAAAATAAATTCCCAAAACAAGTCTGATCCAATTAGCATTTCAACATTCATCAAATCTTTTCCTACACAAGCATCAGCCATTTCAATTTTATTATCCCTCATAAATTCCCTAATTTGTGCAGATGGTTTGTACAACTTGGCACCAGATATCTGAGGAACAACAAGCGCTCGGATTTTCGCCTTGAAAGATTGATCTAAGCTTTTAATTTCTACTTCTACTATTGGATATACTTTCTCTACCGCACTTTGCATTCCGAAAGAATACACTGATAAAATCTCCTGACCTACTGGCTTTAAACTCAAAGCATTCACTAAATCTTCACTGACAAATGACCGCTGACTCCCATTATCTAAAAGTATTCTAGTTAATTTTGAATTGAAATCAGAACTCGCAACTACTTTACATGTTTGCAAATATACATTTTTAGAATGCGTCACATTATTATTACAATACGAAACAGAACTAACAATTTCGGAACTAGAATTGTTTACATTTACTGTCGCCTCAAATCCATAATTAGGAGATTCAGAATTTTGCCGCGTATTGCTTATTTTATCCTCCCGAGCGGCATTTAACCCTCTGCTGTCTTTTGTGCAAATAGAACCATGGTGATATTGATTTTTACATTTAAAGCAAGACAATTTACTTCTACATTTTTTGCTGTTGTGAAAAAGTTTAAAGCATTTAAAACAGCGATTAGAATTTTTCAATATCTTAAACTTATCTTGCGGGGGCAAGCTACATTTGAATGAATCATGGGGAGAAGAACAAAATATGCATGATAGAATTTGTGCATTAAGAGCGCTAGCAGAACTCGAACCCTTAAAATAATTTTTACTACCTTGTTTATCGGGGGGACCTGTATACTTTCGTTTAGTATCTTTAAAATAATTTAGCATAAGAGAAGATTCCCGACACTCAATTTCGATTTTTAAATATCTCAATAGTTCTAAAACATTAAACTCATTTTCATCTGATTTTTCTAAACGTTTCCTATTAAAATTTAGAGCGAGATCATCTGGGATTAATCTAATCAGAATGGGATACAAAAGATGACCGTACATTTCAGTCGTTACATTTAATGACTCTAAACTTCGAATTTGAATTTCAACAATGTCATATAATTTTCTTAACTCAAATATATTAGTCGAGTCCTTGACGGGATTAAGGTTTAACAATTTTGACATATGCCCGTTAACAACTAATTCCTGTCTACCAAATCTCTGTTTTAGTAATTTTATTGCTTTTTCATAATTTTCCTCTGACAAAGCAAATCCGTTTACAACATTGAACGCGACCCCTCCTAAAAGAGTTTTTAAATATGAAAATTTATCTATTTTTGACAAATTTTCGTTTTTATCAATAGAGCTTTGAAACTGATTCCAAAATTCCATCCATAAACATGGATCACCATAATATTTTGCAATCGCGATTTTAGGTAATTTCACTGTTACATTATTAAAGTTTAAACTATTATTTCCTGCATTTTCAGGTGATTCGCTAGGTTTATTAGGTACACCCCTTTGCGGTGTACTATCAACACTGGAGAGCGTAATTTGTTTCGATTCTTTAATAATTTTTATTCTCGCATTAATTCTGCTTATCCAAGTCGTTATTTTTTTATTATATTCGATGGCACTCTGCAGTTCACTCTCAAATTCTTTATCTTCATTAATTAAATTTTTAATTTCATTATCAAAGGTTTTTAATTCTTTACTCATTTGATCTAAATAACCAACATATTCTTCTAGCGAGCTCTCTGTACATTTTTCCAAATCATCACTTTCCAATTTATTTATATATTTAGTTACCGCTGTTCTCAAAACAGCCCTTTCTTTCTTAAATTTCAGTAAATCATTCATGTTTATTTTCCTACACTGTATATCAAACGGAAAAAATAATTCAGTTTCTAATCATTAAATTATACAGTTTTTTTTTTCTTATATCACATTATTAAATTCGAACAACAACTTTTGTTTTCAAAATAAAATGAATCAGAACAAGAATTTATCTTCAAAACAAACAGCATATTTTTTTTTTCTACTACTTAACAAAGTTACTTTTTTTCTTTTGTTATTTATTGCGAATAAAATGTTTTCAATAAAAATAATTAAATGACCTTACTTCCTTTCCAGCCGGTTGCACCATTTAGAAACCCACTTGGCTTCGTTCCAAATTTATACCGGGTGTAGATATTTTTACGTAAGATGTGTTACTTCTAAAATGATATTGTGACTTCTTAAAAACTTAACAAATATTTATTCGCAATCTTCATGAGCATATTCCAAGATATTATTAGGATCTCTCCTTCATAGCTTCTTCTCGAAGCGAACATTATTACACAATATCGTTACACGGTTCGGTGGTTCAATCATACAACAAAAACTGAAGTGTTCTCTTCATTTCACTTCAAAATGGGGGTTATCGAATTAGCAGCGACACCTGCCTTTTTATTTCACATTTTCGACAGTGGGTGTTATACTGGAGAGAAGTGTATGTGCGCGCAAAGAAGTAGTTCCTTACTGAATTTTAAAGAAAAGCCACTTTATATCTGATTTTTTTTAGATTTTTCCATTGAAAAGCGATTGACTGATTAAACAAAATTGATTTAGCTTAATGTATGTTCATATTTATGACAAATACTAGTAATATTCAAGGAAAATGTATTTCTTCTTGCATTAGAATTCTGGCGAGATTTTTCGCGGTAGAAACAAATGAGTAGGCAACCCTAGCACCCCATAGAGTTGTTTGGGGGTGATCTGCCATGGGGTGATTCCCATGTCATTTCTGGAGATAGATTTTCGATGTCCTGTCAAATGTTTCATTTTTTAAACTATTAAAGATAGAATAAAAATTTTGTTGGATTCGAATTTTTTGGAAAATTTCACTTTAAAAACTTACCAAACATATGGATAAAAATGTAAAATAATGATAATTATCTTTAAAAATAAATTAAACGACTGAAAGAAGATACGACCTTCTTAGAGGATAGACGATATAATTTTCATGCTTCCGCATACTCAAGGTAAAAGTATTCTTATTTTAATTACAAAGAATTGATTGGCAGTTAAATTAATTTGTTTTCTAATCAATGGTGGTATAAATTCAATATTTAACAGTATGTTAGATTCAAAAAGAAAAGAAAATTCATCAGTTATTCAGAATGTATATTTTAGTTCTATACATAAATGTAAGTTAATTTGAGTTAAATTAAAATATAATTTAAGATAAATCAATTATCTGGAAACGGAATTGCAAAATCTGTAGATTACAGGAATGGGTTAAAACATTTCTTCAATGTGGCCTAAAATGTAAATTTGTAATTACTTAAGAACATCGTGGGAAAAAAATGGTTTTTCATTCTATTTTGATAGGCATTTTTTTGTGATATTATAATTCTGTGATGAAATTTATACTGAATGTGAAATTGGAATAAAATTTCTAAGGACATAATTAGATTATTTTCAAATTTTGCTTTTGCTTTAAATATAAAAATTGAAGAATGCTAAATAATAAGAATTTTATCTTTATTAACAATGTTAAAATCATTTTTTTTTTCTTTTTAATGTGACTTTTTATAAGTACATACATTCACGATATAATTTCCATCCTTCCGCGTACAGAAGTTTAAACTATTCTTATTTTACTTCGAAAGAATTGATCAGCAGTTAAATTAATTTGTCTTTTAAACAATGGTATAAATTCCATATTTTAATAGTATTTTAGACACAAAAACAAGAAACAATTCACCAGTTATTCATAATGCATACTATAGTTTTATATATAAATGTAAGTTAAGTTGATAGGTAAATTATAATTTAATTTGAAATAAATCAATTAACTGGAAACGAAATTGCAAAATATCTGGATATATTGGAATAGTTTAAAACAATTTCTTCAATGCAACTAAAAATGTGCATTTGTTTGTGAACATTGTGAGAAAAAAAAAAAAAATGTGAGTAAAGTGTTGTAAGAACATTGTGAGAGGGTGTGTATGTGTGTTTCCTTCTATTTTAATAGATAATTTTGAAACAAGTTATATTATAATTCTCAGGATGAAATTCATATTGAATTTGAAATTGGAATAAAATTTGTAAGGATATAATTAGATTATTTTCAAATTTTTCTTATATTTTAAACATAAAAATTGAATGCTAAGTAATAAGAATTTTATCTTTATTTAAAATGTTAACATATATATCAATAAACTTTTTTTTCGTTTTCATAATAAAACACTGCACAGCTTTTGAATTTGTACTATGAGTTTATTACATTTGAATTCATTATTTGAATTCATTACTATGAGTTTATTACACCGGTTAGATATTTTTTGTTATTATTGTAATGAAAGCTTTCAAATCTGGCACTAAATAATAATTGATTTACAAAAGAAAAGCTAAAAATATTCATTCCTGTTTTATTTTATGATTTTTCGAAAAGAGTTCTATTGCAAACAAATCAGCGAAGACCATTAATTTTTATTATAAAAATAAGGGGGAAAACAATTTTTATTTTATGCACATTTCATGTGATTTACAATATATTCTGAACTAAAACACAATTTTTTTCTTATAAATTAGTTCTTTCTGAATATGTTTGTACATTAAATCATCATTAATTTTATATCTTTGCGAAAAAAAATGCTGAAAATAGCATTATAAATGACTAAAACTTCAAAAATTGCAGGATAAAAAGATTTCTATATTGGAAAAAAAATAGGATTCAATTTGCAAATGTTGAGAAATCGTCGTGCAAACCCGAAAACCCCTGCAAAAATTGCTGTACGAATTCCGAATAAACTTTATTGAAAAAAGGATAAAATTTGTTGTATTGGACTAAAAGTTAACAATTGAATGTACTTTTAATAATGTAGAAAATTGCCGTGAAACGCTAAAAACAAAAAAGAAACATTAAATCGCATAAGAATCGCTAAAAATTCAGAAATCACAGATGACAAAATTTAGTACAGTAAGCTAAAACAATGGAAACGAAATTCTTTTGGGAATATGGAGCAATCTGCGTGGAACGTGAAAAAACAAAATATTTGATAACATGAACTCTCGCAAATTTGTTCCCCCAAACAACGATAAGCAGCCAAATCTGGCGGTCCTACAATGCCAAAGTTAGTAAAAAGGCAAGCGTAGTATAATACCCATTGACTAGCTAGACGTGCCCCAAATATAGTACTAACATTTCATGTGTAATAAAACCATAATAGCATGTAATGACATCTGATTTTCAAATTATAATAGTTTATTAACTTGATCCAAGAAATGGAATGCTGGGCATAAAAATGTTAAAGCACTTACAGTTGAGTTCCTTTGGAGTGGATCTTATTGAACAAATATTCTGTTAATAATGAAATGTTTCGTATTCCCTCACAAAAATCAGTATAAATGAAATGTAATGTCATTATAACAAAATTTCATTAAACTGATTTCATTTTTACAGTCTTATGGACTCTTAACAGAATTTTACTACAGTAGAGGATTGTTATAAAGCAATTCTATATCTGTATAATTAAGAAGCGTCTTAAGAATTCTGACATTAAAACCGATGCTAAGGAAATAAATCACTGTAAATTATTTAGTAATAGAATCTCCCATTGTTACTAATATCTGAAATAATGTGTTTATTGGTGAACTCGTCAGGTTGTCAG
This sequence comes from Maratus speciosus, assembly GCA_963932465.1. Taxonomy (NCBI): domain Eukaryota; kingdom Metazoa; phylum Arthropoda; class Arachnida; order Araneae; family Salticidae; genus Maratus; species Maratus speciosus. The sequence continues at coordinate 482,186,925 of OZ010794.1, read as the reverse complement.
CAGGTCCAGTGCAATCGAGACATTAAACAATAAGATCTACAGGCTGTTTGCAACATGTGTGAGAGAGAAAGATTAAAATACTACTTTGCCTCTGACAACATTTTTAATATCAGTATTCCTCTAGCATTTGCTTGGATGATATAACTTTCTGATATACACTGTAGGCAACCTATATTTAATTTTTTTATTAAATAAAATTTCTGGTATAACATGTATTCATTTGACCTAGCTAGTGGATAAAAATATTGGCCTTTAATATATAAATCAATCTAGGGGGGGGGGGGGGGTCATTACCCTCCCTCTGAACACCAACAAAAATACTCTAAAGATCATTTAAAAAATGAAATATACAGTAGAGTCCCGATTATCTGAGTTTCTGCTTTAACAAAGTTTATTTTTTCCTGATGGACTGATGGCTTCCGTTGTTATGAAACAGCCATTATAAATGAAGTGTTAGGTGAAGACGAAAAAAACATCTATAAGAAGTTAGAACTCTGATTTTCTGGTCAGATTGGGAAATAAAAAATGGCCATAATTTTTTTTTTTTTTTAAATTATGGCCATTTTTTATTTCCTAATCTGACCAGAAAATCAGAGTTCCAACTTTTTATGGATGTTCTTTCATCTTCACCCAACACTTCATTTATAATGGCTGTTTTATAAATAATGGAAGCCATCAGTCCGCCAGAAGAAAATGATCCATTCCAAAAATATAAATTCTATTGAAAAAAACTATTTAATACTTTGATCAGAACCTGCGATTTTTATGACACTAATAGAATCACATAGTTGCCAATTTGTACGGTTTTGTTACCTCTAAAATTTAATACAAATTTTTGCCATATTTAATCATTGACAATTGTTAAGATTTTTAAACTGAATTTCAGGAAGTCACAGCTAATTGTTCTCTTGTGATGACATTTCTGTGGCTGTCAGCTTGTAAAACTTGGCTAAAAATGCTAATTTTGACAACATTTTCTGAATGAATCTTTACCTTTATTTTTAAAATCGGAAACTCTTTAATTTCTTTCTTCTGAACTAAATCGGTATATTTTGTAATTTTACGAATATTAATACAAGTTTTTTGTATTTACGAATGAAAATGACTTCACGAAAATATCAGAAAAGTAGTTAGTTTGGATTTGGGAATAGCTTCAATATAAAATATTCTCATAAAGAGATCTGATCCCCTCCCACCCAAAAAAGGAAATCCATGACCCCCTTCTAAATGGTGAGCTGGATCTGCCCTTGAATCAATCTACGGATTACATGTAATAAACTTCTGTTCTTTTGAAGTATCTGTTAATCTTAAGTATTTATTAAAAATACTGAAACTGACAGATATTACTTTCCATTTGATTAAAAGTTCTTAAAACACGGTATAATTCCAGAGTAACAGTATACTACATATCCATCAGGGCCAAAACTAGCCTTTTTTGCACCCAGGGCAAACAATGTTTTGGCGCCTCCCCCCCACCCGCCCCCTCCTCAAAATATATTTACAAAGAGAAATTTGCTAATTTTCTAATAGCCGACTTATTTTAAAATTTAAAATATGTAATACTGAACTCCGTAATCTACAATGGTGGATCCAAGGGAGAGGTCACAGAGGGCATGACTCCCCTTTGAACACCAACAAAAATATTCTAAAGATCATTTTTTAAATGAAATATACAGTTGAGTCCCGATTATCCGAGTCCTGCTTAACCGAGTTATTTTCTTCTAATGGACTGATGGCTTCCATTATTATGAAACAAAAAAAAATTATGGCCATTTCTTTTTCCCATTCCGACCAGAAAATCAGAGTTCTAACTTTTTACGGCTGCTCTTTCATCTTCACCTAACACTTCATTTATAATGGCTGTTTCATAATAATGGAAGCCATCAGTCCATCAGAAGAAAATGATCCATTCCAAAGATATAATCCTTCATTTGGCGCCTGGGGCACATGCCCCCCCCCCTCCCAGTTTCGGCTCTGATACCCATCATAAACTTATTAATAATTCAGTAATAAAATTCTGCATTTGTTTTGGTGTTTTTGTTTTCTGCAAGTATCATGTATAGCAGAGTTTGGCAATTTATAGCCCACGGGTCACCGAGTGACCCATTTCATAATTTAAAGTAACCCAATTAATTCCAAAAAAAAAAGTATATACAAAAAGAAATTATAAAACATAAATACGAAACGAACACTTGAAGAATACATAAAAAATAAACTGAAAGTAAATAATAACAATCAGGGTTCTCACAGACTTCTACCCAACATTAGCAATTTGGCTCATCAGAAATAAAAAACAGTAGTTAAATGAAAAAAATGTTAGCAAAATAGATTCGTCATAAACCTCTATCCCTTAATGTATCTCTTTTTTTTTTTTTCAATACATTCTAAATAACCTAATATTTCATACCTGTTTATAGATCAGTTATTCATCTAAGTTAAACTATGCACTACGGAAATTATTAAAAAAAAGTACATTCTAAATGCGCAATCAAGAAAAAAAACTAAACCCGTTAAAACCCCCAAAAAACGTTATTTTAAGTTTCTGTTTAAGTTAATGGCAAAGTAATGCTGTTGTGTAACCTTCATCTCATTTCACCGTATAATAAACTACTCTTTTTATGGAACTGTTGTTTTTGATAAAGTCTTCCACTACAACCGCTGCAATACTCTGCTCGGTCATATTTTAAATGGTCGTCATATATATATATATATACAGTCAGCTCTGTGAAATCCGCCAATGTATAATCTGCAAAGGTCTATTATTTGCACTACACATTGGAATGTAAACAATGAAAATTGTCATTAACAGTTAAACTTATAAAGCTAAATTTGGTATATATTTTTTTTAGCTATCAATTTTCCAGTGAATAAATATTTAAATATAAATTGGATATAAGTATTTAAATTTCCTTAAGTAACAAAATTTTATCTTGGAGCAAGAAGTAATGAGTATTCATAAACAGAAAAAAAAAATTATTGACAACAAACCAAAACTGAAACTACCATTGTGTTGTGTCAATGTTTAAAATAATGAATAAATCAGTAAAATTTTTATTGTATATAATTTAATTTAAATTTTCATTAATCTAAGTTATCAAATATATTAAACCAATGTTGCATTAGTTTTCCTTTTCCATTATATTTTTTCTACAGTTGTTCCTAATTTATAGTCAGACTTTAAAAAATAAAATGTAAACAAAGAGGTGATCTATAATTCGCAAAAATGTATAATCCACAAAACCCTCGATCCCTAAGTGTGTGGATTTCATAGAGTTCCCTGTATATATATTTAAATACAAATTTCCTTTGAATATTACTCACTTGACGACAGCTACCATATCACATGGAAACTACCTAATGTATTTAAAGGCATTTCGGAAATGAATTTTTTCAAAGAGTTTATATTTCTGTTTTTTGAAATAGACTGCAACGTTGGATAGAAAAGTGAACATATATGTGGTTTGATATTTCTCTCTCTTTTGTTTTTCATATTTTGATTTCCAAAGCCGATGCATAATTTTGAAGCATGCTGAAAAAAGAAAGCGGTCTGTCTTTGGGTTTTTTCAGCAAGGCCTTTTTAATTACAGCTTTTATTTAATATCTCAGCTAATAATTATCAAAACATGAAAAATTTTAACCTCAGGACCTGCCTTGGACTATCTTCATACAAATTTTAAGATCGCTAGGTGCACTAGATTTTCCAAGCCATCATACACCAATATCTTTCATATTAGTATAGGTACAGTAACTTTTAAATGCTTTACCATTTAAAAAAAAAAAAATTGAACTATTTTTCTGCTAATCATAATATTGCATAAGCCGAGAATTTTTGGACATTTCTTTTGGCTTCAAAATGGGGGAGGGGGAGGGGGGTCGCCTTATACACAAGTCTAATAAAATTTCGAAATTTGCTATTGTAAAATAAAAAGTATGGTAAATATAAAAAACATAAAAAATGCTTATAAAGTTCTAAAAATACTTAAATACTCTTTTACAATGCAAAAGTCACCAATCATTATTCACTATCGAAGTTATTATCAGAATTTTCAAGTAACTCCTTAAAATTGCCTTCTTTCATTGGTACATCAGGATGAATATTGTTATTGAATAATTCATAATCATCATCAATGCCATCTTCTTCAATAGACGACATATTTATGTCCATATGCAGCTTTTGTTAATTTTGGAAGTCTTTTTTCTTTCTCCATTCTCGCACTTGTTTTTCATCGACTGTGAAATGACAAACAGTCATTGAATTAGCCGACTGTGCAGCAAAAGTAATGACTTCAATTTAAAATCTGCATTAATTTAATTTAAAACCCGCATTAAAATCGTGCACTTTTGTCCAACCATCGTTCCAAAGTAACAGTTAGCAGTCGCGAGAAGTAAAGAGATATTTTCCTATTTACAAAAATAGGAAGTTTGTTTTTTATGAACGATCAAGTCATAACAGGATGAGCAGAACCCAATTAAAAAGATTTGACAGCACGCTGAAAAAAAAGAATAGGAAAGATCAGTAATTTCAGAGCACACATTTTTTCTGTTAGCTATGCACAAAAAAGTGCTACGATTTTGTTCGATGAATTATTCATCACCTTTTTTTAACATTGCCTTATATACGGGTTTCTGATTTTGGAAGATTTTTCACTGAAAACTCGTATACTTGGCTTATACATGAAAATATATGGTAGTTTAATGTTGTACATATGTTACATGTATCTGAGAAAAGATTCTTTGAAAACATTCATGTATTTTGTTGTAGATACAAAATTAAATAAAAATTTCAGATATGTTTATTTATTAACTTAATTTTAAAATTGTTTTAATATTTCCCTTTTTAGCTTCCAATTGTACATACTTCTGCAAACATCCCACCCACATCAGTTAATGAACATCTTTCTAATGTAAACTGTAAACCAATGTCATTACCCTCACCTATGACTTCTGAACAGTCTAACATTCCACATCCCAAAGAAGCGCATATGTTTCCATCTTCAACAACTTCTGTTGCTTCTTCATGGGCAAGTCCGAAAGTTTCTGCCAGCAGAATATCAGAGATTCATAATCCTGTTTCAACAACACTAACAAGTTCCATTAATAATCCTATTTATTCTACAAAATCAGAAAGTCGATCTTCAAAAGTACCTAATGTATCAAAGAACTCATCTGCATTTACGCAACAGTCTGGCTTTCCTCTTGGTTATGAAACTTCAGTGGTAGGTAGAATTTTTATGGCCTATTTTTTCCATATGTTGTTATCTGTGCATATTTTTATATTACATGGAAATAAATCAGCATGCAGATTAATAATAATAATTAAAAAAAAAAACTTTTAATCATGTAATCAATTTTTGTTTTTAACTTAAGGTTTTGTTGAATATATTATTTTCTTATACCTACATATCAAATATCTGAGCCCATATTACATAAAAAAACTGGGCTCCTGAATTACAATCCTGCTTATAAGGGGCTATTCATTTTTAATTAAAGGACAGGCATCTATAGTTATAGGCAAAGAAAATCCTATATGCTTTTTTATGTTTTTGGTTGTGTATATTCTTCAAATGTTTCAAATGAAAATCAAATTTCAAATTAATTACTTAAAAGGCACAAAGGCCAACATAGTGAAAAAGATTCCATGCCGGGACTCGAACCCAGGCCATCAGTATAGCACACTGACGTTCTACTGACTAAACCACATGGAACGATACCCAGCCTGGAACTTCTCACTATTACAGGTTGGCAAATCGTTCCATGTGGTTTAGTCGGTAGAATGTCAGTGCACTATACTAATGGCCCAGGTTCGAGTCCCAGCATGGAATCTTTTTCACTATGTTGGCCTTTGCACCTTTTAAGCAAATAATTTGTAATTTGATTTTTATTTGAAATTGTATGCAAGGCTAAATTTTCTCTCTGGAAAAATTTCCAAGTATTAATATTCTTCAAATGTATTATCAATTTCATAAAAAAAAAAATATATATATATATATTAAAGCTGAATTTATTAGTGACACTTTACTAAATAATACTGTACTAGATAGTACCCATCAAGATTTGATGGTAAATAACTTGAATGTTTCATTAGAAAAATTCTTGAATTTTTAATTACAGTAAACTCTGTCTAAGGCGGAATCGATCGGGACTAAGAAAATTTTCCACAGTAGACAATATTCCGGCTTATGCAAAAAAGTCCCCCCCCCCCCCACACACACACACACACACCAGAAAATAAATAAATAAATTTCCTCGAAGATGACGATCTTTCATTGATTTTCCTGACTCAAAAATCGGTTGAAAACTGAAATTTGGAAAGATCTTTTATCTTTATAGATAAATGAGAAATGCTATTCAATTTCTTGGTACTGCTGTAATACATGCGAATTGGAAATTTACACACACACACACACAAAAAAAAAAAAAAAAAAAACCCAATAAAACTTCGAGAATGAGACAGAACGCTATTATTTTGAATTTGAGTATAACCTTAAAGTATAATATATTGTACTTTCAAAAAAATGTATTTTGATAAATATTCATTCTACTAGAAATATTAACTTTTAAATGCAATTTTGCATATGAAAAAAGGGCATAAGCATAAATTCCTTAAAATTTAAACAGTTTCTGTTCTTTTGAATTAACTGTTTCAAAGTGTTATGGAATTTAACTAAGATGTTAGACATTGAGTATTTGACTTATCAGTTTTAAAGTTTAATAAACAAAAGGCCTTTCATTTTTCACTCATCCTTTTTTCCGCCTTATGCAAAATTTTGGTTTCAGTGGGACCTTCAAATCCTTTCCGTTTTTGCATTAGACAGATTCCTCCTTATGCAGTATGAATTAATGTAATTTTCTATGGATTCACCAGGACTTGAAAAATTTTCCACGGTAGACAGATTTCCGGTTTATACAGAGTCCGCCTTAGACAGAATTTACTGTATTTGCTTTTGAATTAATTATTGAAATTGGGTCAAATTTCTATATTCCATAAGTGATTCCTATTTCTTTAAGGCGATGGATAGTGCTGACAGTTTAATCAATACAATGAAGTTAAAGAATTTTAAGTCTATAATTTGCAACCATTTAAGCTTGCTTTTTATCAGAAATTCACCTAAAAATATTGGGTAGAGCATTTATTTTTACCTACGCTCTCATTTTTTATTTATATATATATTTTTTATATAACAATATTTATTTTTTTAACTACAAAACAATTAAAAGCTGCCATGAATTATATTTGTATCAGTCTCATTCCCTAAAAGCCTAAATTTGAAACTTGATATAGCTTAACAATTTATAATATATTTGTTTTTTATTACTTCAATTTCATTTTACATTTTTATAATTTTTTTAAATATTAAACCACGGATATCAAGATAATTTCTTTTATTCTTCTTATATGAATATTTTTCTTTCTCTTTGTTTTATTTTTTACAGAAAAGAAGGCAAACTTTTCTTTAACAAAAATTGATTTATTTAATTGAGAATTACATGTAAAATATTTTAGCTTAAATATTTTAAATATAAAATTATTATTATTTTTAAATATTGATGAGTGTTAAATGTTATTTAATTATAAAGCATTCAAATAATAATAATAATAAAATAAAAATCATACAACTTCTCTGCTAATAAAATATGTCATTATTGAAATGATATATGGCCAAAAATATTACTGAAATAATCTTGCTGAGCGTTGGGCTCGAACCTGCATCCTCTACAAAAATTTAGAGCTTTAAACTACTGCTTTAGACTGCTGCGCTAGCAGACGTTCTACTTTCCTCTAAATTGAAGAGGTTTGAAAAAGTGTTGACACATGCACAAATGTGTCAATTTCGATCTACTTAAATTTTTAACTTTGGGTTTTAATATATGATATCAGTGGTGATGTTAAGCTATATTGTACTTTCAGAAGGCCGCACAATTGAGAACAACATACCTAAATACAGTAAATTCTGTCTAAGGCGGGCTCTGTGTAAGCCGGAAATCTGTCTAATGCAGAAAATTTTCCTAGTCCCGCCGAACCCATAGCAAATAACATTAATTCATGCTGTGTAAACCGGAATTTGCCTAATGCAGAAACGGAAAGGTTTATAAGGTCCCACCGTACCTGAAATTTTGCATAAGGCAAAAAAAATTATATTTTAAAAATGAAATGCATTTAATTTATGAAACTTTAAAATTGATATATGTACATCAAATACTTTCGAACATTTTGATAAATTTCGTAATAGAGTAATAAAATTAACCCAAGGACCTTATTTAACTTTATGATTAAATATTTTTAAATGATAATTTTTAACCATAAAAATCAGTAACACAATGTGATTTGCAATGTGTTATTGGAGAATGCTTGGTAAACCGAAAAAAAAAAAAAAAATGCATTGATAAATGATTATTTTCCAACTCTCTATACTATGTTAAATATGAGGTTTGTATTTGTTAATGTTTTTCATAAATTATAGAACTGAAGCAATTTCATATCGATACCATTTATTTCAGTTTTCAAATAATGTTTTTTAAGATTATTAAAAACAATAAATTTAATAAAAAGTTTAAATTCATTAAAATCTCAATTTTAAAGACCGATAGCGATACTAAAGGTTGCGAACATAAAACAATATACGATTTGTGCATTTTTTAAATTTAATTTTTCGGGTGTGTGTGTGTGGAGTATTTTGCATAAGGCGGAATATTGTCTACGGTGGAAAATTTCTTCGGTCCTGATTGATTCCGCCTTAGACGGAGTTTACTGTAAAATGTAGGAAAATTTTATACTGAATTATGATACTAAAGCATACATACGATAAAGAACACTCCTATTTTTCATAATGAGGATTCACCTCTGCTATACAGTTAACATAATCTTCATTCATTAAATGCGAGTTGTGTAGTATTAATTATAGATATTATCTTTGAGTAATATTTTAACAATGAATGTCATTTGAAATAAAATTAATTTTATTTTGCTTAATCTTTGAATTTTACTTAATTTCAGGTAAATTCATTAACAGGTACTTTGTTTTTACTGAAATTAAAGGGAATTTTTAAAACGTTCTTTACTCTTGCATATATATTTTTTAATTTTATGAAGGGAATTAAATGGAGTTTATAAAAGGAACCAACAGGGAATGCAAATTTTACCTGGATAGACCCTCTGTACATAATTTCAAATCTAAATTCGAATCTTTAGCTGTCTATTTAATTCAGGGTGTTAAAATGAATGGGTTAATAAAATGCAAACTTTTTTAACATATTTCAATAATCTAAGAGATTTCATTACAAAAAAAAAAAAAAAAAAAAAAAGAAAAAAATGTGTAGTTGTAAGTCTTAACATTTTCTTATTTTCTTTTGCAGCTGGCAGGTGCACATAATATATCTTCTGTTTCCAATCCGAATGGTGGTATGATAGCAGAGCTATTGCAGCAACAGCAAAAAGAATATTACGCTGCCGTTGCTAGTGGACAGTTGCAAGACAGAATTCCAAGTCAAGTAGTTCGAGCAGGAACTCCAGTGGCACCTAATTTGCCTCCGGAAGTAGCTGCTCGTCTTGGAAATCCAACTTCTCCGCACACTCCAACGCCTCCAATCACCTCTGCTAACCATTCTTCTGAAATGCATTCTCCTCATGTTAATTCTCTCCATTTACGGCATCCACCACAATCTCCATTGATTGTACCTAGCCATCCATCAATTCCTATCGTTCCTGACATTGCTTATGTTCATCATCATCTTATGCAAGCTAATGCACTTAATCACTTCGCATCACCTTTACATTCAGACATCCGTGCTCAGCAAGAAGCCCAAGTTAGAGCAGCTGCTATAGCAATGAATTCGAGGTACGCCTATCCAATACCTCCGAATGCAGTACCTGCAAATAGTTACGGTCAGCCATCTGATCGCCACCCTTCTGTAATGGATGCAAAATCTGAGCAAAAGGTCATTAATGAGCTGTCAAAGATTGTTCAAGATGCAAGGGGGGCTGATGACAAATCTCTTCATTCTGTCAAATCTGGTCGTAGTAAAAAAGAGGAAAAAGACAAAATTATTCATTCAGACAGGGACGATCATGAAAGCCGTCACATTTCCTCTCATGACAAAGTTTCAGCTACCTCGGCTATTAAACCACATGCATTGCGCCAACAACAGCATCCTTCAGCACATTATTCATCAGCCATTCATCAGTTAAGCCCACATCTTGCATCTCCTCATGAACGCATTACAGACTCACCTATTGTTGTTGCAAATCCTTATGCTGCTGGTCAGGGACGAGTTCCTCCGATTTCTATTCCTGGTCAAGTTGATGATCATAATAAACCTGAAAGCTTGTCTCTCTCATCTCATCATTATAAAAGTGATAATACGGATATGAAACAACCTCAACCTCCTGCGGCACATCAGACTCAACCGAATATTCCATATCATTCACTGGGTGTCTTACCTGCAACAGTACACATAGATGGGCGAACTTCAAATCCAGCTCATTCACCTAGTTCTCATATCTTTAAAAAGGATTCCAGTCATAATCAGCAAATACCACCATTACATAATCCTGCCACTGTTAAAAGACCGAAATCTGAACACTCCAGTAAGGAGCATTCAAGGACACATCTTAGTCATCAAGCGAGCCATCAAGGCTCTTCAATTTCTCCTGGACCAGCAGGCATGGCTCCAGCTCATTCTCCACTACCATGGCCCATGGCACCCAATTCTCATTCGTCCATACCTCAGTCTTCTCATGTCATTTTATCTACCAATGAACAGTCTAACCGCAGAATAAATCAACATATAGCCCCCCAGCTTGGCTCTGATGTCAGAGTTCATGCACCACCTCCACCTGCTCATACCATGTCTCAACCTTCAAATGTTCCTGCTCGAACTTTACCTCAGACACCTCCTCATGCAAATCAAGTTCCTTCTCATGATGCTTACATCCTACGGGTATGTATATCTGTGGTTGTTTTTTAAACCTTTCTTATTTTTACACGAGTCAATATATTTTTTAACTACTTAGTGTTATGAATGTGCCATATCACTTATGTAAATTTTCAGGGTTTAAAATTGTCTATTTATTTCCATGCTTTTGAGGATCCTCAGTTTTTTTACAATTTCAATCCTAATGTTGAGTTAAAAATCAGTTAAAAATTAACATCGGCTGATTAATAGTTTTATCTATTAGTGTTAATGAATGTTATTAAAATAAGGATATTTTGTTCTTTTTTTCTGGTAGTAATATTTTGCACTTCTTAGTGTAATTCCATTTATTTTTTTATTTAAAAAAAATTGTCATTTTTATCCCTTGATATCTTAAAGGAAAAAGCAGCTCTATATTTTCATAAATTATAAAATGTAATTCTGAAAAATTTTGTGTATTTGATTCTTTATGAATTTCTAAATTCTGTCATGCATTGGAATGAATATTGAAAATAAGAAATTCATTAAAATTTTATTACATTTTCTTGTTTGCTTAATATGGCGGCTGCTTGCTTTGTGTTAAACTCTTTTAAATATATGCTCTAAAGTTATTCCTTTATATGAAACACTTTGAAAATCTTTGATAATGTATAAATAATATTGTTAATCAACATTGTTTTAATTTATTTTATATACACTAAAATATACTACTAATACGTAGTTTAAATCAAGAAAAAAAAAATTAGTTATGTTTTTAAGTGAGGATTTAAAACTTCTTTTTCTGTTTCTTTTTCATATTTATGCAGTAAAGTAACTTTTTCAGTAATATGTCAGTGATGTTGTAATCAGTCAATCTCTTATATTTATTTGCAGCAATGTGTGAACTTGAAATTTAATTATTGCAATGAATATTACAATTTGTAGTTATTATTTTTAGTATTTCAAGATATTTACTAACACTTACAGATCATATTATTTTCAGTATTTCAAGATATTCACTAACATTTACAGATCATATTATTTTTAGTATTTCAAGATATTCACTAACATTTACAGATTATTATATTCTATGATGCTTAAATCTAAATTCTGTTTTTAATTTACTTTTTAACACTTTCCAACGCAGTGGAAAAGTGTTTATGGCTTCGTTTTGTCTGTCTGGCACCCGTCTGCTATCTGCTGTCTGTCTGTCTTACCAACTGTATATGCTATTGTAAGTATGCTTGGATTTCCACAACAATGATGTATGTTATTTGAGGTTTACTATAGGATTTTGAATTTGAAGTATGGAGCAGTTATAGTTTGTTTACAGGAATACACAAACAAAACTGTTTGAAGGGAATTTCAATATATGTGTTATTTCAAACATAATGAAATTGATATGTATCACTGAGATGCATTTACAAGATGCTTTCCATAGATCAGTGATTCTCAACCGGTGTGCCGTGTACACTATAGTCTATGTAATTTCAATTGGCTTCTCAAGGTCATCTATTCTCCCCACTTCAACACTTCGTTGCCATGGGAAAAAGTAAAGCGGTCAGTAAATCAAATTTGGTGTTACCATAGTTACTGGCCTAAGATAAAGACTGGGAAACGATTTTGAGAATTTATTTGAAATTACATAGAGTATAATCGTGGGAGGCCTTAAGTTTGTGACTAAAAATTTCATTCAAATTCTATCAAAATTTAAGAATCAACAGAAGTATCGTGACTTTAACATCCAACATTCAATATCAAATGGTTTACTTTGTAACAAGATTTATTTTTATAAGGTTTTATTTCTTGTAAGTTTATTGCGGTATTTATGTATTTTCTATATAAAAGGTTGGAAAACACTGCTGTAGATTATAGAGTAGATAGTATTTACCGTCGTTCATTTACAAACATACAAAAGAATTCAGATAAAAGACTGAGTATGAATTGTTCTGGAATAATTCTTTTTTTATTTTGGAAGTTTGTTTTCTACTGTAGTATGCACTTTTAAGCTTAACCAAATTTTAATGTATTATGTATAAATTTTATAGATTGTTTACAGGGCTGTACAAAAGATATCATCATGTAATATGTGTGAATTGTTTAAAGTAGGCTTTTTTAGCCATGTGTTATGCATTTTCCAGCTAAACTATATTTTAATATACTAAGAGATGCTTGGAGAATATAAATAAATAGCCTCTATCCAAAAATTGAATACATTGCCATGTATAAATGGTAATTATTCGAAGCATGGTTTTAGTTGTATTGTATGTTTTCCAGCTGTATTAAATTTCATTATATTATTCGGTATGTGTGGTTTCAGATTAACTTCCATGGACAAGATTTTCTGAAAGTGCAATTTGAGCTGTGTTATCAATTTACCAGCTGTATTAAATTTTACTATGTTATATGTTGTTAGCATAATGTAATAATATAAGTTCATTCACATACAGAACTACACAAAATAATATAGCTACATTATGATCTACATATGATAATTTCCAAAAAACGTTTTTAGTTATTGTATTTTCCTATGTATAAACTGCACCCACAATTTTTAGCCCTTAAAAATTTCAACAGGTAATCCTCACCGGCGTATAATCTGCAGATTATAGGCCAGTGCAATATGGGACAAATACGAGGATTACTCATTGTTTTCGGCATTCCAAAGTACTATTAATAAACCACCTCCCTATTTATTTAAGTTGCTCTATTTAAATAATTGTAATAAAATAATTGCAAATAAAATAAAAATAATTATAAGTTAAAAAATATGAATTCTTTTTTTTTCAGTGAATCTTCTAACTAAAACATAGATTTTCTTGTGAATACAGATAATTCAATAATAATTGCTGTTTTTAAATCATCTTTTGCTTTTTTAGTAATGTTCAGTGTGAATTCCACAGTGTTAGTTAACTAACATGTTTTCTCTTAGACATTATTATAACTTTCAATGTGATTGTGATAACAATACACGATGTTTTCAAAATTCTTTATTTTCATTCAGCTAAATGAGGAGTTGAGAAATGCTTTGCTCTTCATAGAAACATGTTGCCAAAAGGCTAAAATAAATGTAACATAAAAATCGGAAGCCACTAGCACATACACGTCATACATGAAGCCAATCACGAGCAACTCTGCGAATGGTCGATAGCAAACAATCGTGTGATACTTGTTTACATCTTTATTTTATGACTGCTGGTAGAAACTCAATATCTGACGTGAACTTCTGCTTAAAAGAATTTCAGCAGATAATCCGCACTTAAAATTTCTGAGGTTTTTTAACAGATATTCCGCGTATTATACACAGGAAAATACGGTACTTTATGCGTTTTCTGCATACTGAATGAATTTGATTTTACTACAGAGTTCATACTCCTCGGAACTTGAGAATCAAGGAAATCGTAGGAGGTGAAGTCCAAAATGTACTCCTAAACCTGGACAAAAGATCAATTACTTTGGTAAATGCAAGCAATTTCTGCTATTCACATGTATTGTGATTGTGATGTCATGATGAAATCAAATTGAGACCAAAGAAGCAACTATTCAATCACAAAAAAGTTACTTAAATTGCGAAATAGCAGAATTGGAGAATATAAACTAAGTAGCAGAATTGGAGAATATATAGACCAGGTTTTTTATATATAAAATAATCATTGATAAAATTTACTTGATCAGAACCCATTGTCCCATTTATTCAGGATTTTGCTAATTCCTAAATTGCAATTTCTTCTGTCAAGGATTTATTTGACCTTTAAGATAATAAGTAATCCTTTAATCTATTATAAATAAGGCAACAATAAGTGTATAAAATTTTTCATTTTTGAGATGTGTGTAAGATATGCTTATATGATTCAGCAGACTTTTGGAGAATGTCTTTGATGACTATTTTATACGACTCAAGTAATTAGAAAATTAAATATATTGTTTTTTATGTATGATACTGGTTTTAATTTTGCTATTTTTTTATCCTGAATTTGGAGGATATTTTTTGAGGTTATGAACCCTGTACTGTGAGATATGGGTACAAATGTATATATTGTACACAAAAGAATTCACATATATTTATTGTATATGCACAGTAATTGCTGAAAATGCATATATAACTATGTTTGTATACTGTGTTATATGCTAAATTGTTTGTTGGGATATATCATTCCATTTCATAAAAAAAAAAAAAAAAAAAAAAAAAAAAAAAAAAGATATTGCCTAACAATAGTCTGATAATGTTTGGAAGTGTTCTATAATCTATGCTTGGTGCATGATTTTTTATTCTTGTTTATTTAATGTTCTTTTTTGTTCAAATAAACAAAATATATTTTCAATGGAACTAAAATTTAGCAATAACTTTTGTACACTTTTTAATAGTCTTGTTGTGGGCTTTTTAGTCCCCTCCCATTTTTTTTTTCTGAATTAAATGTTCATTTAAATAATAGCAAATCTTATTAAAAGGTTTAAATATGCTTGACTATTTTTAATTTTAAGTTGCTTATTATTTTTTTATGTATGTGTTTGCAGCGGTACCCAGTCATGTGGCAAGGTCTTTTAGCTCTAAAAAATGCCCAAGCTGCTGTACAGATGCATTTTGTATCTGGAAATCCAAATATTGCCAGGGCATCTCTTCCTCCTATTGAAAATGGTGAAACTGCTCCAGTAAGGATATCTCAAAGGATGCGATTAGATCCAGCACAATTAGACGGTGTATATAGGAAGATACAGGTTAGTTCAATAATTTATCCTGTATCAAATTATTATTACCAATCCAGGAGCAGAATTTTTTGTGTTAATCTACAGAAATTCCCATTTCTTTCTGCGATCTTTTGACAAAATATTTGTTTTTGCAACAGATTGATGAAATTTGTGATTTTTTTTCTTCAGAGACTAATTGATCAAATTATCGTCCCCCCCCCCTCCCCCCCCCCCCCCCCCCTTGTGAATTGATTTTGCAAAATTCTGCAAAAAAATTAATACTTTTTGAAATTCTGCAAAAATTAAAAATATATATTCACAGAAGAATCCACATACATGGGAAAGAATTTAAAGGTGAAAATCCCACTCATAATTTTTTTTTATGTGAAGTCTTACTATTTTGTACGCGATTTGTGAAATAACGCACTCCATTTCAAACCCTGTACAAGCATATTTATAGATAGCAAAATAACATAAAATTGAAAATATTCAAAAACAGTTATGGGATTTTTCTATTTTTAAATCTATAATTTCAATGTATAGTGCAGGGATGGCGAACCTATGGCACGCGTGCCGAACTTGGGATATAAGAAAACTTCTCTGGCACGCGAAAAAAGTTATAGATTATATTCAGTTTATGGAGAACAATCCATTTTATGTTTTTTTTTTTTACAAAAAGTACAGTTTTATGTAACAGGTATATAACTTTAAAATAAGCTCCGGTCAATGTTTTGAGCACTTATTGTAATCAAATGCCATTAAATTTGTTTTTGTAACTTAACTTAATTGTTCATTGTGTGTTTTTGCCTCGTATAAGAACATAACTTTTGGCGCCCTCTAACTTTTTTACGTTTAGTTTTCGACCATGCATTCTTTGATACAAAATGTTTGTTTGGGTGTGTACTATCACCTCTTAAAAATTTTCCCATCTTTTTTGAATCACCGAGTAGATTATTAATACGAAATTTGATGCGACATGGCTATATTGTTAAGTAAATACAGCATAATAAATAAGTCAGGAATCAAATTTAGTATAGTAGTAAAAATATTTAAGTAAAAATTCTATAAATATTAGTTATTGATTTTATCTACGTTAAAATGTTTCTGGCACGTTAGAATGTTAATACATAATAATTTTGAAATTGTTGGCATGCATACTCAAAAAGGTTCACCATCCCTGATATAGTGGATCAAAGGACATTCAGATAATACAGATAATGATTGTGCAGATTTATTGGCAAAAGAGGTAGCTCTCTCTGTTTGGATTTATGGGTCTCAAAAGATTTCAAAATCATTTATTAAAAGTGAGATTGGAGAGGAAGTTATTTATCATTGGTAAATCATTGGAACAATACTCGAAAAGGATTAATGACAAAGCTACAGAATGATGAAATTGACAGATACAAGACCATAGCCCATAATTTTATTCTTTGTCTTTTTTTAGATTTGTTTTTTACTAATTGGATAGTGTTAAAAGTCTTATTAAAATTTATTTTGAATTCTTATAATTCAATTTAAAATAATTACAAAAGAAAATTTAAGTCTTTTAGATTGCAAATAAAACTATAATTTCATCTTGATGCTTCTTTGGTGACATATTGATGCTTCTTTGGTGACATATTGATGCTTCTTTGGTGACATTGATGCTTCTTTGGTGACATATTGATGCTTCTTTGGTGACATATTGATGCTTCTTCGGTGACATATTGATGTTTCTTCGGTACCTTATTGATGCTAATGTCGACCAAATTAATGTTTGAAATTTTGCACAATCTGTTTTCAAATGTTTCATTACCAAAAATATTTTTCCAGTAGCATGCGTTGTAACAGTTAAGTTTGCGGGTATTTTAAATGATTTACATTACATTGTTCAAGATTGTGAGCTAAACAAGTTTGACGATCTATATAGGCCTTTTGTAGTCCTGCTTTTACCGAGTTAAATTCCAGAAAATTCGAATTTTTTTTTAAAGATTTATCAGAAATTGCATTTTTTTTTTTTTTTTTTGACATTTTAACAGAATTAAACAATAAATGTGTGTTAGCATGGAATTTTGAGTTTTGAATCTTGATTGTAGTTGATTTTCAAATCTTGACTGATAAATAATGGCATATTTATAGTCATTTTTGCATTCAAACCTCCATTGTCTATCGCTTTGGACAGACATATCATACAAACAAATTAACTTTTTCAGGCCACAAGGATCAATAAGTATCTTTTCAAATATATGCATTTGAATACAGACAAATGTTCAGGTGAAATGCAAACTATAGAACTTATAAGTTGTTTGTGATATTTTTATGTTCAGATGAAGAAGTATGTTTTTGACCTAAGCGATATTTCTATTGTAGAATCTCCATAGGCCTGAAATTTACTAGGCCTATGAAATTATTTAGGCCTATTACTTGTTCATGTTATTTTTTATATATATTAAAAAAAAACAAGTATTAAATAAATTAATTGAATATTCAATCTAATTTCAGATTCTGCAATTTATATATTGTTTTGTGTAAGGTAAAATTATTTCTATTTTTATTAACATTCTGTTCTTTTTTTTTTTCAGTTAATGGAAGAGCATTGCATTCTGATGGCTTTGCCTTGTGGAAAAGATCAGAATGACCTTGTCCTGCAGTCCAACAACCTCAAATTAGAGTTTATAAATTATTTATTGAGTAAAGGTGCAGCGGGAATAGTCAATGCTCCTGCACCTGGTACTCAACAGGTAAGTTTATCCAAAAAAATGTTTATTCTTATGTTTAGTATTTTAAAGATTTCATTATTGAATTGTATTTATAATTAAGAAGATTATACTTTTGAGTAATTTATCACAATTTAGCTACTTTAAAAATAATCTTTGTTTGGTTTATGTATTTAATCGATTATTAATATTTGAGTTCTATTTCATGCTTTAATATCTTTGAAAATGCCTTAACATGCTGACTATGCATGTATAGACATGGCTACTATTATTTTTTAATTAATCCCCGCTCATCCAGCATAGTTGAAGCACATTGCACTGATTCATATGCATAGAAAATGTGTTCATTCTATATAGAGTATAGAGTCTTGTGTCCTTTATTACAAAATTGTTAGAAACTTTTACACTTTTATAAAAATAAAAATAGCTGCCAAAAGCTGCATCTTTAGAAAATTGATAGCTTTTTCTAGAGTGGCTGTCAATAATGTGTCAACACCTTCCATTTTCCCAAAAAGAGTGTGAAAATAATTAAAATATCTCACAATATAAACAAATTGTGTGCAAAAATAAATGATTTTTCTAAAAAATGAGATTCAACACAAGGCATTGATACAGGTCTAAAGAAACCTCAGCCAACATGTTAAATTATCAAATAATTCTTGGATTTGTTTCTTTACTTTTTCTCAATTAAAAAAAAAAAAAAAATATTGTTTGAGTATCAGTAAAGAGAATGAAAAATAAATCTTGTCAAGTGATTAAATTGTTATAGGGTGACCGAGACAGTGGTTGATGAAATAAGGTCAGTACTACAGGGTTTTTATTATATTTCCTTCCTTTTAAGTTTTAGAAGTAAACTAACATGATTGCTACAACCTTTATTGAATGTCCTATAATGGGCAAAAATAAAATCTGCTGAAATTAAATACCATTAAAATTATGGTAAACTCTCTGTAAGGCGGACTCTATGTAAAAGGGAAATCTGTCTAACTCTGATAGATTTTCAAGTCCCTGCGAATCCATAGACATAGAGTAAAATTTTTGTAAGGCGGAATATTGTCTACTATGGAAAATTTCCTCGGTCCCGATCGATTCCGCCTTAGACAGAGTTTACTGTATAAGTAAATAGTTTCTTTAATTGCCATTTTCACAGTAGTTGATCAATCAAAGAAATCAGTTGAAAATTAAGAAAGTAATCTTTAAAACATCATGCTTGGGCTGTGATTAACAATAATTCTTTTAAAACTGTTATTTGAAATAAGCAAGATGGAAGTGGATTATTTTAACTTACTGTAATTGTCTCCAACTAATCAAAAACTAAATTTTTACATTTTCTAATTAAAAAAAAATCATAAAATTGTTTCTCTTGCAGCAGGCAGCTGACAACAATCTGACAACAAGTGTTCCAGCATTCAAACAAAAATATTATGTCTAGTGCCACATAACTCATTTCTGCCTGAAATGGCACAATATTTAAATAAAAAAGAAAAGTGCCCAGCTAAACTGATGGCATTGAGCTCACAGGCTATTCACACTAATTGTATATTATACTCTTATTTTAAAGAATAATGTCCTCAAAAAAATAAGTGAAGGGGAATTAGCCCCCGTTTCCCCCTTTATACTTAATCAGTGAACCACCAAATCTAATCAGGGAAGCTCCTTATCATAATAAACCGGTATACCAAATTTGGAGCAAATCGAATAATCCTGCAAAAAAAACCATTTATCTAAATTAAGGGGGTGGACTAGCCCCCCTTTATCCTTAACCAATGAATCCCCAAAACGAATCAGGGAAGCTCCTTAACATAATAAACCGGTATACCAAATTTGGAGCAAAGCGAATAATTCTGCATGAAAAGCTTGTTTATATAAATTAAGGGGGGGGGGTGGACTAGCCCC
The DNA here is from genome assembly GCA_963932465.1 of Maratus speciosus. Classification (NCBI taxonomy): domain Eukaryota; kingdom Metazoa; phylum Arthropoda; class Arachnida; order Araneae; family Salticidae; genus Maratus; species Maratus speciosus. The sequence continues at coordinate 482,166,757 of OZ010794.1, read as the reverse complement.
CCTTCCCCCTTTATTCTTAACCAATGAACCCCCAAAACTAATCAGTGAAGTTCCTTAACATAATAAACCGGTATACCAAATTCGGAGCAAATCGAATGATTCTGCATGAAAAACCCATTTATCTGAATTAAGGGGGGTGGACTAACCCTGTTTTTCCCCCTTTATCCTTAACCAATGAACTCCCAAAACTAATCAGGGAAGTTCCTTAACATAATAAACTGGTATACCAAATTCGGAGCAAATTGAATGATTCTTCATGAAAAACCCATTTATCTGAATTAAGGGGGTGGACTAACCCCCCTTTTCCCCCTTTATCCTTAACCAATGAACCCCCAAAACTAATCAGGGAAGTTCCTTAACATAATAAACCGGTATACCAAATTCGGAGCAAATTGAATGATTCTGCAAGAAAAACCCATTTATCTGAATTAAGGGGTGGACTAACCCCCCCTTTCCCCCCTTTATCCTTAACCAATGAACACCAAAAACTAATCAGGGAAGTTCCTTAACATAATAAACCGGTATACCAAATTCGGAGCAAATCGAATGATTCTGCATGAAAAACCCATTTATCTGAATTAAGGGGTTGGACTAACCCCGTTTTTCCCCCTTTATCCTTAACCAATGAACTCCAAAAACTAATCAGGGAAGCGCCTTATCACAATGAACCTAGAAAAAAATTTTGAAGCAAATTGGATGTTTCTATCAAGAGTTATCGCGTTACGTACGTACGTACGTACATACATACATACATACATACAGAACGGGCGGGCACATTAGCTCTCAGGCTTTGATAGCCTGTGAGCTAAAAAATTTATCAACTACTGGCGCGGTCATCCTATATTTAGATTCAGATTGCTAAAAAGTGCTTTATTATCGCCTTTCTTTCTATTGAAATTCTCATGGTTTCCCAAGTTTATGCAGAAAAAATAGATTGTATCCACAACTGGGTTTTAAAATGAACTTGTCATTAATTATTTAATTATAAAATTTACAACTTACAGTTTTAATAGTAAATTGAAATTTAGTATTTTTGTGTTTTGAACTATACTTCAAAAAATAACAGTGGTGCCATTGTTCCTTTATATTATGAAGTTTATTTTTCTGATTCTGTTTATGTAATAAATTCTATGTAGAGATATTCTAACTATAGTCTATTCAAAATTAAAAACAGAAAATACATAAAACAATTTGCTTATTGGCAGCTTTCATAATGCTTTAGCTATAATTATTGCTAAAGTCAGAACTTTGCTGTAAAAATATATATATATATGTATCTTTTAATGTCTTTTGTGTATTTTAAACAATATAAACAAAGAAACAACAAAAAACTTTAAGTCATCTCAAAAACGAAAAAAAAAAAAAAAAAAAAAAAAAAAGATAAAATTTTAGCAAAACTAAGAACATAGTGATTTAAAATGCTTATGAAAGAGGTATTACAACTTAATTCTGCAACTACATTAATAGACATTGATTAAAAATTCATTAAAAACTCAAAATAACTATTTAATTAATGTATCAATTAATTGTAATTGTTAAGTTGATTAAAGTTAAATTTTAAACATTAAATATCTGTCAACAATTGTTTTTTTGGGGGGGAGGGGGTATTTAAGCCATATTAGTGAAAAATGTACAAAACCAAAACTCCATTACATCCCTTGGAAGGGTTTTTTGAATGCAGTGTTTTTAAAGATGTGTCTCCCATAATTACATGTAAACAAAATATAATGTGTAAGCCTTTAAAAGATTAATTTGAAAGGTAACAACATTAGTTTTTTAAAACCAAGCCTCAGAAATGAAAATTCAAAATTAAATTAAAGTTGCTATCACCAATCTTTTTTTTTTTTTTTTTTTTTCCTCCCATGAATAATTCTGTATTTCTCTGTTTATTCGCCTTTTCATTGTTTCCTTCATTATATAATAATTTATTCAACACATCCAAATATTTTTGTGCCATGTTGAATTTTTAATATGAGAGTGCATGTTCTGGGGAACTCAAGGTTTTTAATTTTTGTGAATTTTATCAGATATATTGATCATTTTTCACAGGCTATGATAGATTGTAAAGATACTTGAAGTCAATTTTAAATTCTTGCAGCTGATCCTTGTTTATAATGACGTTATTTGGTCTGCAAGAAAAGATTGTTATAATAGTGAGTTGCTGTGATGAAAGTTTTTAAAAAGATGCACATTTTCCCTTGAATTATGTCAAAATAGAAGAAAAAAAAAATGTGTATGGACCTTTATGTTAATGCACCATCAAATAAATAAAGTTCTCTTCCAAAAGTGTTCAGAAATGTGCTGATTTTAAATTCTTTTCCCCTCTTTTTTTACATTTTTTTTCTGGTTTCTAATGAGGAAAAGGTACCAAAAAAGAATATAATTAAGTCTAATGAACAGTCAACTAGAATTCAATTTTGAATTTTTTTGCAATTTAACCCAATTCTTATTGAAAAAATAATTATTGCCTTCTCACTCTCGCGAACTGATATATCCGTTCACTAAGCTGTAGGTTTCACTGCAACAGAAGCAATATTTAAATTAATATAATTCTACAGATAAAACACAGTTTTGAAAATTAAGTTATAATTAATACCCTCAAGGCTTATATATACCTATACGTAATAAACAATTTTCTATCATGGTGGAAAGAAAATATTTTTTTTAGCATTTTTGATAAAGTACAGAGAAAAAAAATATTACAATTTTGCCCTTTTCCTCGGCGGTCAGGGGGTTAAAGCATTCAATGCCCATATAAGCATTAATGTTGAATGATGAATAGTTGTTTAATTATTTTAGACATAAATGTCTTGTTGTCCCCAAGATAAGCATAGGTAATGTGTGAAATATGAATGGAAAAACAATCTCTAAATTTAAGTAAAAAGGATTTTCTTCATTAAGGCTGTTAGTCAGTAAACTTCGAACTTCTCCTTACTAATGTTAAACTTATGGACATAGAATACATACATATATTTGAAATATCTCCTCAGGAAATTAATACTTTGAATTTACTTTTTTCTAGGTACTCTTCTTAAAGGATGTCTCTTGGTTCTCAAAATATTTCCAAAATCTAGGCTTAATTTAATATTTTATGTGTTAAAAGCTGACGAACTCTGACTAAGATTTTAACACTTGACATAAAATTAAGTATATATTTTTGAAATATTTTGACAACTAAGAAAAAAAAAAAAAAAAAAAAAAAAAAGATATCCTTTAAGAAGAGCACACAGGAAAAAGAACTTAGAAATATCCATTTCTTAAGGAGATATTTTAAATATACGAATGCATTCTATGACCATAGGTTTAGCATTAGCTTGGGGAATTTGGAAGTTGGCTAACAGCCTTAAGGGTCCTGTCCCTGCCGGCGAAGACACTCACGAGCTAATGCTAATCCTATGGGGAGTTATTATTCTAATATCTTGTTTGCATTTCGACATTAAAAAAAAAAATTTTTTTTGCATTGGATAGTTGAGGTCCGTCTCTACAGCGCACCTTGGTTACTTTTTTGATTTTGGTCGCAGATATTTTTAATAGAGTTACTTTCATTTTCAAAACCGGTTCTGAAAATGAAAGTGTCATTCTAAAAAATATCTGCAACCAAAATCGAAAAAGTAACCAAGGTGCGCTGTAGAGACGGATCTCGGCTATCCAATGCAAAAAAAATTATTTAAAAATGTCGAAATGCAAACGAGATATTAGAAAAATCTCTCCCCATAGGATTAGCATTAGCTCGTGAGTGTCTTCACCGGCAGGGACAGGACCCTTAAGCGTTATGCACACTTAAGGCTCCACTGCACTGAAACTCCCTGGTCGCGGAATCCCATGTTAGCCTATGGGAAAGCTTTGAAGCGCAATAACTCATTACCTAATGTAATTATTAAAATACCATTTTCACCATCAGAAAGTAGACGTCAGATGCCGATGATGTGCATTTTTAAAAATTATCTCTGTAAATTTTAAGTACATAAGATATACCTAGAAACTTTGAAATTTCCATTTGATTAAATTTTATCTTCTTAAAAATACTTAAAATTTACGTAGACAATCTTCCATGTATTGGACATAAAAGTAGCTGTCTAAACTGATGGCTATTTAGGATTTTGAATTGGCAATTATAGATAAGATAATGATTAAAGAGTTGTCATTCTCCATAATGTGCTTTAATGCTCAGTACTCTTAAGTATAACACTTAGCAAAATTTCTACATTTTACAGATATTGTGTGGAAATGTGTGTGTGGTACATAGTATAGAATTTAAATATGTTGCTTCTTATTTAATGCAAGTAAATAAATAAAAAAAATATTTATGTGCCATGCTTAGCAACGTACAATATTCAGACTTGCCAAGCCTCCTGATTTTCACAGGTTTTCCTGAGCTGCTGTTTTTTTACATATTTCTTCAGATTTTCTTGCGCATTTTTCAGTACAGTAATACCTCGACTTAGGTCAGCAATTTGTTCCAAGACAAGCAACGTAAGTTGAAAACGACATAAGTCGAGCTACATTTAGATAAGCAAAAAAAGATAAGTAATAAAAATTCTCCAAAATCTAATGACCAAATTCTATTATATTTAGGGAATCTGTTACATACATTTAACATTAGCAAAAAAATGCATTTGCAATACAAGAATTTGGAATAAATCAATAAGTTGTTAACTTACAATTTATTGTTCTTCTAGGTGTCCCATTTGAGTCTTTGAGGATGCAAAAAAATCTTTGAAGCGCCAAATTTTTCTTTTTTTTACTCTTAGAAGCTCTTTGTAACAACAGAGTGAGTTTTCTGTGAGTTCTTTATAGTGACTTTTTTTGTTTGTTTGTCACTATCGTTTGGCTGTTGCTGGAAAGTTTCCCTTCATAGAACCAAAAGTTTTCAAAACAGTTCAAAGTGCGTCTTAATTAAGGAAGTTTTTTTCCAGGCCAGACGACGTAAATACGGGGCGATGTAAGTCGAGGGAACGCAAGTTGCGGTACTACTGTAATCTGTTATTTTGATTATCAATGTCTCAAATAAAAATTAAATCTTCACTTTTGTTTTGCATGTGATTGAGGGAAGAAAATTATCCTTGGTTCATAGTTAATTTAAAATCACATTTTAATATAACAATTTAAATATAATATGCTTTCGTTTTTTCCTATTTGAGTAAAAGCGATACATTATATTTAATCTTCAACGACAGCAAAGTACAATTTAAAAATGAACTTGTACTGATCATGCTTACATGTTTAAAAGGTATTTTACTGGGGGGAAAAAAATCTGATTTCAGAACTTGGCAACTTTGAATAATTATTTTGTCTTTTTGAAGATTATATATTTAATCATATTAACATTTCTGTAATTAAATTATTAACTTTTGGATACTTATACTGTTTATTTCTTTTTCAGCCTGCCTTTGTAATCCACATATTTCCTTCCTGTGACTTTATCCAAAATAACTTATCTAGAATTGCTCCTAGTTTGCTTCATCTTGTCAATGAAATTTCACATCTTGTGATCATAATAGCTACAGTGTGAACCACAGAAAATGTCACACAGGAATACAGATTTCTTTAACTGACTAGCTGTGCGGTCGTCTCGGGCCGAGAATGCATGCTAGTTGAAGTTTCCAGTTGGTTGTCAGCATGATGCTGAGATGTGATCTCATAAAATCAGCAAGCCAATTTTGTATTTAAAACACAGAAAGAAAAAAAAAATCGGTGTTATGTGCTGTTGAAACACAGACCTAAAAGAATGTGTCATAAGATGTGGTTGCGTTTTAAAAAATTGCTAAAGTTTTATAGCTTAACAATTTTTGGCTTAGGAAATATTGTATTGAAATTTTCTTTTAAAATTTGAATACAGTTTGTCTGCACAAGTTACTTCTGCTCAAGGGGGAAAAAAATGAGTATAGAGAAATACTTTTTTAAATATACTGTAATAAACTTTGTTGATTGTTAGATTATCAAAAGATGAAAAAAAAAAAAAATGTAAATAGAAAATTATTGGTGGGTGTAAGATGTGTAGCATGTGTTACAGTTTAAGAAAGTCTAAAAAAAAAAATTATTTACTTCTTTTGAATAAGAGTTAAAAAATTGTTATATTGTACAAAAGAAAAAGATGCAGGAAACCTGTCTTGGAGCATTCTTGCACCGACTGTAAATTTTAATTTGTGATAGGTTTCACTTTTGTTATTCCACATGTGCAAAAAACAGAAGAAAAAGAAAAGAAGTATAATTCATCTGTACAGTATCATTTCATATGTGTTTACCTCTTGGTCCCAAATCATCTTGTACATAGAATCATCTGTATAATTTTGTTTTCATCATTTTATCTCATATGCGAGAGGTGCAAATTCATTACAATTTTTTCAGGACTTTTTTGGGGCCACATTGGTGTACATTTTGTATATATATGTATGTTTTAGTGATTGTACATTCTTAAAAAAAAGAAAAAAAAAAAAAAAAAGGCTATTAATCCCATAGAACTTAGTGATATGGACTCGATAACTGCCCAGATGATTGCTTTCAAAGTAAAAAAAAAATCATACAAATGTACATGAATTAGCCTCCCCAACTGTAATTAATTCCGTCATCATTGTAAATTATATCTATACATAAATGCATATAAAATATATATATAAATATTAATATACATATATATATATATATATCAGAAAAACTGTTGTTCTTCTCTGCTTCACCTATAATTGAGCTTATTGAATACTGGACTACACATTAAATGGTCCTCTAATAAGTGTAAAGCAGAGAAAGCAATCTGTAAAAAGTTGTAAATTTTTGTTTTATTGTTTTTGTTTTCAATCATTTTGTACAGGCACCTCCAAACAGCTGTACAGTGGCGTCTCTTCATTGCATCTGTTAACCATATTTGCTCAAAGGCCATCACTGCTAAGAGTACCAGCAGATATTTTCACTTCTTTCATTGTGATTTCCACAATTCAACTGCTCTATTTTTGATGTGAAAACAAAAATTCTTGACTGTATATTTTATGTCCATGCAGCCAAATTATTGTAAATATTCCATAGCGGCTGCTTTAATTATGAATTGTTTTTCTCTCTTTTTTTTCTTTTTTTTTTCTATTTTTTTCCTTTTTCTGCTGAAGCACTCTAAACAGTGAGTTAAGTTATTCGTAAAAGTCAGTAAACAGCTATCACTCAATAAATTTGTGTATTTTATTTATCTGACTAAACACCATACAGTTTCTTACAAATTCACAAACAAAATTTTGAAAAGTCTAAAAGTAATTATTGTTGTCAAAATCAATCTCATTTTTAAGCAAATTCTGGAGTATTAAGTTACATACTGCACAACATAAACATACTGCAATTGTCTGCTTATAGTAGCAAATATTGCATTGTGCATTATAGCATCAGTAGTGCATTGCATTACTTACTACTACTGCACACACACTTATATCTATATATATACAGTCAACCCCCGTTGGTGAGGATTCCCAAAGTAGGCGATATTTCATTTGCATTAAACAATGTCCTTTAAATGAAAGCCTTAGAAAATGAGGCTTGGGGATGAAATTATCCACATTAATCTAACTGAAGAAGATAGATTGCAAGCAGAGATGCATTAACAGGAGTTAACTGTATATATAGTTTCATATTATAATCTTATGATAATATAATATGTAAACTGGTTCATACATAATTTTACTGAAATATTGGTAAAATTTAATTTTAATGGCTATGACGGGGAGGAGGTATTTTTATTTAATTTATGGGTGAAGATGTGATCTTTAGATATACCTAAGATTTAAATAGAAGTTTTCAAAACTAATATAGTTAATAAGCCTTCAAAAGAAATGGGTTAGCGATTTTCGTATTACTTTTTCAATCAAACTCATGCCATAGATCACTTTCATTATAGTGTGTATAACCATTACAAACCAATACAAATTATCATCAATAATTGTGAATATACAAATTATAAATGAATCTTTATGCAAGTTAAAAATGATGTATTAACATTTTTAAAATTCTTTGAAACAGATTATCGTAGCAAGTGAGACAAGGAATTGAAAATATAGCAAACATTGGAAAAATGGAAATATTTGTGGAACCAAGGCAGAATCATCAGGCTCAAATTACCTTGAGTTCTACAAATAACATGTACAGTTTCATCCTTGCATAAGCCATAACAAGCTTTTTAAAATGCAAAATTTGGGCTACCGTACACAATAAATTCAGAAAAAGAAGCCAGAAATAACATATGATAAAAAATGAAATGGATTAAAAATAATAGCATATTACCAACTGAAAATTCAATCGTGCCATCAATGATACAGCATGTTGTAAAGGTTATAAGAAATTATTTTTATATGTTGCCAAAAATATTTAAATAAAGTACTATTAGTACTTCCAAGGAGCTAAGTTAAACAATGTAATAAGGTTGGAATACAGTATTTTGACTAATGGATCAGAAATAGTGATGCCCTCTATCATTATATAATACATTTAAAGATCACTTCGAAAGTTTTATTTTTAGGAAAGAGAGGGGGGAATAAAAATTTATAAATAACTATATATATACACACATTATGTGAACTTCACTAAAAATGTACGTTTGTTTTATTTTGTACTTTTCTTATTGAAACAGTAATTAAAAGTTCTAAAAAAGTATCCGACAGAAAGAAATGTGCTGATTTCTTGAAACTTAATAGTATTACATGTTTCTTGTAAGCCTTATACAAATGTAAATATGGTATCTTCAACTGTAAATCAAATGAAAGCACTACTTTGATTAAAAGCTTTTAATTATCCTGACCATACTTGAGAAAGGGTGTGGGTGGGATGCTTGCATGAGATCTTGCAAAAGATGGAACTCCACTCTTTTAAAAGCAATTTTGGGTATTCTATAAATCCAGGGCTCGAAATGGAAAAATCCACGAACTGGAATGCTATTTCAAAATTGTTGGTGACTATTCTCCTTCCTTTTTTTTTTTTTTTTTTTTTGAAAGTACAGTAAAGTCTCGATTATCCGAGTCCCGCTTAATTGAGTTTCTGCTTAAACTGAGTTATTTTCTTCTGATGGACTTAAGCTCCCATTATTATGAAACAGTCATTATAAATGAAGTGTTAGATGAAGATGAAAGAGCAGTCATTTCCAAAACTCATTTAACAATTCAGAAAACTGTAAGAGAGAGAAAACGAGGGGACCACCCTCATGTACACAGTAACATACAAGGTAAAATATAAATGTGTATACAGTAACATACAAAAGTATCGAGGGCATAGCAAAAGTGGAAAAAAAATGATAAAATGTCAATAAAATTAGAAGGGTGATAGAATTGCATGTTACCTGACTTAATGTTTTGATTCCACTAAACACTCCTGTATAGCCAAGTCAGCCCTGTACTCTTAATCCGTCCATTTCCGAAACTCATTTAAAAATTCAGAAAACTGTAAGAGAGAGAAAACGAGGAGACCACCCTCATATATACAGTAACATACAAGGTAAAATATCAAATGTGTATACAGTAACATACAAAAGTATCAAGGGAGGGCATACAAAGGTGAAAAAAAAAAATGATAAAAGGGCAAAAATATAGAAGGGTGATAGAATTGCATGTTACCTGACTTATTGTTTTAATTTCACTAAACACTCCTGTATATCCAAGTCAGCCCCATACTCTTAATCCGTCAAATTCTAAAACCCATTTAACAATTCAGAAAACTCTAAGAGAAAGAAAACGAGGAGACCACCCTCATATACACAGTAACATACAAGGTAAAATATGAAATGTATATACAGAAACATACAAGGTAAAATATGAAATGTATATACAGAAACATACAAGGTAAAATATGAAATGTATATACAGAAACATACAAGGTAAAATATGAAATGTATATACAGTAACATAGAAGGCAAAATATGAAATGTATATACAGTAACATACAAAAGTATCAAGGGAGGGCATATAAAAGTAAAAAAAAAAATGATAAAAGGGCGAAAAAAGTAGAAGGGTGTTAGAATATCATGTTAGGGGCTGTGCATATATAACATCAACTTTTTGGAAATTTTGGACAGCCTCCCCCCCCCTCCCGGTAATGATATTGTTATCTATGTATAAAAATTCTTTAGATTTTTGGAATTTTTTTTCTTTTGCTTGAAGTTATAAACAAATGTGGTTGCATTTCTTTTTCGCATACTTTATTGATTTCAATGACGAGAAGTCAATAAAATGTTACTTTATATATGAAATAATACTTAAACAAAATAGTTACTATTTACAATTACTACTATTAACAAAACAGGTGGACAACATTCTTTCTATTTTATTTAGTAGTAAACACAAGTACCATTTGAAACATACTTCACATATAGTTTGTCGAGCATCGGATTATATATGCATACAGAAGAATAGGAATTCCAAAGTTTGGGGTTTTCCATATTTTGGAATAAATAATTTTATAATCATTTAATGCGTTTAGTAATAATTTTGTATTTTTATAAAAGTAGATAATAGACTAAAAAAAGATAATTGTAACGTGCTTTTATGACAATTGTACAAAATAATCGTAATGAACATACTATTTTGATGTTACAAATAAAAGTTACCAATAAAAAGAGAAAATTTTGGTTGGATCAGAAATGATAACGATATCAAAAGTCAACCCTACCCCTCCCCTTAGAGATATCTTACGATATCATGTGCCAGACCCTTCCCCCCCTCCCACCTAAAATGATAATGTTATATTTGCATAGCCCCTTACCTGACTTATTGTTTTGATTCCACTAAACACTCTTGTTTAGCCAAGTCAGCCCATACTCTTAATCCGTCCATTTGCGAAACTCATTTAACAATTCAGAAAACTGTAAGAGAGAGTAAACGAGGAGACCACCCTCATATACACAGTAACATACAAGGTAAAGTATCAAATGTGTATACAGTAAAAAAAAAAAAAAAAAAAAAAAAGAAAGATAAATGGGTGAAAAAAAATAGAAGGGAGATAGAATTGCATGTTGCCTGACTTATTGTTTTGATTCCACTAAACACTCCTGTATAGCGAAGTCAGCCCCATACTCTTAATGCATCCATTTGCGAAACTCATTTAACAATTCAGAAAACTGTAAGAGAAAGAAAATGAGGAGACCACCCTCATATACACAGTAACATACAAGGTAAAATATCAAATGTGTATACAGTAACATACAAAAGTATCAAGGGAGGGCATACAAAAGTGAAAAAAAAAATGATAAATGGGCGAAAAAAAATAGAAGGGAGATAGAATTGCATGTTACCTGACTTATTGTTTTGATTCCACTAAACACTCCTGTATAGCGAAGTCAGCCCCATACTCTTAATGCATCCATTTGCGAAACTCATTTAACAATTCAGAAAACTGTAAGAGAAAGAAAATGAGGAGACCACCCTCATATACACAGTAACATACAAGGTAAAATATCAAATGTGTATACAGTAACATACAAAAGTATCAAGGGAGGGCATACAAAAGTGAAAAAAAAAAATGATAAATGGGCGAAAAAAAATAGAAGGGAGATAGAATTGCATGTTACCTGACTTATTGTTTTGATTCCACTAAACACTCCTGTATAGCGAAGTCAGCCCCATACTCTTAATGCATCCATTTGCGAAACTCATTTAACAATTCAGAAAACTGTAAGAGAAAGAAAATGAGGAGACCACCCTCATATACACAGTAACATACAAGGTAAAATATCAAATGTGTATACAGTAACATACAAAAGTATCAAGGGAGGGCATACAAAAGTGAAAAAAAAAAATGATAAATGGGCGAAAAAAAAATAGAAGGGAGATAGAATTGCATGTTACCTGACTTATTGTTTTGATTCCACTAAACACTCCTGTATAGCGAAGTCAGCCCCATACTCTTAATGCATCCATTTGCGAAACTCATTTAACAATTCAGAAAACTGTAAGAGAAAGAAAATGAGGAGACCACCCTCATATACACAGTAACATACAAGGTAAAATATCAAATGTGTATACAGTAACATACAAAAGTATCAAAGGAGGGCATACAAAAGTGAAAAAAAAAAATGATAAATGGGCGAAAAAAAATAGAAGGGAGATAGAATTGCATGTTACCTGACTTATTGTTTTGATTCCACTAAACACTCCTGTATAGCGAAGTCAGCCCCATACTCTTAATGCATCCATTTGCGAAACTCATTTAACAATTCAGAAAACTGTAAGAGAAAGAAAATGAGGAGACCACCCTCATATACACAGTAACATACAAGGTAAAATATCAAATGTGTATACAGTAACATACAAAAGTATCAAAGGAGGGCATACAAAAGTGAAAAAAAAAATGATAAATGGGCGAAAAAAAATAGAAGGGAGATAGAATTGCATGTTACCTGACTTATTGTTTTGATTCCACTAAACACTCCTGTATAGCGAAGTCAGCCCCATACTCTTAATGCATCCATTTGCGAAACTCATTTAACAATTCAGAAAACTGTAAGAGAAAGAAAATGAGGAGACCACCCTCATATACACAGTAACATACAAGGTAAAATATCAAATGTGTATACAGTAACATACAAAAGTATCAAGGGAGGGCATACAAAAGTGAAAAAAAAAATGATAAATGGGCGAAAAAAAATAGAAGGGAGATAGAATTGCATGTTACCTGACTTATTGTTTTGATTCCACTAAACACTCCTGTATAGCGAAGTCAGCCCCATACTCTTAATGCACCCATTTGCGAAATTCATTTAACAATTCAGAAAACTGTAAGAGAAAGAAAATGAGGAGACCACCCTCATATACACAGTAACATACAAGGTAAAATATCAAATGTGTATACAGTAACATACAAAAGTATCGAGGGCATAGCAAAAGTGGAAAAAAAATGATAAAATGTCAATAAAATTAGAAGGGTGATAGAATTGCATGTTACCTGACTTAATGTTTTGATTCCACTAAACACTCCTGTATAGCCAAGTCAGCCCTGTACTCTTAATCCGTCCATTTCCGAAACTCATTTAAAAATTCAGAAAACTGTAAGAGAGAGAAAACGAGGAGACCACCCTCATATATACAGTAACATACAAGGTAAAATATCAAATGTGTATACAGTAACATACAAAAGTATCAAGGGAGGGCATACAAAGGTGAAAAAAAAAAATGATAAAAGGGCAAAAATATAGAAGGGTGATAGAATTGCATGTTACCTGACTTATTGTTTTAATTTCACTAAACACTCCTGTATATCCAAGTCAGCCCCATACTCTTAATCCGTCAAATTCTAAAACCCATTTAACAATTCAGAAAACTCTAAGAGAAAGAAAACGAGGAGACCACCCTCATATACACAGTAACATACAAGGTAAAATATGAAATGTATATACAGAAACATACAAGGTAAAATATGAAATGTATATACAGAAACATACAAGGTAAAATATGAAATGTATATACAGAAACATACAAGGTAAAATATGAAATGTATATACAGTAACATAGAAGGCAAAATATGAAATGTATATACAGTAACATACAAAAGTATCAAGGGAGGGCATATAAAAGTAAAAAAAAAAATGATAAAAGGGCGAAAAAAGTAGAAGGGTGTTAGAATATCATGTTAGGGGCTGTGCATATATAACATCAACTTTTTGGAAATTTTGGACAGCCTCCCCCCCCCTCCCGGTAATGATATTGTTATCTATGTATAAAAATTCTTTAGATTTTTGGAATTTTTTTTCTTTTGCTTGAAGTTATAAACAAATGTGGTTGCATTTCTTTTTCGCATACTTTATTGATTTCAATGACGAGAAGTCAATAAAATGTTACTTTATATATGAAATAATACTTAAACAAAATAGTTACTATTTACAATTACTACTATTAACAAAACAGGTGGACAACATTCTTTCTATTTTATTTAGTAGTAAACACAAGTACCATTTGAAACATACTTCACATATAGTTTGTCGAGCATCGGATTATATATGCATACAGAAGAATAGGAATTCCAAAGTTTGGGGTTTTCCATATTTTGGAATAAATAATTTTATAATCATTTAATGCGTTTAGTAATAATTTTGTATTTTTATAAAAGTAGATAATAGACTAAAAAAAGATAATTGTAACGTGCTTTTATGACAATTGTACAAAATAATCGTAATGAACATACTATTTTGATGTTACAAATAAAAGTTACCAATAAAAAGAGAAAATTTTGGTTGGATCAGAAATGATAACGATATCAAAAGTCAACCCTACCCCTCCCCTTAGAGATATCTTACGATATCATGTGCCAGACCCTTCCCCCCCTCCCACCTAAAATGATAATGTTATATTTGCATAGCCCCTTACCTGACTTATTGTTTTGATTCCACTAAACACTCTTGTTTAGCCAAGTCAGCCCATACTCTTAATCCGTCCATTTGCGAAACTCATTTAACAATTCAGAAAACTGTAAGAGAGAGTAAACGAGGAGACCACCCTCATATACACAGTAACATACAAGGTAAAATATCAAATGTGTATACAGTAACATACAAAAGTATCAAGGGAGGGCATACAAACGTGAAAAAAAAAAATGATAAATGGGCGAAAAAAAATAGAAGGGAGATAGAATTGCATGTTACCTGACTTATTGTTTTGATTCCACTAAACACTCCTGTATAGCGAAGTCAGCCCCATACTCTTAATGCATCCATTTGCGAAACTCATTTAACAATTCAGAAAACTGTAAGAGAAAGAAAATGAGGAGACCACCCTCATATACACAGTAACATACAAGGTAAAATATCAAATGTGTATACAGTAACATACAAAAGTATCGAGGGCATAGCAAAAGTGGAAAAAAAATGATAAAATGTCAATAAAATTAGAAGGGTGATAGAATTGCATGTTACCTGACTTAATGTTTTGATTCCACTAAACACTCCTGTATAGCCAAGTCAGCCCTGTACTCTTAATCCGTCCATTTCCGAAACTCATTTAAAAATTCAGAAAACTGTAAGAGAGAGAAAACGAGGAGACCACCCTCATATATACAGTAACATACAAGGTAAAATATCAAATGTGTATACAGTAACATACAAAAGTATCAAGGGAGGGCATACAAAGGTGAAAAAAAAAAATGATAAAAGGGCAAAAATATAGAAGGGTGATAGAATTGCATGTTACCTGACTTATTGTTTTAATTTCACTAAACACTCCTGTATATCCAAGTCAGCCCCATACTCTTAATCCGTCAAATTCTAAAACCCATTTAACAATTCAGAAAACTCTAAGAGAAAGAAAACGAGGAGACCACCCTCATATACACAGTAACATACAAGGTAAAATATGAAATGTATATACAGAAACATACAAGGTAAAATATGAAATGTATATACAGAAACATACAAGGTAAAATATGAAATGTATATACAGAAACATACAAGGTAAAATATGAAATGTATATACAGTAACATAGAAGGCAAAATATGAAATGTATATACAGTAACATACAAAAGTATCAAGGGAGGGCATATAAAAGTAAAAAAAAAAAAATGATAAAAGGGCGAAAAAAGTAGAAGGGTGTTAGAATATCATGTTAGGGGCTGTGCATATATAACATCAACTTTTTGGAAATTTTGGACAGCCTCCCCCCCCCCCCCTCCCGGTAATGATATTGTTATCTATGTATAAAAATTCTTTAGATTTTTGGAATTTTTTTTCTTTTGCTTGAAGTTATAAACAAATGTGGTTGCATTTCTTTTTCGCATACTTTATTGATTTCAATGACGAGAAGTCAATAAAATGTTACTTTATATATGAAATAATACTTAAACAAAATAGTTACTATTTACAATTACTACTATTAACAAAACAGGTGGACAACATTCTTTCTATTTTATTTAGTAGTAAACACAAGTACCATTTGAAACATACTTCACATATAGTTTGTCGAGCATCGGATTATATATGCATACAGAAGAATAGGAATTCCAAAGTTTGGGGTTTTCCATATTTTGGAATAAATAATTTTATAATCATTTAATGCGTTTAGTAATAATTTTGTATTTTTATAAAAGTAGATAATAGACTAAAAAAAGATAATTGTAACGTGCTTTTATGACAATTGTACAAAATAATCGTAATGAACATACTATTTTGATGTTACAAATAAAAGTTACCAATAAAAAGAGAAAATTTTGGTTGGATCAGAAATGATAACGATATCAAAAGTCAACCCTACCCCTCCCCTTAGAGATATCTTACGATATCATGTGCCAGACCCTTCCCCCCCTCCCACCTAAAATGATAATGTTATATTTGCATAGCCCCTTACCTGACTTATTGTTTTGATTCCACTAAACACTCTTGTTTAGCCAAGTCAGCCCATACTCTTAATCCGTCCATTTGCGAAACTCATTTAACAATTCAGAAAACTGTAAGAGAGAGTAAACGAGGAGACCACCCTCATATACACAGTAACATACAAGGTAAAATATCAAATGTGTATACAGTAACATACAAAAGTATCAAGGGAGGGCATACAAAAGTGAAAAAAAAAAATGATAAATGGGCGAAAAAAAATAGAAGGGAGATAGAATTGTATGTTACCTGACTTATTGTTTTGATTCCACTAAACACTCCTGTATAGCGAAGTCAGCCCCATACTCTTAATGCATCCATTTGCGAAACTCATTTAACAATTCAGAAAACTGTAAGAGAAAGAAAATGAGGAGACCACCCTCATATACACAGTAACATACAAGGTAAAATATCAAATGTGTATACAGTAACATACAAAAGTATCAAGGGAGGGCATACAAAAGTGAAAAAAAAAAATGATAAATGGGCGAAAAAAAATAGAAGGGAGATAGAATTGCATGTTACCTGACTTATTGTTTTGATTCCACTAAACACTCCTGTATAGCGAAGTCAGCCCCATACTCTTAATGCATCCATTTGCGAAACTCATTTAACAATTCAGAAAACTGTAAGAGAAAGAAAATGAGGAGACCACCCTCATATACACAGTAACATACAAGGTAAAATATCAAATGTGTATACAGTAACATACAAAAGTATCGAGGGCATAGCAAAAGTGGAAAAAAAATGATAAAATGTCAATAAAATTAGAAGGGTGATAGAATTGCATGTTACCTGACTTAATGTTTTGATTCCACTAAACACTCCTGTATAGCCAAGTCAGCCCTGTACTCTTAATCCGTCCATTTCCGAAACTCATTTAAAAATTCAGAAAACTGTAAGAGAGAGAAAACGAGGAGACCACCCTCATATATACAGTAACATACAAGGTAAAATATCAAATGTGTATACAGTAACATACAAAAGTATCAAGGGAGGGCATACAAAGGTGAAAAAAAAAAATGATAAAAGGGCAAAAATATAGAAGGGTGATAGAATTGCATGTTACCTGACTTATTGTTTTAATTTCACTAAACACTCCTGTATATCCAAGTCAGCCCCATACTCTTAATCCGTCAAATTCTAAAACCCATTTAACAATTCAGAAAACTCTAAGAGAAAGAAAACGAGGAGACCACCCTCATATACACAGTAACATACAAGGTAAAATATGAAATGTATATACAGAAACATACAAGGTAAAATATGAAATGTATATACAGAAACATACAAGGTAAAATATGAAATGTATATACAGAAACATACAAGGTAAAATATGAAATGTATATACAGTAACATAGAAGGCAAAATATGAAATGTATATACAGTAACATACAAAAGTATCAAGGGAGGGCATATAAAAGTAAAAAAAAAAATGATAAAAGGGCGAAAAAAGTAGAAGGGTGTTAGAATATCATGTTAGGGGCTGTGCATATATAACATCAACTTTTTGGAAATTTTGGACAGCCTCCCCCCCCCCTCCCGGTAATGATATTGTTATCTATGTATAAAAATTCTTTAGATTTTTGGAATTTTTTTTCTTTTGCTTGAAGTTATAAACAAATGTGGTTGCATTTCTTTTTCGCATACTTTATTGATTTCAATGACGAGAAGTCAATAAAATGTTACTTTATATATGAAATAATACTTAAACAAAATAGTTACTATTTACAATTACTACTATTAACAAAACAGGTGGACAACATTCTTTCTATTTTATTTAGTAGTAAACACAAGTACCATTTGAAACATACTTCACATATAGTTTGTCGAGCATCGGATTATATATGCATACAGAAGAATAGGAATTCCAAAGTTTGGGGTTTTCCATATTTTGGAATAAATAATTTTATAATCATTTAATGCGTTTAGTAATAATTTTGTATTTTTATAAAAGTAGATAATAGACTAAAAAAAGATAATTGTAACGTGCTTTTATGACAATTGTACAAAATAATCGTAATGAACATACTATTTTGATGTTACAAATAAAAGTTACCAATAAAAAGAGAAAATTTTGGTTGGATCAGAAATGATAACGATATCAAAAGTCAACCCTACCCCTCCCCTTAGAGATATCTTACGATATCATGTGCCAGACCCTTCCCCCCCTCCCACCTAAAATGATAATGTTATATTTGCATAGCCCCTTACCTGACTTATTGTTTTGATTCCACTAAACACTCTTGTTTAGCCAAGTCAGCCCATACTCTTAATCCGTCCATTTGCGAAACTCATTTAACAATTCAGAAAACTGTAAGAGAGAGTAAACGAGGAGACCACCCTCATATACACAGTAACATACAAGGTAAAATATCAAATGTGTATACAGTAACATACAAAAGTATCAAGGGAGGGCATACAAACGTGAAAAAAAAAATGATAAATGGGCGA
This sequence comes from Maratus speciosus, assembly GCA_963932465.1. NCBI lineage: Eukaryota > Metazoa > Arthropoda > Arachnida > Araneae > Salticidae > Maratus > Maratus speciosus. The sequence goes on along the minus strand of OZ010794.1, from coordinate 482,147,990 downwards.
AAAAAAATAGAAGGGAGATAGAATTGCATGTTACCTGACTTATTGTTTTGATTCCACTGAACACTCCTGTATAGCGAAGTCAGCCCCATACTCTTAATGCATCCATTTGCGAAACTCATTTAACAATTCAGAAAACTGTAAGAGAAAGAAAATGAGGAGACCACCCTCATATACACAGTAACATACAAGGTAAAATATCAAATGTGTATACAGTAACATACAAAAGTATCAAGGGAGGGCATACAAAAGTGAAAAAAAAAAATGATAAATGGGCGAAAAAAAATAGAAGGGAGATAGAATTGCATGTTACCTGACTTATTGTTTTGATTCCACTAAACACTCCTGTATAGCGAAGTCAGCCCCATACTCTTAATGCATCCATTTGCGAAACTCATTTAACAATTCAGAAAACTGTAAGAGAAAGAAAATGAGGAGACCACCCTCATATACACAGTAACATACAAGGTAAAATATCAAATGTGTATACAGTAACATACAAAAGTATCAAGGGAGGGCATACAAAAGTGAAAAAAAAAATGATAAATGGGCGAAAAAAAATAGAAGGGAGATAGAATTGCATGTTACCTGACTTATTGTTTTGATTCCACTAAACACTCCTGTATAGCGAAGTCAGCCCCATACTCTTAATGCATCCATTTGCGAAACTCATTTAACAATTCAGAAAACTGTAAGAGAAAGAAAATGAGGAGACCACCCTCATATACACAGTAACATACAAGGTAAAATATCAAATGTGTATACAGTAACATACAAAAGTATCAAGGGAGGGCATACAAAAGTGAAAAAAAAAATGATAAATGGGCGAAAAAAAATAGAAGGGAGATAGAATTGCATGTTACCTGACTTATTGTTTTGATTCCACTAAACACTCCTGTATAGCGAAGTCAGCCCCATACTCTTAATGCATCCATTTGCGAAACTCATTTAACATTTCAGAAAACTGTAAGAGAAAGAAAATGAGGAGACCACCCTCATATACACAGTAACATACAAGGTAAAATATCAAATGTGTATACAGTAACATACAAAAGTATCGAGGGCATAGCAAAAGTGGAAAAAAAATGATAAAATGTCAATAAAATTAGAAGGGTGATAGAATTGCATGTTACCTGACTTAATGTTTTGATTCCACTAAACACTCCTGTATAGCCAAGTCAGCCCTGTACTCTTAATCCGTCCATTTCCGAAACTCATTTAAAAATTCAGAAAACTGTAAGAGAGAGAAAACGAGGAGACCACCCTCATATATACAGTAACATACAAGGTAAAATATCAAATGTGTATACAGTAACATACAAAAGTATCAAGGGAGGGCATACAAAGGTGAAAAAAAAAATGATAAAAGGGCAAAAATATAGAAGGGTGATAGAATTGCATGTTACCTGACTTATTGTTTTAATTTCACTAAACACTCCTGTATATCCAAGTCAGCCCCATACTCTTAATCCGTCAAATTCTAAAACCCATTTAACAATTCAGAAAACTCTAAGAGAAAGAAAACGAGGAGACCACCCTCATATACACAGTAACATACAAGGTAAAATATGAAATGTATATACAGAAACATACAAGGTAAAATATGAAATGTATATACAGAAACATACAAGGTAAAATATGAAATGTATATACAGAAACATACAAGGTAAAATATGAAATGTATATACAGTAACATAGAAGGCAAAATATGAAATGTATATACAGTAACATACAAAAGTATCAAGGGAGGGCATATAAAAGTAAAAAAAAAAATGATAAAAGGGCGAAAAAAGTAGAAGGGTGTTAGAATATCATGTTAGGGGCTGTGCATATATAACATCAACTTTTTGGAAATTTTGGACAGCCTCCCCCCCCCCTCCCGGTAATGATATTGTTATCTATGTATAAAAATTCTTTAGATTTTTGGAATTTTTTTTCTTTTGCTTGAAGTTATAAACAAATGTGGTTGCATTTCTTTTTCGCATACTTTATTGATTTCAATGACGAGAAGTCAATAAAATGTTACTTTATATATGAAATAATACTTAAACAAAATAGTTACTATTTACAATTACTACTATTAACAAAACAGGTGGACAACATTCTTTCTATTTTATTTAGTAGTAAACACAAGTACCATTTGAAACATACTTCACATATAGTTTGTCGAGCATCGGATTATATATGCATACAGAAGAATAGGAATTCCAAAGTTTGGGGTTTTCCATATTTTGGAATAAATAATTTTATAATCATTTAATGCGTTTAGTAATAATTTTGTATTTTTATAAAAGTAGATAATAGACTAAAAAAAGATAATTGTAACGTGCTTTTATGACAATTGTACAAAATAATCGTAATGAACATACTATTTTGATGTTACAAATAAAAGTTACCAATAAAAAGAGAAAATTTTGGTTGGATCAGAAATGATAACGATATCAAAAGTCAACCCTACCCCTCCCCTTAGAGATATCTTACGATATCATGTGCCAGACCCTTCCCCCCCTCCCACCTAAAATGATAATGTTATATTTGCATAGCCCCTTACCTGACTTATTGTTTTGATTCCACTAAACACTCTTGTTTAGCCAAGTCAGCCCATACTCTTAATCCGTCCATTTGCGAAACTCATTTAACAATTCAGAAAACTGTAAGAGAGAGTAAACGAGGAGACCACCCTCATATACACAGTAACATACAAGGTAAAATATCAAATGTGTATACAGTAACATACAAAAGTATCAAGGGAGGGCATACAAACGTGAAAAAAAAAATGATAAATGGGCGAAAAAAAATAGAAGGGAGATAGAATTGCATGTTACCTGACTTATTGTTTTGATTCCACTGAACACTCCTGTATAGCGAAGTCAGCCCCATACTCTTAATGCATCCATTTGCGAAACTCATTTAACAATTCAGAAAACTGTAAGAGAAAGAAAATGAGGAGACCACCCTCATATACACAGTAACATACAAGGTAAAATATCAAATGTGTATACAGTAACATACAAAAGTATCAAGGGAGGGCATACAAAAGTGAAAAAAAAAAATGATAAATGGGCGAAAAAAAATAGAAGGGAGATAGAATTGCATGTTACCTGACTTATTGTTTTGATTCCACTAAACACTCCTGTATAGCGAAGTCAGCCCCATACTCTTAATGCATCCATTTGCGAAACTCATTTAACAATTCAGAAAACTGTAAGAGAAAGAAAATGAGGAGACCACCCTCATATACACAGTAACATACAAGGTAAAATATCAAATGTGTATACAGTAACATACAAAAGTGAAAAAAAAAATGATAAATGGGCGAAAAAAAATAGAAGGGAGATAGAATTGCATGTTACCTGACTTATTGTTTTGATTCCACTAAACACTCCTGTATAGCGAAGTCAGCCCCATACTCTTAATGCATCCATTTGCGAAACTCATTTAACAATTCAGAAAACTGTAAGAGAAAGAAAATGAGGAGACCACCCTCATATACACAGTAACATACAAGGTAAAATATCAAATGTGTATACAGTAACATACAAAAGTATCAAGGGAGGGCATACAAAAGTGAAAAAAAAAAATGATAAATGGGCGAAAAAAAATAGAAGGGAGATAGAATTGCATGTTACCTGACTTATTGTTTTGATTCCACTAAACACTCCTGTATAGCGAAGTCAGCCCCATACTCTTAATGCATCCATTTGCGAAACTCATTTAACAATTCAGAAAACTGTAAGAGAAAGAAAATGAGGAGACCACCCTCATATACACAGTAACATACAAGGTAAAATATCAAATGTGTATACAGTAACATACAAAAGTGAAAAAAAAAATGATAAATGGGCGAAAAAAAATAGAAGGGAGATAGAATTGCATGTTACCTGACTTATTGTTTTGATTCCACTAAACACTCCTGTATAGCGAAGTCAGCCCCATACTCTTAATGCATCCATTTGCGAAACTCATTTAACAATTCAGAAAACTGTAAGAGAAAGAAAATGAGGAGACCACCCTCATATACACAGTAACATACAAGGTAAAATATCAAATGTGTATACAGTAACATACAAAAGTATCAAAGGAGGGCATACAAAAGTGAAAAAAAAAATGATAAATGGGCGAAAAAAAATAGAAGGGAGATAGAATTGCATGTTACCTGACTTATTGTTTTGATTCCACTAAACACTCCTGTATAGCGAAGTCAGCCCCATACTCTTAATGCATCCATTTGCGAAACTCATTTAACAATTCAGAAAACTGTAAGAGAAAGAAAATGAGGAGACCACCCTCATATACACAGTAACATACAAGGTAAAATATCAAATGTGTATACAGTAACATACAAAAGTATCAAGGGAGGGCATACAAAAGTGAAAAAAAAAATGATAAATGGGCGAAAAAAAATAGAAGGGAGATAGAATTGCATGTTACCTGACTTATTGTTTTGATTCCACTAAACACTCCTGTATAGCGAAGTCAGCCCCATACTCTTAATGCATCCATTTGCGAAATTCATTTAACAATTCAGAAAACTGTAAGAGAAAGAAAATGAGGAGACCACCCTCATATACACAGTAACATACAAGGTAAAATATCAAATGTGTATACAGTAACATACAAAAGTATCAAGGGAGGGCATACAAACGTGAAAAAAAAAATGATAAATGGGCGAAAAAAAATAGAAGGGAGATAGAATTGCATGTTACCTGACTTATTGTTTTGATTCCACTAAACACTCCTGTATAGCGAAGTCAGCCCCATACTCTTAATGCATCCATTTGCGAAACTCATTTAACAATTCAGAAAACTGTAAGAGAAAGAAAATGAGGAGACCACCCTCATATACACAGTAACATACAAGGTAAAATATCAAATGTGTATACAGTAACATACAAAAGTATCAAGGGAGGGCATACAAAAGTGAAAAAAAAAATGATAAATGGGCGAAAAAAAATAGAAGGGAGATAGAATTGCATGTTACCTGACTTATTGTTTTGATTCCACTAAACACTCCTGTATAGCGAAGTCAGCCCCATACTCTTAATGCATCCATTTACGAAACTCATTTAACAATTCAGAAAACTGTAAGAGAAAGAAAATGAGGAGACCACCCTCATATACACAGTAACATACAAGGTAAAATATCAAATGTGTATACAGTAACATACAAAAGTATCAAGGGAGGGCATACAAAAGTGAAAAAAAAAAAAATGATAAATGGGCGAAAAAAAATAGAAGGGAGATAGAATTGCATGTTACCTGACTTATTGTTTTGATTCCACTAAACACTCCTGTATAGCAAAGTCAGCCCCATACTCTTAATGCATCCATTTGCGAAACTCATTTAACAATTCAGAAAACTGTATGAGAAAGAAAATGAGGAGACCACCCTCATATACACAGTAACATACAAGGTAAAATATCAAATGTGTGGGTCATTCCCCAAAAAAGTGTAAAAACTATGTCCAAGAAGTTAATAATTTTTATTTAAATAATAATATGCGTTTGAAAAATAGTTGTGATTATTTCTTAATCTTCATCTTATTGTTCTTAGTTGAAAATATTTTACAAGTTTAAAAATGGATTACAATAATTTACAAAAAATAATGTTTATAAACTTGGCAGAGAAAACAAACTGTCCCAGGCTCAAATTTAAAACATTTGAATATGTTTATAATGAACTGGTTGCTAGCTATAATAATAAGTTATATATTATATAATGGAACATCTAATTAAAAAAATTACTAACAAAACACATTTTTTAATTTATTTTTATGTTTAGAGATATAAATTTTTATGTGTGTGTCCCAAATTTTTTTCAACTTTATTAAGTCCACTCTGTTACATGGAGTTTTAACATAAAAAATGAAAATATATTAAAGTGGGCAATAGTACTGAACTCTCTAAAGGGCATGTGTTCATTTTGTCAGTCAAATTAGATTGAATCTCCATGAACAAAAAATAAGATGGCTTTTATGTCTATGGATTACCGAAATGTAAATAGTAAATGTCCACTCTGTTACATCTTTTTTTTAAATCTAATAACTACTTTTGAACACAATAAATTATTAGGAAGAAGATCATTATTAATAGCTGTTAAATACTCCTTAATTTTTTTTACTGTGCATGAAATTTTAAGCTACAATTCTACTTTTTGAGTTAGTTGTCCACTCTGTTACACTGTCCACTCTGTTACATATACTGTGTAACAGAGTGGACCAGTATTGTAACAGAGTGGACAATTTGTAACAGACATGCTATTTCTTTTACTAAAAAAATATTTTACAATTATAATTTATATTTTTACTTTTAAAAGTATTATATACATTTAATCTAACATTTGAATATTAAATATAATTTTTTAGATAATGGCAAAAGATACTAATACAGAACGTCAATGTCATTAACAATGACATCAAAAATTAGACGCTCAGAGAGAGTAAAAAATTTTTTTTAAATGACAGAAAAGCTATTGCAGATACAAAAACAATCCACAATGTAAAGCAAAATTAAATAATAAAAAACAAAAAATAGAGATGATGTCAGCAGGACAACAGCTGGGAGAAATGGAACAGTAACTAAAAAGCAGCATAAAAAGCAGAAAGCAATTTACTTAATATTCTTTATAACCTCCATAAAGGGTATATATAAGAGAGGAGGGAAAAAAAATTTAGCTATCAGACATTTTCTAGATATCGTTTCTTTAATGTTGTATTCCCAAAAATAAAAGAAATACTTGTTTATGTTTATAGTATTGTAATATCCACACAAATCTATTGTTATATTTAAGAAAGGAATAATTGACTGTGCAGACTCAGAAAAATCAGCTAAGGTCAGTCTGTAAATCAACGCGAAAATTTTGCATGTATGATGAGTGTAGAAATTGTACCAATACAGAGGGTATTGGACTATAATATGATTTTGGAATGTCCAGAGTGGATCAGGAAAAAATAATAAATTCTTAAGACTTGATGAACAAGAAATATTAAAACAATAATAAAGATAGTGAAGGAGACAAAGATGAATCAAATTGGTGAGCTTGTTAATGTGTTTAAAAAATATATCAAACTTTTCAAAAAACATATTTTTAACATTCAATAATGAATGTGCCTGAAGAACTTGGAAGAAGAGGAAGCTGCACTTCATCTAGATTTCAGTGAGAACTTCAAAAGCAAATTGGATGAGGAAATAGTTACCATTTTAAAGGCTCTTGAAAGCAAGTATGCTTACATACGGTTTCTGTACATGAAATCGCAGGAGAAACCAATGACATTTTGTTCTATTTCATCTAAAGATAAAAATAAGCACTCGATGATTAAACTTTAAAAACTGGCGATTAAAAATATGGAAAGAACCGGTTAAATTCAGGATTTTTCTGATTTGATCTTCCCCATTCCCTTTTTCCCCTACACCTCGGACCTTTACAGATTTCATATTGCACTGGCAATTCGACGATCTTTTTATTCTCATACCTGCTGGTCGGTGGATAAACATACCAATTTATATTATTGTCAGATCTTAATCCTAGACAAATTATTAAAAAAAAGGTTCTTATGTAGTTAGGTACATAAGCACGTTGTATATAACTTTGCTGCTAACTTAAAAATTTAAAAAAAACTTTTAAAATTTAAAATAGATGGGAAATTAGTATCTCAAGTTTATTCAAAATGATATAAATAAAAATATTTTATTTAATATATAAATTATTTTTCTACTGTAAACTCGTTATATATATTAAATTAAATATTCAGTGACATAAATGTACTTACTGGCTAATAAAGAAATTATTCTCACTAGCCAGTAACTGGTTACTATAAAACAAAACCTACCGGCCAGTGGCTACTAAGCAAAATTCCTTATTTTCATCCTTAGTCTCTTCTTTAGCACATGGCCTAGCAGTCATTTGGGCCCACTTGGAATGAGTATTGAAAATGACTAGCGATAATTACAAGATCAACATAGTTCACTTTTTTTTCAGATGGACTATTTAACCAGTACAAACACCCCAAAAAAATTTCTACCTATTTAATAAACATGTTGATAAATTTAAATTTCAGTAGAGCACGCAGAATTGTTTTGAGTCAGGCAATGGCACAGCAGCCGCTAATGGGGTAGGAGTAATGCTAAAGAGCATGGCAGATGTTAATGATTTTTTTAGACAACTAAAAGACATCACTAATGTGAAATTGTATCCTATTTCAGAGATAGATAAGATGAGTAGAACTATTCCAAAAAAAATTCCCATCCTTAAAGGAACGTTATCTGTTCAGCAGTTGGTGACAACAGGTAATGGATTATTTAGGTAGAGAAGTGTATCTTGTTTTTGCTGAAAAAATAGTAAACTTTGTCCATGCTTTAAAGATAAGTAATACAACTCTCAAACAACATCCAACCTTGCTTCTCATAAAAATATTCACGAAATACTCAAAGCATCAGATGTTTATTCTTCTGACTCTGACTCAAATGGAACCTCCACAAACGAAGTGTGTGAAGTGAAAGTTGATGATTCCATGCAAAAAGTTTTGCTGGATAATATAAAAACTGGGAAATACATGTTGGTTCATTTAAAACAGATGAAGCTATGTGTAATTTGAAATACAAGTATGTTGCAGTTATTCAAGAAGTAGAAGAGGAAGATAGAGAAGTAAAAGTAATGTATTATTTAAAGAATATTAAGGACTATGGGAGGTTATTTTGAGCTGATGAAAACAATATTTCATACATTTGTATAGAAGAAATTATACAATTCTTCCTGAACTCAAATGCAAGTTGTAGGGTGGTCATCTGTACTATGAATTTCCAAATAACGTAGATGTATTCCAGAAAGCGCAAGTTTCATGTAAACCTTCTTAGATGGCAAATAAAATATTAGATGGAAGGTAAGGATATTTTTATTTATTTTTAGTATATAATACTGTTGATATTTTCCCAAGAAAATACAGTTGTCCACTCTGTTACAAAGCTGTCCACTCTGTTACAGAGAAGTCCACTCTGTTACATTACAGATTTTTTGCATTCCAGGATAAAATTGCTTAAATAACGTGAAGTAAAAGTATCCTCCTATTATTTTAGAAACTCTGTTACATGTTTTAACATATAAAAATAATATTTTCTAAATTAACACAACACTTAAATAAACTTTTATCCAGTATTATTCCAAAATTTGTAACAGAGTAGACTGCAATATCATTAAAAAACATAAGATTTAAGATTTTTTGTAATTTTTTTATATGTACAAGAAGTATACAGTACTTGCAAAGATATAAAGTCAAAAAGCTTAAATTGCACTGAATAATTTACATAGGAAAACAAAGTTTATTCATGTAACAGAGTGGACAAAATCTTTCATTTCTCATCACTAAACCTTATAAAAAATATAATATAAATTTTTTTACAAAGTTAAAATTTATAGTATGATAAAGTTCAGAGTCTTGGCTGTCACTGAGGCATAAAGCTATTGTGAAAATATAATTTTTGAAAAAAAAGTATCAAAAGATCAAATTTACATTTTTTTGGGAATGACCCGTGTATACAGTAACATACAAAAGTATCAAGGGAGGGCATACAAAAGTGAAAAAAAAAATGATAAATGGGCGAAAAAAAATAGAAGGGAGATAGAATTGCATGTTACCTGACTTATTGTTTTGATTCCACTAAACACTCCTGTATAGCGAAGTCAGCCCCATACTCTTAATGCATCCATTTGCGAAACTCATTTAACAATTCAGAAAACTGTAAGAGAAAGAAAATGAGGAGACCACCCTCATATACACAGTAACATACAAGGTAAAATATCAAATGTGTATACAGTAACATACAAAAGTATCAAGGGAGGGCATACAAAAGTGAAAAAAAAAAATGATAAATGGGCGAAAAAAAATAGAAGGGAGATAGAATTGCATGTTACCTGACTTATTGTTTTGATTCCACTAAACACTCCTGTATAGCGAAGTCAGCCCCATACTCTTAATGCATCCATTTGCGAAACTCATTTAACAATTCAGAAAACTGTAAGAGAAAGAAAATGAGGAGACCACCCTCATATACACAGTAACATACAAGGTAAAATATCAAATGTGTATACAGTAACATACAAAAGTATCAAGGGAGGGCATACAAAAGTGAAAAAAAAAATGATAAATGGGCGAAAAAAAATAGAAGGGAGATAGAATTGCATGTTACCTGACTTATTGTTTTGATTCCACCAAACACTCCTGTATAGCGAAGTCAGCCCCATACTCTTAATGCATCCATTTGCGAAACTCATTTAACAATTCAGAAAACTGTAAGAGAAAGAAAATGAGGAGACCACCCTCATATACACAGTAACATACAAGGTAAAATATCAAATGTGTATACAGTAACATACAAAAGTATCAAGGGAGGGCATACAAAAGTGAAAAAAAAAAAATGATAAATGGGCGAAAAAAAATAGAAGGGAGATAGAATTGCATGTTACCTGACTTATAGTTTTGATTCCACTAAACACTCCTGTATAGCGAAGTCAGCCCCATACTCTTAATGCATCCATTTGCGAAACTCATTTAACAATTCAGAAAACTGTAAGAGAAAGAAAATGAGGAGACCACCCTCATATACACAGTAACATACAAGGTAAAATATCAAATGTGTATACAGTAACATACAAAAGTATCAAGGGAGGGCATACAAAAGTGAAAAAAAAAATGATAAATGGGCGAAAAAAAATAGAAGGGAGATAGAATTGCATGTTACCTGACTTATTGTTTTGATTCCACTAAACACTCCTGTATAGCGAAGTCAGCCCCATACTCTTAATGCATCCATTTGCGAAACTCATTTAACAATTCAGAAAACTGTAAGAGAAAGAAAATGAGGAGACCACCCTCATATACACAGTAACATACAAGGTAAAATATCAAATGTGTATACAGTAACATACAAAAGTATCAAGGGAGGGCATACAAAAGTGAAAAAAAAAAAATGATAAATGGGCGAAAAAAAATAGAAGGGAGATAGAATTGCATGTTACCTGACTTATTGTTTTGATTCCACTAAACACTCCTGTATAGCGAAGTCAGCCCCATACTCTTAATGCATCCATTTGCGAAACTCATTTAACAATTCAGAAAACTGTAAGAGAAAGAAAATGAGGAGACCACCCTCATATACACAGTAACATACAAGGTAAAATATCAAATGTGTATACAGTAACATACAAAAGTATCAAGGGAGGGCATACAAAAGTGAAAAAAAAAAATGATAAATGGGCGAAAAAAAAATAGAAGGGAGATAGAATTGCATGTTACCTGACTTATTGTTTTGATTCCACTAAACACTCCTGTATAGCGAAGTCAGCCCCATACTCTTAATGCGTCCATTTGCGAAACTCATTTAACAATTCAGAAAACTGTAAGAGAAAGAAAATGAGGAGACCACCCTCATATACACAGTAACATACAAGGTAAAATATCAAATGTGTATACAGTAACATACAAAAGTATCAAGGGAGGGCATACAAAAGTGAAAAAAAAAAAATGATAAATGGGGAAAAAAAATAGAAGGGAGATAGAATTGCAGGTTACCTGACTTATTGTTTTGATTCCACTAAACACTCCTGTATAGCGAAGTCAGCCCCATACTCTTAATGCATCCATTTGCGAAACTCATTTAACAATTCAGAAAACTGTAAGAGAAAGAAAATGAGGAGACCACCCTCATATACACAGTAACATACAAGGTAAAATATCAAATGTGTATACAGTAACATACAAAAGTATCAAGGGAGGGCATACAAAAGTGAAAAAAAAAAAAATGATAAATGGGCGAAAAAAAATAGAAGGGAGATAGAATTGCATGTTACCTGACTTATTGTTTTGATTCCACTAAACACTCCTGTATAGCGAAGTCAGCCCCATACTCTTAATGCATCCATTTGCGAAACTCATTTAACAATTCAGAAAACTGTAAGAGAAAGAAAATGAGGAGACCACCCTCATATACACAGTAACATACAAGGTAAAATATCAAATGTGTATACAGTAACATACAAAAGTATCAAGGGAGGGCATACAAAAGTGAAAAAAAAAATGATAAATGGGCGAAAAAAAATAGAAGGGAGATAGAATTGCATGTTACCTGACTTATTGTTTTGATTCCACTAAACACTCCTGTATAGCGAAGTCAGCCCCATACTCTTAATGCATCCATTTGCGAAACTCATTTAACAATTCAGAAAACTGTAAGAGAAAGAAAATGAGGAGACCACCCTCATATACACAGTAACATACAAGGTAAAATATCAAATGTGTATACAGTAACATACAAAAGTATCAAGGGAGGGCATACAAAAGTGAAAAAAAAATGATAAATGGGCGAAAAAAAATAGAAGGGAGATAGAATTGCATGTTACCTGACTTATTGTTTTGATTCCACTAAACACTCCTGTATAGCGAAGTCAGCCCCATACTCTTAATGCATCCATTTGCGAAACTCATTTAACAATTCAGAAAACTGTAAGAGAAAGAAAATGAGGAGACCACCCTCATATACACAGTAACATACAAGGTAAAATATCAAATGTGTATACAGTAACATACAAAAGTATCAAGGGAGGGCATACAAAAGTGAAAAAAAAAAAAAATGATAAATGGGCGAAAAAAAATAGAAGGGAGATAGAATTGCATGTTACCTGACTTATTGTTTTGATTCCACTAAACACTCCTGTATAGCGAAGTCAGCCCCATACTCTTAATGCATCCATTTGCGAAACTCATTTAACAATTCAGAAAACTGTAAGAGAAAGGAAATGAGGAGACCACCCTCATATACACAGTAACATACAAGGTAAAATATCAAATGTGTATACAGTAACATACAAAAGTATCAAGGGAGGGCATACAAAAGTGAAAAAAAAAATGATAAATGGGCGAAAAAAAATTAGAAGGGAGATAGAATTGCATGTTACCTGACTTATTGTTTTGATTCCACTAAACACTCCTGTATAGCGAAGTCAGCCCCATACTCTTAATGCATCCATTTGCGAAACTCATTTAACAATTCAGAAAACTGTAAGAGAAAGAAAATGAGGAGACCACCCTCATATACACAGTAACATACAAGGTAAAATATCAAATGTGTATACAGTAACATACAAAAGTATCAAGGGAGGGCATACAAAAGTGAAAAAAAAAATGATAAATGGGGAAAAAAAATAGAAGGGAGATAGAATTGCAGGTTACCTGACTTATTGTTTTGATTCCACTAAACACTCCTGTATAGCGAAGTCAGCCCCATACTCTTAATGCATCCATTTGCGAAACTCATTTAACAATTCAGAAAACTGTAAGAGAAAGAAAATGAGGAGACCACCCTCATATACACAGTAACATACAAGGTAAAATATCAAATGTGTATACAGTAACATACAAAAGTATCAAGGGAGGGCATACAAAAGTGAAAAAAAAAATGATAAATGGGCGAAAAAAAATAGAAGGGAGATAGAATTGCATGTTACCTGACTTATTGTTTTGATTCCACTAAACACTCCTGTATAGCGAAGTCAGCCCCATACTCTTAATGCATACATTTGCGAAACTCATTTAACAATTCAGAAAACTGTAAGAGAAAGAAAATGAGGAGACCACCCTTATATACACAGTAACATACAAGGTAAAATATCAAATGTGTATACAGTAACATACAACAGTATCAAGGGAGGGCATACAAAAGTGAAAAAAAAAATGATAAATGGGCGAAAAAAAATAGAAGGGAGATAGAATTGCATGTTACCTGACTTATTGTTTTGATTCCACTAAACACTCCTGTATAGCGAAGTCAGCCCCATACTCTTAATGCATCCATTTGCGAAACTCATTTAACAATTCAGAAAACTGTAAGAGAAAGAAAATGAGGAGACCACCCTCATATACACAGTAACATACAAGGTAAAATATCAAATGTGTATACAGTAACATACAAAAGTATCAAGGGAGGGCATACAAAAGTGAAAAAAAAAATGATAAATGGGCGAAAAAAAATAGAAGGGAGATAGAATTGCATGTTACCTGACTTATTGTTTTGATTCCACTAAACACTCCTGTATAGCGAAGTCAGCCCCATACTCTTAATGCATCCATTTGCGAAACTCATTTAACAATTCAGAAAACTGTAAGAGAAAGAAAATGAGGAGACCACCCTCATATACACAGTAACATACAAGGTAAAATATCAAATGTGTATACAGTAACATACAAAAGTATCAAGGGAGGACATACAAAAGTGAAAAAAAAATGATAAATGGGCGAAAAAAAATAGAAGGGAGATAGAATTGCATGTTACCTGACTTATTGTTTTGATTCCACTAAACACTCCTGTATAGCGAAGTCAGCCCCATACTCTTAATGCATCCATTTGCGAAACTCATTTATCAATTCAGAAAACTGTAAGAGAAAGAAAATGAGGAGACCACCCTCATATACACAGTAACATACAAGGTAAAATATCAAATGTGTATACAGTAACATACAAAAGTATCAAGGGAGGGCATACAAAAGTGAAAAAAAAATGATAAATGGGCGAAAAAAAATAGAAGGGAGATAGAATTGCATGTTACCTGACTTATTGTTTTGATTCCACTAAACACTCCTGTATAGCGAAGTCAGCCCCATACTCTTAATGCATCCATTTGCGAAACTCATTTAACAATTCAGAAAACTGTAAAAGAAAGAAAATGAGGAGACCACCCTCATATACACAGTAACATACAAGGTAAAATATCAAATGTGTATACAGTAACATACAAAAGTATCAAGGGAGGGCATACAAAAGTGAAAAAAAAAAATGATAAATGGGCGAAAAAAAATAGAAGGGAGATAGAATTGCATGTTACCTGACTTATTGTTTTGATTCCACTAAACACTCCTGTATAGCGAAGTCAGCCCCATACTCTTAATGCATCCATTTGCGAAACTCATTTAACAATTCAGAAAACTGTAAGAGAAAGAAAATGAGGAGACCACCCTCATATACACAGTAACATACAAGGTAAAATATCAAATGTGTATACAGTAACATACAAAAGTATCAAGGGAGGGCATACAAAAGTGAAAAAAAAATGATAAATGGGCGAAAAAAAATAGAAGGGAGATAGAATTGCATGTTACCTGACTTATTGTTTTGATTCCACTAAACACTCCTGTATAGCGAAGTCAGCCCCATACTCTTAATGCATCCATTTGCGAAACTCATTTAACAATTCAGAAAACTGTAAGAGAAAGAAAATGAGGAGACCACCCTCATATACACAGTAACATACAAGGTAAAATATCAAATGTGTATACAGTAACATACAAATGTATCAAGGGAGGGCATACAAAAGTGAAAAAAAAAATGATAAATGGGCGAAAAAAAATAGAAGGGAGATAGAATTGCATGTTACCTGACTTATTGTTTTGATTCCACTAAACACTCCTGTATAGCGAAGTCAGCCCCATACTCTTAATGCATACATTTGCGAAACTCATTTAACAATTCAGAAAACTGTAAGAGAAAGAAAATGAGGAGACCACCCTCATATACACAGTAACATACAAGGTAAAATATCAAATGTGTATACAGTAACATACAACAGTATCAAGGGAGGGCATACAAAAGTGAAAAAAAAAAATGATAAATGGGCGAAAAAAAATAGAAGGGAGATAGAATTGCATGTTACCTGACTTATTGTTTTGATTCCACTAAACACTCCTGTATAGCGAAGTCAGCCCCATACTCTTAATGCATCCATTTGCGAAACTCATTTAACAATTCAGAAAACTGTAAGAGAAAGAAAATGAGGAGACCACCCTCATATACACAGTAACATACAAGGTAAAATATCAAATGTGTATACAGTAACATACAAAAGTATCAAGGGAGGGCATACAAAAGTGAAAAAAAAAATGATAAATGGGCGAAAAAAAATAGAAGGGAGATAGAATTGCATGTTACCTGACTTATTGTTTTGATTCCACTAAACACTCCTGTATAGCGAAGTCAGCCCCATACTCTTAATGCATCCATTTGCGAAACTCATTTAACAATTCAGAAAACTGTAAGAGAAAGAAAATGAGGAGACCACCCTCATATACACAGTAACATACAAGGTAAAATATCAAATGTGTATACAGTAACATACAAAAGTATCAAGGGAGGACATACAAAAGTGAAAAAAAAAATGATAAATGGGCGAAAAAAAATAGAAGGGAGATAGAATTGCATGTTACCTGACTTATTCTTTTGAGTCCACTAAACACTCCTGTATAGCGAAGTCAGCCCCATACTCTTAATGCATCCATTTGCGAAACTCATTTATCAATTCAGAAAACTGTAAGAGAAAGAAAATGAGGAGACCACCCTCATATACACAGTAACATACAAGGTAAAATATCAAATGTGTATACAGTAACATACAAAAGTATCAAGGGAGGGCATACAAAAGTGAAAAAAAAAATGATAAATGGGCGAAAAAAAATAGAAGGGAGATAGAATTGCATGTTACCTGACTTATTGTTTTGATTCCACTAAACACTCCTGTATAGCGAAGTCAGCCCCATACTCTTAATGCATCCATTTGCGAAACTCATTTAACAATTCAGAAAACTGTAAGAGAAAGAAAATGAGGAGACCACCCTCATATATACAGTAACATACAAGGTAAAATATCAAATGTGTATACAGTAACATACAAAAGTATCAAGGGAGGGCATACAAAAGTGAAAAAAAAAATGATAAATGGGCGAAAAGAAATAGAAGGGAGATAGAATTGCATGTTACCTGACTTATTGTTTTGATTCCACTAAACACTCCTGTATAGCGAAGTCAGCCCCATACTCTTAATGCATCCATTTGCGAAATTCATTTAACAATTCAGAAAACTGTAAGAGAAAGAAAATGAGGAGACCACCCTCATATACACAGTAACATACAAGGTAAAATATCAAATGTGTATACAGTAACATACAAAAGTATCAAGGGAGGGCATACAAAAGGGAAAAAAAAAATGATAAATGGGCGAAAAAAAATAGAAGGGAGATAGAATTGCATGTTACCTGACTTATTGTTTTGATTCCACTAAACACTCCTGTATAGCGAAGTCAGCCCCATACTCTTAATGCATCCATTTGCGAAACTCATTTAACAATTCAGAAAACTGTAAGAGAAAGAAAATGAGGAGACCACCCTCATATACACAGTAACATACAAGGTAAAATATCAAATGTGTATACAGTAACATACAAAAGTATCAAGGGAGGGCATAGAAAAGTGAAAAAAAAAATGATAAATGGGCGAAAAAAAATAGAAGGGAGATAGAATTGCATGTTACCTGACTTATTGTTTTGATTCCACTAAACACTCCTGTATAGCGAAGTCAGCCCCATACTCTTAATGCATCCATTTGCGAAACTCATTTAACAATTCAGAAAACTGTAAGAGAAAGAAAATGAGGAGACCACCCTCATATACACAGTAACATACAAGGTAAAATATCAAATGTGTATACAGTAACATACAAAAGTATCAAGGGAGGGCATACAAAAGTGAAAAAAAAATGATAAATGGGCGAAAAAAAATAGAAGGGAGATAGAATTGCATGTTACCTGACTTATTGTTTTGATTCCACTAAACACTCCTGTATAGCGAAGTCAGCCCCATACTCTTAATGCATCCATTTGTGAAACTCATTTAACAATTCAGAAAACTGTAAGAGAAAGTAAATGAGGAGACCACCCTCATATACACAGTAACATACAAGGTAAAATATCAAATGTGTATACCGTAACATACAAAAGTATCAAGGGAGGGCATACAAAAGTGAAAAAAAAAAAATGATAAATGGGCGAAAAAAAATAGAAGGGAGATAGAATTGCATGTTACCTGACTTATTGTTTTGATTCCACTAAACACTCCTGTATAGCGAAGTCAGCCCCATACTCTTAATGCATACATTTGCGAAACTCATTTAACAATTCAGAAAACTGTAAGAGAAAGAAAATGAGGAGACCACCCTCATATACACAGTAACATACAAGGTAAAATATCAAATGTGTATACAGTAACATACAACAGTATCAAGGGAGGGCATACAAAAGTGAAAAAAAAAATGATAAATGGGCGAAAAAAAATAGAAGGGAGATAGAATTGCATGTTACCTGACTTATTGTTTTGATTCCACTAAACACTCCTGTATAGCGAAGTCAGCCCCATACTCTTAATGCATCCATTTGCGAAACTCATTTAACAATTCAGAAAACTGTAAGAGAAAGAAAATGAGGAGACCACCCTCATATACACAGTAACATACAAGGTAAAATATCAAATGTGTATACAGTAACATACAAAAGTATCAAGGGAGGGCATACAAAAGTGAAAAAAAAAATGATAAATGGGCGAAAAAAAATAGAAGGGAGATAGAATTGCATGTTACCTGACTTATTGTTTTGATTCCACTAAACACTCCTGTATAGCGAAGTCAGCCCCATACTCTTAATGCTTCCATTTGCGAAACTCATTTAACAATTCAGAAAACTGTAAGAGAAAGAAAATGAGGAGACCACCCTCATATACACAGTAACATACAAGGTAAAATATCAAATGTGTATACAGTAACATACAAAAGTATCAAGGGAGGACATACAAAAGTGAAAAAAAAAAATGATAAATGGGCGAAAAAAAATAGAAGGGAGATAGAATTGCATGTTACCTGACTTATTGTTTTGATTCCACTAAACACTCCTGTATAGCGAAGTCAGCCCCATACTCTTAATGCATCCATTTGCGAAACTCATTTATCAATTCAGAAAACTGTAAGAGAAAGAAAATGAGGAGACCACCCTCATATACACAGTAACATACAAGGTAAAATATCAAATGTGTATACAGTAACATACAAAAGTATCAAGGGAGGGCATACAAAAGTGAAAAAAAAAATGATAAATGGGCGAAAAAAAATAGAAGGGAGATAGAATTGCATGTTACCTGACTTATTGTTTTGATTCCACTAAACACTCCTGTATAGCGAAGTCAGCCCCATACTCTTAATGCATCCATTTGCGAAACTCATTTAACAATTCAGAAAACTGTAAGAGAAAGAAAATGAGGAGACCACCCTCATATATACAGTAACATACAAGGTAAAATATCAAATGTGTATACAGTAACATACAAAAGTATCAAGGGAGGGCATACAAAAGTGAAAAAAAAAAATGATAAATGGGCGAAAAGAAATAGAAGGGAGATAGAATTGCATGTTACCTGACTTATTGTTTTGATTCCACTAAACACTCCTGTATAGCGAAGTCAGCCCCATACTCTTAATGCATCCATTTGCGAAATTCATTTAACAATTCAGAAAACTGTAAGAGAAAGAAAATGAGGAGACCACCCTCATATACACAGTAACATACAAGGTAAAATATCAAATGTGTATACAGTAACATACAAAAGTATCAAGGGAGGGCATACAAAAGGGAAAAAAAAATGATAAATGGGCGAAAAAAAATAGAAGGGAGATAGAATTGCATGTTACCTGACTTATTGTTTTGATTCCACTAAACACTCCTGTATAGCGAAGTCAGCCCCATACTCTTAATGCATCCATTTGCGAAACTCATTTAACAATTCAGAAAACTGTAAGAGAAAGAAAATGAGGAGACCGCCCTCATATACACAGTAACATACAAGGTAAAATATCAAATGTGTATACAGTAACATACAAAAGTATCAAGGGAGGGCATACAAAAGTGAAAAAAAAAATGATAAATGGGCGAAAAAAAATAGAAGGGAGATAGAATTGCATGTTACCTGACTTATTGTTTTGATTCCACTAAACACTCCTGTATAGCGAAGTCAGCCCCATACTCTTAATGCATCCATTTGCGAAACTCATTTAACAATTCAGAAAACTGTAAGAGAAAGAAAATGAGGAGACCACCCTCATATACACAGTAACATACAAGGTAAAATATCAAATGTGTATACAGTAACATACAAAAGTATCAAGGGAGGGCATACAAAAGTGAAAAAAAAATGATAAATGGGCGAAAAAAAATAGAAGGGAGATAGAATTGCATGTTACCTGACTTATTGTTTTGATTCCACTAAACACTCCTGTATAGCGAAGTCAGCCCCATACTCTTAATGCATCCATTTGTGAAACTCATTTAACAATTCAGAAAACTGTAAGAGAAAGTAAATGAGGAGACCACCCTCATATACACAGTAACATACAAGGTAAAATATCAAATGTGTATACCGTAACATACAAAAGTATCAAGGGAGGGCATACAAAAGTGAAAAAAAAAAAATGATAAATGGGCGAAAAAAAATAGAAGGGAGATAGAATTGCATGTTACCTGACTTATTGTTTTGATTCCACTAAACACTCCTGTATAGCGAAGTCAGCCCCATACTCTTAATGCATCCATTTGCGAAACTCATTTAACAATTCAGAAAACTGTAAGAGAAAGAAAATGAGGAGACCACCCTCATATACACAGTAACATACAAGGTAAAATATCAAATGTGTATACAGTAACATACAAAAGTATCAAGGGAGGGCATACAAAAGTGAAAAAAAAAATGATAAATGGGCGAAAAAAAATAGAAGGGAGATAGAATTGCATGTTACCTGACTTATTGTTTTGATTCCACTAAACACTCCTGTATAGCGAAGTCAGCCCCATACTCTTAATGCATCCATTTGCGAAATTCATTTAACAATTCAGAAAACTGTAAGAGAAAGAAAATGAGGAGACCACCCTCATATACACAGTAACATACAAGGTAAAATATCAAATGTGTATACAGTAACATACAAAAGTATCAAGGGAGGGCATACAAAAGGGAAAAAAAAAATGATAAATGGGCGAAAAAAAATAGAAGGGAGATAGAATTGCATGTTACCTGACTTATTGTTTTGATTCCACTAAACACTCCTGTATAGCGAAGTCAGCTCCATACTCTTAATGCATCCATTTGCGAAACTCATTTAACAATTCAGAAAACTGTAAGAGAAAGAAAATGAGGAGACCACCCTCATATACACAGTAACATACAAGGTAAAATATCAAATGTGTATACAGTAACATACAAAAGTATCAAGGGAGGGCATACAAAAGTGAAAAAAAAAATGATAAATGGGCGAAAAAAAATAGAAGGGAGATAGAATTGCATGTTACCTGACTTATTGTTTTGATTCCACTAAACACTCCTGTATAGCGAAGTCAGCCCCATACTCTTAATGCATCCATTTGCGAAACTCATTTAACAATTCAGAAAACTGTAAGAGAAAGAAAATGAGGAGACCACCCTCATATACACAGTAACATACAAGGTAAAATATCAAATGTGTATACAGTAACATACAAAAGTATCAAGGGAGGGCATACAAAAGTGAAAAAAAAATGATAAATGGGCGAAAAAAAATAGAAGGGAGATAGAATTGCATGTTACCTGACTTATTGTTTTGATTCCACTAAACACTCCTGTATAGCGAAGTCAGCCCCATACTTTTAATCCGTCAAATTCTGAAACCCATTTAACAATTCAGAAAACTGTAAGAGAAAGAAAACGAGGAGACCACCCTCATATAACAGTAACATACAAGGTAAAATATGAAATGTATATACAGTAACATACAAAAGTATCAAGGGAGGGCATACAAAAGTCCTTCCAGCCAGTACCGTGAGGAAGAGGTAGCTTTCACATTCCTTATTTTTTAAAAGCCAGCTTATATTATTCAAACACACGGAGTTCAAATTAGTGGAACCAGATTATAGAAGATTAAATACTAATTTTTGTCAATATTGAATATGAATGAGAATTTTGCCAAATTAGTCAGCGTTATCAAAGCTGGTTTTATTGAAGTGATTTATATTTTGTCGCCAAATTCGTTGATATCCCGAATTATATTAACGCGTATTATCGGTGATAGCCCGACATTTTGAAACAGCATAATGGGTGCAACAAAGCTTACCAATGAACTTGGTCGAGACCTTAGTATTTCCTGTGTACATGCTTACTCATATCTAAATCGGTTGATATATACGAGTGCTGTTGCAGGCAAAAAATCAGATTTTTCAAAATGTCACACACATTCGAAATTCAAACTGCTATATCTCGTCCTTTTTTTTAGATAAAGGCAAAACAAAAAATGATCCGGAATCTTTGTAACAAGCTGAAACACATAAGAAAACAATCTTTTTCAATTTCTAATTTTTTTTGTACTTCATTTTAAATTATTTTTTTTTTTAATTTTTAAATGGCCGCCATTTGAAACAAGATGACAGATGAAGTTAGCAAACGAACTTGGTCGGGAGATTGCTATGTACTATGCACATGCATTGTCACATCCTAATCGGTTCATAAATACGCGTGTTATCGCGTGACAAAAATCAGATCGTTTCAAAATGTCAGCCATGCTAGAAATTCAAAGTGCTATAACTCAGCCATTTTTTAAGATATAGACGAAACGAAAAATGCGCCAGAATCTTTGTATCAAGGTCAAATACATAAGAAAAAAAAACTTTTTCAATTTCTATTTTTTTTTTTACCTTATTTTAAATTAAAATAGAAAAAAAAATTAATGGCCGCCATTTTGAAACAAGATGGCGGATGATGTTGGCCAACGTACTCAGTCGAGACATTGGTATGTACTATGTACACACCAAGTTATATCCAAATCCGTTCATAAATACGCGTGTTATCGCGTGACAAAAATCAGATCGTTTCAAAATATCAGCCACACTAGAATTTCAAAGTTCTATAACTCAACCGTTTTTTAAGATATAGACGGAACAAAAAAATGCTCCGGAATCTTCATATCAAGCTCAAACACATAAGAAAAAATCTTTTTCGATTTATAATTTTTTTGTACTTAGTTTTAAATTTTAATTTTTTCTTAAATTTTAAATGGCCGACATTTTGAAACAAGATGGCGTATGAAGCTGGCCAACGAACTCGGTCGAGACATTGCTATGTACTATGCACATGCCTTGTCACATCCAAATCGGTTCATAAAAATGCACATTATCGCGTGACAAAAATCAGATCGTTTCAAAATGTCAGCCATGCTAGAAATTGAAAGTGCTATAACTCAGCCATTTTTTAAGACATAGACGAAACAAAAATGCTCCGGAATCTTTGTATCAAGCTCAAACACATAAGGAAAACATCTTTTTCAATGTCTAATTTTTTTGTGCCTCATTTTAAATTTAAATCTTTTTAAATGGCCGCCATTTTGAAACAAGATGGCGGATGAGGCTGGCCAACGAACTCGGTCGAAACGTTGCTATGTACTATGCACATTCCTTGTCACATCCAAATCGGTTCATAAATACGTGTATTATCGCGTGACAAAAATCAGATCGTTTCAAAATATCAGCCATGCTAGAAATTCAAAGTGCTATAACTCAGTCATTTAAGATATAGACGAAACGAAAAATGCTCCAGAATCTTTGTATCAAGCCCAAACACATAAGAAAAAAATATTTTTCAATGTCTAATTATTTTGTGCCTCAATTTAAATTTAATTTTTTTTTTAATGGCCGCCATTTTGAAACAAGATGGCGGATGAGGCTGGCCAACGAACGCGGTCGAGACATTGCTATGTACTATGCACATTCCTTGTCACATCCAAATCGGTTCATAAGTACGTGTATTATCGCGTGACAAAAATCAGATCGTTTCAAAATGTTAGCCATGCTAAAAATTCAAAGTGCTATAACTCAGCCATTTTTTAAGATATAGGCGAAACGAAAAATGCTCCAGAATCTTTGTATCAAGCCCAAACAAAACACATAAGAAAAATATCTTTTTCAATGTCTAATTTTTTTGTGCCTCATTTTAAATTTAAAATTTTTTAAATGGCCGCCATTTTGAAACAAGATGGCGGATGAAGCTGGCCAACGAACTCTGTCGAGACATTGGTATGTACTATGTACACACGAAATTTTATCCAAATCGGTTCATAAATACGAGAGTTACAGTATGACAAAGATCAGATATATATATATATATATATATATATATATATGGATATATATATATCAATTTTGAACGGAGGGTGGTTTCGGGGTCTAGGGGTCATGATCGGTGAAAATATACCAAAATTTTTCGGAATCGTTTTCCTCCGAACGGCTGCAATAGGTAGCTTTTTCTAATGAAAGCTATCTAAAAGTGAAAAAAGTCCTTCCGGCCAGTGACGGGAGGAAGAGGTAGCTTTCATATTCCTTATTTTTAAAAAGCTAGCTTATATTATTCAAACACACGAAGCTCAATTTAGTGGAAACCGATTATAGAAGATTCAATACTAATTTTTATCAATACTAAATCATTATGAATGAGAATTTCGCGAAATTAGTCAGCTTTATCCAAGCTGATTTTATTTAAAGTAACTTATATTTGGTTTCCAAATTCGGCGATATCTTGAAGTGCCTGCCCTTTTAAGACAACGTGGTGGATGAGGCTAACCAGTGAACTTGGTCGAGACCTTAGTAATTCCTGTGCACATGCTCACTCACATAGGAATCGTTGATATATACGAGTGCTGTCGCAGGCAAAAAATCGTATTTTTCAAAATGTCTCCCACATAAACAAATTCAAACTGCTATATTTGAGCCATTCTTTAAGATAAAGATAAAACAAAAAATGCTTCGGAATCCTTATATCAAGGTTAAATACTTAAGAAAGAAACCTTTTTCAATTTAATTTTTTTGCACCTCACTTTAAATATAAATTTTTTTAATTTAATGGCCGCCATTTTGAAACAAGATGGCAGATGAAACTAGCCAGTGAACTTGGTCAAGACATTGCTATATATTATCCACATGCCTTCTTACAACCAAATAGGTTAATAAATACGTGTGTTATCGCATGACAAATATCAGATCGTTTCAAAATGTCAGCCATGCTGGAAATTCAAAGTGCTATAACTCAGCTATTTTTTAAGATATAGACGAAACAAAAACTGCCCCGAAATCTTTGTATCAAGGTGAAACACATAAAAAAAAACCTTTTTCATTTTCCAATTTTTTGATACCTCACTTTAAATTTTAAATTAAAAATTAAAAATCTTTTTTAAATGTTCCCTTTTGAAACAAGATGGCGAATGAAGCTTGCCTGCGAACTCGGTCGAGACATTGGTATGTACTACGTTCACACCAAGTTACATCGAAATCGGTTCATAAATACGCCTGTTATCGCGTGACAAAAATCTGGTCGTTTCAAAATGTCAGCCACAATAGAAATTCAAAATACTATAAATCAACCATTTTTTTAGATATAGAGGAAACAAAAACTGTTCCAGAATCTTTGTATGAAGGTCAAACACATAAGAAAAAAATCTTTTTCATTTTCCAATTTTTTGATACCTCATTTTAAATTAAAAATTTTTTAAATGGCCGCCATTTTGAAACAAAATGGCGAATGAAGCTGGCCAACGAACTCGGTCGAGACATTGGTATGTAGTATGTACACACCGAGTTTCATCCAAATCGGTTCATAAATACGAGAGTTACAGTATGACAAAGGTCAGATATATATATATGGATATATATTATATCTATCTATCTATATTATAAAGGACAAACATATCTGTGCGTAACGCATACGTCATTTTGTGAATGGCAACACTGAAATTTGAAATAAAATTTTGGTTTTGCAATTTTCTCTACAGCAAATTTTTAAACTTCTAAACATCGCACATTTTAATTTTTTACACCGTCGTATAAGGAAAAAAATGCTCTTTTAAATGCAATTTGTTTGAAAGCTGTATCTCAATTTATTTTTGAGATATTAATTTATTTTTGTAGTTTTTAATACCATTTTTCTCATCGTGGTAACAAAAGTACCCCATTTCTATTGAAAGTAAACGGAAAATAGTCGAAAACAGGAGATACTGTATCTTTTTGTTGCCATTTTCAAATAAAACCTGAAAGAAGGTGAAATTAATATATGGGCTATGTCAAGAATATTGTCTGTTATTCCGTGATAATGACGTCATATGCATACTTTTCTATAGACAAAGTTTAATATTAGATTGTAAAAGTGGATTGCTTTAGCGGATGCAAATGATGTCATTTTATAAAAAAACGTGTATTTTAATTCTTAAACCTGATGAATTACGTTTTGTAGAAGTGCGTCATTTTCACAGCCCAGCTGCTTTGAAATACTTCACAGGTGAAAATGCTTCACTTTTGAAAATAATGTAATCGAAATCACACACTGATAAAACGCAATGTTTTACAAAAATTTGGAGTGTCTTTATAAAAGAGAGGTGACATGCAAATTATAGCGATTTATATTACAGAAATTGATGATTCTTGCCTGGATAGATTTGCTTCGCCGAGTTAGTCAAGTTAGGTTTATAGTAATAATATCATGTTCCTGAAGTTTTTGTCAAAAATTCTCTCGAATAATAACATTTTAATGCTATTCTTTAGGACATTCTACTATAATTTTATCAAAATAACATAATTTTCTTAATTTAATTTTTCCTAATTTTATATAATCTATACTATATTTAAAACACAAGTGTGCTTTTTAGTCATCTGCCCTGATCTTTCTGCTGAACCAATTTTACTAATATATATATATTTTAAACTGAAAGTTCTTCATTTGTAGATGTGATCGCACTGTTTTTTTTTTTTTTTTTTTTTTTTTTTTTTTTTTTTTTTTTTATCCCCACTTTTATATTTTAATTTTAACCCTAGATCTACCGGGAATTTTATTCAAGTTTTAATAAAACGTTCTACACCAGAATTTTTATTTAAAACTATTTAACTTATTTATTTACCTTATTTTTGTCTGGTTTATATACTTAGTTTATTTTAAAGAAATTTCTGGTTTGAATGAATATTTTGTATGTACCTGTCGGGTCCAATGGACCCGTCTGGTAGACGGAGGGTTAAAAGCATTTTATGAAATTTCTTCAAAATGGTGAAAATTAGATAGCTTTCATTATTGAAGACAAGAGAGAAATAATGAGGTATTTTTATCTTTATTCATGCTATTTTCTGATAAAAATTCAATATTGTTGATAAAAATTGTTTAGTGTTTAGTGTCGCAAAATCCCATTAGGAGCAGAATATTATATCAGGGGCATAATAATGGAAAAAGAAATACTGCTTTTAAAAACACACATTTTTCCTCATAAATTTTCTATATTGTTTTTTCTTCTGCATGACACTAGGAGAAATGCTTATTTAATTAAAAATGAAGTCATATTTAAAGGAAAACGATCATTTTCTTAGATAAAACTAAACATTTTAACACATGCGTCTAAAAAACATAAATTACGGAAATTTTTACTCTCCGGAATTACGATTAGAATCTCAAGTAAAGTGCGTCTGTTCACATAAAAGATGTTGCTGACAATCGTGACTTCAAGTTTTGAGTTTAAATGATTTTTAAATGATCAAAGAAAATACAATTAAAAAAAAATGATGAATATGGATATGAGATGTGCGTATACAAATTTTGAGATGGTGAAAATTACTGTTTTTTCATTCCGGACCAAGCATAAAGAGCCTCAATTGATAACCACGTCCTAATAACTGATTTTTATTATATTTTACTGATTAAGTATCAATATTATAACGAACAAACTTATCTGTGCGTAACGCTGACTTCATTTTGCGAATGGCATCACTTCACGATCAAATTTCGGTCTTGAAATTTTTGCTATTGCAATTTTTTAATCTTCTGACCATCGTACATTTTCAATTTTCGTCGCATAGGGAAAAAAATGTACTTTCAAATGCAATTTGTTTAAAAACTGTATATTAATTGACTGATGATGATTAAATATTTTTAAAAATAATTTTTAAGCATTATTTTTTTTAAAGTTTATCTTATCACGTGTCGGTTTCAATACATAATAATAATAATAAACTTTTTGCAAATAAAGCAACAAACATTTCTCAGCATTTATTTCTGACTATTTTTGCGTAACGAAATTAATACTTTCTTTATAAACAAATAAAAGAATAATATTTAAAAAAACACCAATCTGACATATTTGTGAAAGACAAATTAATGAAATTAATACTTCTTTTATAAACAAATAAAAGAATAATATTGATAAAACACAAATCTAACATATTTGTGTTCGTACAATTTAAATTTTAGAACACCAAATAGGATTTTTTTTTTTTTTTTTTTTTTCAAATGGAATTTGTTTGCAAAGTTCATCTCAGTTTACTGATTGTCTATGGTTTAAAAAAAATTTTAAAGCATGAAATATTTTTTAATTTATCTATATCGCGCGGAGCTCGATTACGAAAGATTAATCCGTTTGCCTTTAAAACAAAATAATGAGTTCATCATTTTCTTACGGCTAATATCCATTAAAAAACCTTCTCTATGAATAAATAAAATAATATAAAAAAAAACACAAATTTAACAGACGCGTATAAGCTCTGCAATTATCAGAATATAAAAGGATGCCATAAGTAGCAAAATCTTGGTCCAATAACCCTTAGCATGCGGCTAATAAGAAAATATCGCTTTTGATAAATTTCAAAAATTTATTTGATTATATAATTCGTATTTTCCATATGAAAAATGCTTTTTTAATGTAAGTGGGCAATCTAAAAAATTTATTGCATATAAAAAAATTATTAGTTTTCAATTAAAAAAAAATGTTTTCACCTATATTCTTTAACCCGGGAAGCCCGGGTACGATCACCTAGTATTAATAAAAGAACAAATCGCTCTGTGTGTGTGTGTGTGTGTCTGTTGGCGATGGCTAGCGAAAACTACCGCACGTAGAACTCTGAAAATTCTGGTGTGATTAGTCCAAGACAGGTCCTGATGCACCTGAGGCTCAGATTTTTAATTTTTTAAGGGGCGGGGCCCCTGGGCCCCTTGAAGTTTTAATGCACTAAAACGTTAATAACATGCTCCTTTTCTATCCGATCTTCTTCGTTTTAGGAGTAAATTCTCCTTTCAGTTTCTGCCCCATTTCTACATTTCACTTAAGACCCTGGAACCCTTGCAAAGGGCCCAGTACAGGGCCCCTTGAAGTTTTAGTGCACTAAATTGTTAATAACATGCCTCTTTTCTATCCGATCTTCTTCGTTTTTGGGGTGAATTCTCCTTTTAGTTTCCGACCCATTTCTACATTTCAGTTAAGACCCTGAAACCCTTGCAAGGGGCCCGGTACAGGGCCCCTTGATGTTTTAGTGCACTAAATTGTTAATAACATGCCTCTTTTCTATCCGATCTTCTTCGTTTTTGGGATGAATTCGCCTTTCACTTTCTGCCCCATTTCTATATTTCAATTAAGACCCTGGAACCCTGTCAAGGGGCCCAGTACAGGGCCCTTTGAAGTTTTAGTGCACTAAATTGTTAATAACATGCCTCTTTTCTATCCGATCTTCTTCGTTTTTGGTCTAAATTCTCCTTTCAGTTTCTGCCCCATTTCTACATTTCACTTAAGACCCTGGCACCCTTGCAAGGGGCCCGGTACAGGGCTCCTTGAAGCTTTAGTGCACTAAATTGTTAATAACATGCCTCTTTTCTATCCGATCTTCTTCGTTTTTGGGGTGAATTCTCCTTTCAGTTTCTGACCCCTTTCTACATTTCAGTTAAGACCCTGGCACCTTTGCAAGGGGCCCGGTACAGGGCCCCTTGAAGTTTCAGTGCACTAAATTGTTAATAACATGCTTCTTTTCTATCCGATCTTCTTCGTTTTTGGGGTGAATTCTCCCTTCAGTTTCCGACCCATTTCTACATTTCAGTTAAGACCCTGAAACCCTTGCAAGGGCCCCGGTACAGGGCCCCTTGATGTTTTAGTGCACTAAATTGTTAATAACATGCCTCTTTTCCATCCGATCTTCTTCGTTTTTGGGGCGAATTCGCCTTTCACTTTCTGCCCCATTTCTACATTTCAGTTAAGACCCTGGAACCCTTGCAAGGGGCCCGGTACAGGGCCCCTTGATGTTTTAGTGCACTAAATTGTTAATAACATGCCTCTTTTCTATCCGATCTTCTTCGTTTTTGGGATGAATTCGCCTTTCACTTTCTGCCCCATTTCTATATTTCAATTAAGACCCTGGAACCCTGTCAAGGGGCCCAGTACAGGGCCCTTTGAAGTTTTAGTGCACTAAATTGTTAATAACATGCCTCTTTTCTATCCGATCTTCTTCGTTTTTGGTCTAAATTCTCCTTTCAGTTTCTGCCCCATTTCTACATTTCACTTAAGACCCTGGCACCCTTGCAAGGGGCCCGGTACAGGGCTCCTTGAAGCTTTAGTGCACTAAATTGTTAATAACATGCCTCTTTTCTATCCGATCTTCTTCGTTTTTGGGGTGAATTCTCCTTTCAGTTTCTGACCCCTTTCTACATTTCAGTTAAGACCCTGGCACCCTTGCAAGGGGCCCGGTACAGGGCCCCTTGAAGTTTCAGTGCACTAAATTGTTAACAACATGCTTCTTTTCTATCCGATCTTCTTCGTTTTTGGGGTGAATTCTCCCTTCAGTTTCCGACCCATTTCTACATTTCAGTTAAGACCCTGAAACCCTTGCAAGGGCCCCGGTACAGGGCCCCTTGATGTTTTAGTGCACTAAATTGTTAATAACATGCCTCTTTTCCATCCGATCTTCTTCGTTTTTGGGGCGAATTCGCCTTTCACTTTCTGCCCCATTTCTACATTTCAGTTAAGACCCTGGAACCCTGTCAAGGGGCCCAGTGCAGGGCCCCTTGAAGTTTTAGTGCACTAAATTGTTAATAACATGCCTCTTTCCTATCCGATCTTCTTCATTTTGGGGGTGAATTCTCCTTTCAGTTTTCTACCCCATTTCTACATTTCAGTTAAGACCCTGACACACTTGGAAGGGGCCCTGTACAGGGCCCCTCTAAGTTTTAGTGCACTAAATTGTTAATAAATTGCTTCCTTTTAATCCGATCTTCATTTTTGGGATACTTTCTCCATGTAGTTACTCTCCTGTATCTACATTCCAGTTAAGACCTTGGGCACGTCTAGGGTCCTGTAGGGCCCGGTCCACGGCCCCTTAAATTTTTCGCGTGCCATGCGTTTTTCACACCCTAATTTTCTCATCTTCGCAATGCATAATTTTAAAGTTTAGTCTTGAACTCTTCTCAGTAGACCAACATTCACATATTTTTATTGGGGCCCTAGGGCCCTATTTTAAGCATTTCCCTAATTTTTTGCACATTTATTTTATCCGACTCTCGAACTTTCTTTTCTAACAACTTCTTAGGTTCTCCAGCTACTACATGAACGACCAAAAAAAAAAAAAACTGCAGGCTTCAGCTACCACCAATTTTAAATATTAATCGTCTTCATGGGGCCGTTGTTGCAGCTTCTTTAAGAGCTATCCTATTCTATTGCAATTTTCTTTAATATAGTTTTAGCATCTTCCAGCTATTTTAAAACCCCTAAAAAATTTTGTTATACCCAACTACATTCCAGTTAAGACCCTGGCCCCAAGGGCCCGGTCTTTATTTATACCTCAGCTACCACCTTTTTCGGACATTAATCTCCTTTTTCAGCATTAACTTACGTCTACTCACTACAGCCGTAAATTAAAAATCGCGTTAATTTAAAGGTAACTTTAGATAAGGGATTTCATCCGTTTATTAAATATCGCGTTAATGCTAACAGTAATTCATGAAATTTACAAGGTTGAGGAGGCATCGTCCACTGCTTGGTGGCGAGTTATTTCATCGGGTTTAAGGGCCCAATTTCAACGGGATTTGCTTCCTTCAACTTAGATTACAATTCAGCTACTTTCTGTATTATGAAATTTTATATTAGGCTTTAGTTACCAACATTTTCTAACATTAATGGTGCATTCTTTTTTTTTTTTTTTTTTTTTTTTTTTGTCTCTGTTGGCTTGATTCCTACGAGGTTTGGCTCACTCAACTTGGTTTTCGATTGTCTCCCGCACGTGCGGGCACTTCCGGTAAATGTTGCCATATGTAGTGGGGATCTAGATTACAGGTTCGTTCGGAAAGAAGTTTGATGGGAACACATTAGACGCTGCGGAAGGCAATGGAGCCTCCGAAATGAGGTTCATTTAAAAGAATTTCCAAAAATATAAAATCATACAAACTTAAGTTTTGTTTAAGGTTATTATTTACAAACCCCGGACAACGCCGGGCGGGTCTGCTAGTATATATATATATATATATATCAACTTTTGAACAGAGGGTGGTTTTGGGGTCTAGGGGTCATGATCGATGAAAATATACCAAAATTTTTTGAAATCGCTTTCCTCCAAACGGCTGCAATAGGTAGCTTTTTGTAATGAAAGCTACCTAAAAAATGATAAAAGGGCGAAAAAAAATAGAAGGGTGATAGAATTGCATGTTACTTGTCTTAGTCAATTAGATTCCGTACTAAACACTCAGGTTTAGCGAAGTGAGGTCCATGTTACATGGATTTACTCTCCCTCCCAAAAAATATATATATTCTCCCAAATGAAGTTTTTTTCTACAAAAAGGAGACATTGTCGCCGCGATTCTGCCACGGGGAAACTTACAAGTATATGAAACGCTGACGTATAAATGTATAAAAAATTATAACGGTCGAAAAAAGTAGAATAGAGGTAGAATATCCTGTTACCTTTCTTAAAGCTTGAGATTCCGCTAATAATATCTTGTAAAACTTAAATTTAGATAGTCGGAATGTCTTACTTGCATTGTTGCTAGATTGTTATTGTTTAACAAAAGACGATTGATATTTTATATTGTTAGATTTGACGGGACAAAAAATGTTAATTGTTATAAATAATATTTGACGCAAACAATTATTCATTCTTACCTCATCAATTCTTTAAATTTGCCTGTATTTTCCAGGCCTATGTTAAGAAAAGTCAAGAGATAATTTAAAATATAAATAGAGATTTCGCGGCAACATCTTCCAGAAATAATTTGCTCAAACTATCGCTTCTTGCGTAATAAAGATACTTAATATATAGTTTACAATTCTGTATGTTTACACAGTAGAAAACTAGGATTATCCCCAAATACTGACGTTTTTCAGAAGTATTGTACATATACCATGAGTTATTCTTAAAATATGCTGTTAGTGCCCCTAGAGTTTTTTTTACCAACTTTTACTGATATATTTATGTGGCTTCTACTGACGAACGCGAAAAAACCGTATTGCACAAAAGATCTTGTCTTCCCCTATTTACTTCGTGAAAAAAGTGCATTGTTTGAATGTAATTGTCCTATAAATACTTAAGGGTGATACAATTGCATAATGCCTGCGTCCACCCGAATTTGCACTTATATTTTAAAGCGAAACCTGTATTCCGGGGCATTCATCCCTGACGTCCCGGTATGTTATCCATCTTCTAGCTTTAGATTTCAAAAAATACTCTGGTAAAGACGTCAGTTCCGTACACTAAATCCGTGCTATTCAGAAACTCATTACACAATTCAGAGTGCAAGAAAAGTGTCAAGGAAGGATATATAAATGTGAAAAAAAATTTTACAT
Organism: Maratus speciosus; assembly: GCA_963932465.1. Taxonomy (NCBI): domain Eukaryota; kingdom Metazoa; phylum Arthropoda; class Arachnida; order Araneae; family Salticidae; genus Maratus; species Maratus speciosus. The sequence continues at coordinate 482,114,506 of OZ010794.1, read as the reverse complement.
AGGGGAAAGATATAGAAGAGACACCGAATTCCATGTTACCTGTCTTAGTGCTTTAGATTCCAGTATACACTCCGGTATAGTCAAGTCAGCGCCATACTCTTAATCCGTTAAATTCAGAAACGCATTTACAAAATTTTAAAAAGAGAGAAAACCAGGAGACCACCCTCATATATACAGTAATATACAAGGTAAAATATCAAATGTGTATACAGTAACATACAAAAGTATCAAGGGAGGGCATATAAGTGAAAAAAAAATGATAAAAGGGCGAAAAAAATAGAAGGGTGATATAATTGCATGTTACCTGACTTATTGTTTTGATTCCACTAAACACTCCTGTATAGCCAAGTCGGCCCCATACTCTTAGTCCGTCCATTTCCGAAACTCCTTTAACAATTCAGAAAACTGTAATAGAGAGAAAACGACAACGAGGAGACAACCCTCATATACATAGTACCATACAAGGTAAAACATCAAATGTGTATACAGTAACATACAAAAGTATCAAGGGAGGGCATACAAAAGTGAAAATATGTATATATATAAAAGGGCAAAAAAATAGAAGTTGATAGAATTGCATGTTACCTGTCTTAGTCAATTAGATTCCGTACTAAACACTCAGGTTTAGCGAAGTCAGGTCCATGTTACATGGATCTACTCTCCCTCCCAATATATATATATATTCTCCCAAATGAAGTTTTTTTTCTACAAAAAGGAAACATTGTCGCCGCGATTCTGCCACGGAGAAACTTACAAGTATATGAAACGCTGAGGTATAAATGTATAAAAAATTATAACGGACGAAAAAAGTAGAATTCAGATAGAATATCCTGTTACCTTTCTTAGTGCTTGAGATTCCGCTAATAATATCTTGTAAAACCTAAATTTAGGTAGTCGGAATGTCTTACTTGCATTGTTGCTAGAATGTTTAACAAAAGACGATTGATATTTTATATTGTTATATTTGTTGGGACAAAAAATATTAATTGTTATAAATAATATTTGACGCAAACAATTATTCATTCTTACATCATCAATTCATTTAATTTGCATGTATTTTCCAGGCCTATGTTAAGAAAAGTCAAGAGATAATTTAAAATATAAATAGAGATTTCGCGGCAACATCTTCCAGAAATAACTTGCTCAAACTCTCGCTTCTTGCGTAATATAGATACTTAATATATAGTGTACAATTCTATATGTTTACACATTAGTTAACTAGGATTATCCCCAAATACTGATGTTTTTGAGAAGTATTATACTTATACCATGAGTTATTCTTAAAATATACTGTTAATGCCCCTAGAGTTTTTTACCAACTTTTACCCATATATTTATGTGGGCTTCTACTGACGAACGCGAAAAAACCGTATTGCACAAAAGATCATGTCTCATTGTAATCTTCGCCTATTTACTCCATGAAAAAAGTGCATTGTTTGAATGTAATTGTCCTATAAATACTTAAGGGTGATACAATTGCATAATGCCTGCGTCCACCCGAATTTGCACTTATATTTTAAAGCGAAACCTGTATTCCGGGGCATTCATCCCTGACGTCCCGGTATGTTATCCATCTTCTAGCTTTAGATTTCAAAAAATACTCTGGTAAAGACGTCAGTTCCGTACACTAAATTCGTGCTATTCAGAAACTCATTACACAATTCAGAGTGCAAGAAAAGTGTCAAGGAAGGATATATAAATGTGAAAAAAAATTATACATAGGGGAAAGATATAGAAGAGACACCGAATTCCATGTTACCTGTCTTAGTGCTTTAGATTCCAGTATACACTCCGGTATAGTCAAGTCAGCGCCATACTCTTAATCCGTTAAATTCAGAAATGCATTTACAAAATTTTAAAAAGAGAGAAAACCAGGAGACCACCCTCATATATACAGTAATATACAAGGTAAAATATCAAATGTGTATACAGTAACATACAAAAGTATCAAGGGAGGGCATATAAGTGAAAAAAAAAATGATAAAAGGGCGAAAAAAATAGAAGGGTGATATAATTGCATGTTACCTGACTTATTGTTTTGATTCCACTAAACACTCCTGTATAGCCAAGTCGGCCCCATACTCTTAGTCCGTCCATTTCCGAAACTCCTTTAACAATTCAGAAAACTGTAATAGAGAGAAAACGACAACGAGGAGACAACCCTCATATACATAGTACCATACAAGGTAAAACATCAAATGTGTATACAGTAACATACAAAAGTATCAAGGGAGGGCATACAAAAGTGAAAATATGTATATATATAAAAGGGCAAAAGAATAGAAGTTGATAGAATTGCATGTTACCTGTCTTAGTCAATTAGATTCCGTACTAAACAGGGGCCGTTCAAATATTACGTAAGCACCTAGGGGGGGGGGAGGGGGTTAGCGATTTGCTTATTTTTGTTGACAAGGGGGGAGGGGGAGTTTGAATGATGCTTACGTAAGGCAGTTTCAAAATCTCTTAACTTGTAAAAAAAAAAAAAAAAAACTATTAAAAATTTCAAATTGAAAAAAAGAAATAGCAAAAGAATACTTAACTTGAAGTTCTGATGTCAGCTATTTTGACCGCACAAGGAAAACATGAACAATCTCTTTTATCTAGAGGTGACTGTTCATGTTTGATGCATGAGCAGGGCTTAATTTCTAACAAAAAAAGTACCGGAGCCCTACTATTCTGCGGTACCGGTACTAAAAGCCATACCGTCCCCCTCCCCTCCTGCCACTGCAATCTGCATATTTATATTTCATACATTATTTGCCAAAATGTATTTTTTTCTATAGAAAAATAAAAAAATTAAATGTATCTATCAGCATATAGTACTTCGTTGTGAACTATTCCGCTTTTTAGCTATCACTCCTTCAGAATAGAATTCTTTGCCTAATTTTAATGTTGTTAATTGCAGAATTCTGCGATTAAATGTGGTAAGGATTATGATTCGGAAATAGTCTTAACACCAAAAAGGAATAGTTCGCAGCTATGCATTTTTATGAAAAAAATAATCAAATTTACAGAGATTTATATTTATATGCTGAAGAATGGAACAACGTTTTTCAATTTTCTATAAAATGCTTTTATAGAAAAAGGGGAAACCCTGCTCGACTGCTTTTTAGCCAAGACCACAAACTGATATAAAAATTGAATCCGTTTTATCTGCATCTCCTACGTGTGCGACACATTACGTCACATATAATTGTTTTGGTAAAAAAGAATGCAAAACTTGGAGATGGGAAGGAATGAAAGGGTAATTTAGGCTTCGTTTTTTCGGAAGCGTTGCTACACTGGGCTCCGGAGCCCTGTATTTATGAGCTCCGCTGAATTCCGACCAATATTTAAATATTTACTAAGAACGGAGAAGTACCAGAGCTGGGCTCCGGTCGGCTCCGGTGCAAATTAAGCCCTGTGCATGAGGGCTTATTATCTCTGAGAACTTACTACTATTTCCAATTGGGAGAATAGAATAGAATAGAATTGAATAGACGGATGCGATATGTTGTATTGTGACAATATGAGTCTTCCGGGAAAGCTTCCAAAGCTTCTTTTTTGTTTCCACACCTCCTGTGTCAAGTGGTTGAACCCCATAACCATAATGACCGACTGCTCTACTGTCTGGTGTCTCTTGAGTTTTGAAAACCTCTCAGTACTGTAGAGTAGTGGTGTTTAAAATAAATAAAATCAGAAATATGTCTTCATTTCGAGAAATCTTGTGTAAAAAACTTTTTGAAAGTTTCAAAAAGTCTGCATCAGATAAACCTTTGAAGGATATCCAATGTAAAACTAACGATGTGTGGCGGCAGTACAAAAAGTCTTCTAAAACTGAGTCTTCTAAAAAGAGTTAGAGGTATTGGTGCTAAAAATAATTGAGGACGAACTGTGTAAGGCAACCAAAAAGAAATCAGTCTTTCGGTACTTTTCGGTTAGCCGGGCGCCAGTGTTATACATACATATTTATATACCTACATATATGCAAATATACATATTTATACATATATTGTATATATATACACACACACATATACATGTATATATACATATATGTATGTATATAAATATGTATATATAAGACTGGCGCCCGGCTAAACGAAAAGTACCAGTCTTTCTTGATTATTTTATAAAGGTAATTATAATCAATTTATTCTTAAAATTTTAAATATATTTTATCATAACTTTTAGTTTAAATGATTACTTGTAAAAATTGGAAAAAAAGATAGATAAGATAAAATGACCGTGTAGCCTTGCCGAAACATGGTCAGAATGGGAATAAATAAAGACCAAAGAAATGTCAAAAAATGAGTTATTACTTTTTAAATATGGCGTAGCTAAGCTAAACCTTATTTTTTCTTTTCAAATAACTCGAAAATTAATGTATCCATGGGGGAAAAAATTAAAAAATATGTAAGTTTTGTTGCAGATAATCTTCTGTTTTCAAATTTTGTACCTTACTAAAAATGAAATGTAATCCAATTGAATTGAAACCAGTGTATCTGAAATTCAAAAACAGATAAATAAGGTTTCCAGTGATCTAAAAAAGAAAAACAATCCTTAAAAAGGAAGCGACAAAATGAAGAATACTAAAGAAATCATCGAACCACCAAACGAACAAAGCTTGAAGAAATCTGCCATGATAATCCAGACATTAAAAAAAAAAAAAAATTAGCTTTGAGGGAATCAGTAGGAAGACCAAGTTTAAATGTAGATCAACCATTATTGCTTAAGGCAATAGCAGACATAGCTATTATTGGAAGCGCTGCAGATGCAAAAAGAAGAAGCGAGTCAATACGAAGTGTCAAAACTCTCGATAACTTGACTGTAGAACTGAAAAAGGTTGGTTTTGCAATAAGGATGAGTGGAACATATCTTCGTTTGCTTCCAAAAAATTCCTCAACCATCGAGGGTCGAAAACATGTCACCACAGTGCCGATAAAACTTTCTCGGGTTCAGACTGATTATTACCGATCTCACATTGATACCCAATTTGCAGTAACATCCATCCGCTATTTAGAAACTTTAGCTTCAATTCTTGGACCCATGCAAGTGTTTCTTCTTTCACAGGATGGCATAGTGCTTGTACCTTTGGTAATTACAGCAGCCAATAAAGAGCCCCCGATACTGATGCATATGGAGTATCGTGTATCCTTACCCGACCACGAGTGGGTCATCGCTGAACGCCACAAACTTATCCCATCTATTTACGCTGGTATTGTGATTGCTCCTGGCCTGGCCGGTCAAAGTAAAGCCATTGGTTATTCTGGTCCAACGTTTATTGCTATAAGAAGTGGGAAACACAGTTCTTCCACAGCAAATACTCATGCATAGGATTTTGAAACTCTATTAATACTCAAAGACTTTGAAAAATTAGTGAAAACAGAAGAGGGTTTCATCAAACCTGTAATCATAGTTACGGTTGATGGAGCTCCAGACGAGAATCCCCGCTACGAGAAAGTTATATCGTTTGCTATTAACCAGTTCAAAAAGCATGATTTGGATGGAAATTTCATTACGTGCAATGCTCCTGGAAGAAGTGCATATAACTGAGTAGAAAGGCGAATGGCACCACTCAGTCGAGAACTGTCTGGTCTTATACACCCTTATGACCATTATGGTTCCCATCTTGATGAGAACGGTAGCACTATTGATGAAGAAATAGAGCAAAATAACTTTGTATATGCTGGTAAAACTCTCGCAGATATCTGGAACTCATTAAACATTGACGGTTATCCTGTTACTGCCACATATGTTGATTCAGGCGAACCAGACTCTCTTGGTTATGACTTGGATTGGTATTCGAAGCACTTACAAGAAAATCAATACTTGCTGCAAATTATAAAATGCGAAGAAAAGAATTGTTGCTTTCCTGCACGTAGTGGATAATTTCGTATATTAAAAGGACGATTCATTCCTCCTCCAATTAAAATGATACAATCGTCAAATGACATCATTACATGTGAGGAGGGGGAATTTATAGATTTAAGTCTCCGTCTGGTCTTAAATCTCAATATTTCAGCAAAGGGATTTTTAAAGATGCTGTATGATTATTTTTGCCCTTCCATAAAATTTCAATTATCCGCAAGAACTTGTGGAAGTTGTGGCCAATATCATGCACCTCAGAAGTCAGCAAACAGACACAAAAAAATTCAGCACACTGAAAAAAGCGAGAAGGCCTGCCTTATACGACCATTGAAAATTGCTGCTCGTCGAGCAAATGAACTTATGTGCTTCGTAAAATTCGTGAAAGATACAGAAGATGTTGAGTGTATTAAGGAAGATGAAGTTGATCAAGATTGCATCCGAAAAGAAAGCGATGAAGATAATCAAGTAAAACTGGAAACCAATATCATAACAGGTATGGAAAAATGGCTTGAGCAGCCGTGGTCAGTATCGGAATACATATGGGCATGTTCAAATTTTAATTTTTCAAATGGCGAAGTTCTAAAATTGTGATCTAAGAAATTTTCTTAAATAGAATTGTAAGGAAATAAAACAAGCATTTATTATTATTTTTTTAAAGTCGAGTAGAGTTTTTTTTATTTGTATTGTGTCCTAATTTTTTTGAAGTGGAGGGGGGGGGGGGTTGCAATTTTCTTACGTAATTATTAAGGGGGGTTTGCGATTTGCTTATTTTTGCTGACAAGGGGGGAGGGGGTGTCAAAAATTGTCAAAAACATGCTTACGTAATATTTGAACAGCCCCACACTCAGGTTTAGCGAAGTCAGGTCCATGTTACATGGATCTACTCTCCCTCCCAATATATATATATACTAGAAAGGTAGCCCGTCAAAAATGACGGAAATTTAGATATAAAGATATATACAACTCATGTGCAAGAATATGAGCTTTCTTGCTTGTTCCGCAGTGATAGATGAAAATAACACATTTAAAGAACGAAACACATTTATGAAAAACTGTGTACAGTAGAAGACCACTAATCTGCACAGTTTGATCCCAAGAGTTATGCAGATTTGAGGCTCTTTGCGGTCATGTCTATTCAATCTTTGTTTACATTTTTTTAAATTCATATATTGGACAATTTAGATTGTTAAGCCTTAAAAATAAATAAATTTCACACTTGAAGTAGTAAAAACTATTAAATTATCGTATACGATTTCATGAAATGGTATTATATGGTATTATATGTGTGTGCTTCACGATCTTGGTTACGACGTTGGCGAAATTGGCTGCAACTTGTCATAATCCTAATAGTGTGGGCCGCTATAACAAAAAAGTAACCAGTTTTTAGCAAAATTTCTGATATAAAGTAGTTTTCAAAAACTTGTGTAAAATTGCAGGCCGTTCTCACGTTATATCAGTCCTAAGAATAACATTTCTAACACTGAAGAGTTTCCATGTATATATGAAATTTAGAAAAGCTTCTCCAAAAGAAAGGTCCCGAAATGACATTGTAATTCCTCTAACTTCAAAAATTAATCGGGCCCTGATGCTGTTTACTGAAATCTAATAAATACAGTTATTTTGAGTATTACAACAGAACTAAACAGTTAAACTTATTTAACTTAAACCCGCTGTTATTTCCCGATGTTATTTTTTACTATTAAGAAAGCAAATTATTTAAATTTTTCAAATCATGCATTTATAATTTTTTTCCGTCTTTAATAACTAAACAATGAAAAAATATGCTTTTGTTCTGAGCTCATAAATATGACAATAAAATAATGTAACTAAGAGACATTGCAAAATTAAATCTTTGTGATTTCAAACCATATAGAAACGATACCGCCACCATTTTACCTACTATGATGTCATTAGAATATTGTCCATTGATTGTTGGAGAACTTACTTTGTGAATGATTACCTCAATGATTTAAAAATTTTTTATGTTTCACGACGAATGAATCACTTGTGTTTGTTTAGGTTTATAGAATGAGATATTAAGCTGTGAACATTTCAACTAAAGTTATCCAAGGATATATGTATTTTTAATTGAAATTAAAAACAATGCTTTGATCTTGAAATAAAAGTTTTAGTTTGTATAATTGGTTATTTCTGTTAATTATTTATTTAGGTACTTTTCCAAAATAGCGCATTTTTAAAAAAAGCTTGGCGCAATTCGGGCATCAGAAAGTGAGATATGTTGCCAAAATATATAAACAGCCATGAAAACAAATCTAATAAACTTTTATTTTTGTTTATATATGCACTTATATACATAAAAAAATCGTGGTACAGATGTCATATTCGCCTCATATTGGCGCAATTTTTTTCGGTTGCCAATTTGGCGAAAACATCAACAGCATAAACAACATAATCCGGGTTACCACATCAAGCAAAATAACGACACTTTGGCGCAAGTTATGTACCTGTTGCCTATATGATATTGGCGACAGAAAAAAATCGCGCCAATATGGGGCGAATATGACATCTCTACCAAAATCGTTTCTAAATATATATAATATTTTTTTATATATACAAATTACGGCACAGATTTCAGATATGAACCGGGATTCCTAACTGGTGCCAAAATGGTGTTATTTTGCCTGCTATGGTAACCCGGCTATTGTTTTTTATTTATTAATAAATTGTTTATTTACTTTTATTTTCTGTTTTTAATTATATAAACTGTTTTTTTTCTATGGTTATTATTCAAACTTTTATTTATTTACAGTTATTTCCTTTTCAAAATTATAGCAAATAATTAAAAAATATATAAGTAACTGGTATTCGAAAGCGAGATTTCTGCCAAATTGGCGTCAGAGAAAAATCACGCTAACCCCGATGCGTATATGACATCTGTGCAAAAATTACGGCACAGATGTCATATTCGCCCCATATTGGCACGATTTTTTTTTCTGACGCCAATGTCATATACACACCGAGTACTTAACTCTCGCCAAAGTGTCGTTATTTTGCTTGATATGGTAACCCGGAAGTTGTTGTTTATGCTGTTGATGTTTTCGCCAAATTGGCGTCGGAAAAAAATCGCACCAATATGGGGTGAATATGACATCTGTGCCAAAATTACTTCTATTTATTATAAAAAAATGGGTAAATAGCTTTTTTTACATTAAATAAAGGTACTTGTTAGTTATACCGTCGACCAAATTACTGTCGCCAAATTGTAAGATCAAATGCCAATAATGTTTGACATTAAACATGATCATGTGTCTGTTACGTCATCAAGTGATTTTTAATTCGACGTTATATTTGTATTTTTATTAATGTTTTGCTAATTTAATTGATCTTTCGTTGTTTAAAATAAAAATTGTCAATTTGTATAATTTGGCGAAACTGGTCGACGGGATAGCTAACAACTACCTAAATAAATTGCATACATATGGAAAAAATTGCTTGTGAGTATGAAGCAGTAAATAGGTCTTCAGAAAATACGTTGGCAAACTTCTTTCTGGCAAAGCAACTTTTCTCCGAAGTATTGTACATAAGCAATGATTGCTAGAAATGCATTTTTAGTTATGATATGCGCTTTTATGTTTCCCTACATTTATGCATACTATATTGTGGGTATAAATGCTACAGTTCATATGCAGGGCTACACAAAAGAATTTGTAAGGATTACCGAGTATGAGAGTAAATTGCTTAAAGGTGGTTTTTAAAGGAGTTATGCGTTTTTACGCTGAACTGCATTTTGTTTACTAAGAAATGTTTGTAGAATATAGATAAAATGATATACAGGGTCACGCAGAGAATTGGTTACATAACCGTCCATGGATGATAATATCTGGAAATGTGATTTCGGTAGTTTTAAGAGTAGTTTAAATTAAATTTTGGCTAAATAGTGGCATGTAATAACGATACTATTGGCTATGGACGGTAACTGCTGAAATCAATTTTTAAAATTTTTTATGCGTCTTCTAAAATGTTTACTCAGTTATCTTATTTCCCCAAACAACGAAGTTTTGTTAAAGCATTCAGGATGTGTTGGAAAGTGTTTTATGTTCTATGCTTAACGCATGATTTTTCTTTCTTCTTTAGTCTTATTTTGCATTCATTTTATTATCAATTTTTTAGTCTTATACTGCTTTATAGAAACTTTGGCACAGTTGTCATATACGCCAATTTGGCGAAAACATCAACAGCATAAACAACAATATCCGGGTTACCATATCAAGCAAAATAACGACACTTTGCCACCAGTTAAGTACCCGTTGTGTATATGACATTGGCGTCAGAAAAAAATCGCGCCAATATGGGCGTATATGACATCTGTGCCGAAACTTTAATATTTCATTTTTTAACTCTTCGCTCCACACCCCTTACATATAGTACAAACTATAACTCAGATAGCGCAAAATAATAGACAGTTTGGTACTTTTCCACTGTAGGAGCTTTGGCGTTTTTTTAAAAAAAGCTTTGTGTAATTTGGGCATTAGAAAGTAAGATTTGGGTTCTTTTCCGTTATACGGATACCTTTGTCGCCAAGCGGAATAGTTGGCGCAAAATGAAAATCACGTGAATTGAAGCATTTGAAAAATAAAAGAAAAAACATTGTCGATACTAAAGTGAGCATTTAAAAAATATAACATTTGAAAATTCCAGACTTTTACGAACTATTTCATTAAATCACAAGTATATACTTAAAATAAGTGAACAAATAACTGTTATAAAATAAAGCAATAAAATAAAACTCATATTGAACTGCTGGCATAAAATTACAAATATCTTTTAGCATTTTGAAATAATTGGCGCATTAGCATACATTTTGGCATGGTGTCCGTATAACGGAAAAATATCGAGATTTGTTGTCAAATCATATAAACAGCTATGAAAACAAACTTGATGAGCGTTTTTGTTTGTTTTATATGTTTATTTTATATGTATATTATTGATGTTTTCATGTATAAATCTCATCTGCTTCTTTATAAAATTAGAGAAACGTCATTTTTATGTTAAATAAATCGTATAAATATCGAAAAAAAATGCCTGTGTATATAAAATGAAACTGTGGATGGGTTCCCGGAAAATATGTTGCCAAATTTCCTTTTTCGTCAAGGCACCTGTACTGGAAAAGTACCTGAAGCACATTAAAATTGCGCAGTTAGGAGCTCACACAGTACAGCGTCGTCTATTGGCGGTTATTTTATTAGTAGCATCGGGAGGAAGATGTAAAGATGTACTTTAAATTCTCACTCATAGATTTTGAAAAATATCTTAAAAGAGCGGAGTTTAAATTAAATTTCGGTGACCTCCTTTATGAAAGATTAATGGTTTTAAATGGGAATTTCGCCAAATTAGCCAGCTATCACCAAGTTTGCTAACATTTGGCGCTACTGTGGTAACCCTGCATTAGTTTTTTTTTCAACAATTACTCATTTCAATGAGGCGGTCCTACCGGAATCGTGAGGGACACAGAGAGACTTGGATTTTATATAAATAGATTCTCCCAAATGAAGTTTTTTTTCCACAAAAAGGAAACATTGTCGCCGCGATTCTGCCACGGAGAAACTTACAAGTATATGAAACGCTGACGTATAAATGTATAAAAAATTATAACGGACGAAAAAAGTAGAATTCAGATAGAATATCCTGTTACCTTTCTTAGTGCTTGAGATTCCGCTAATAATATCTTGTAAAACCTAAATTTAGGTAGTCGGAATGTCTTACTTGCATTGTTGCTAGAATGTTTAACAAAAGACGATTGATATTTTATATTGTTATATTTGTTGGGACAAAAAATATTAATTGTTATAAATAATATTTGACGCAAACAATTATTCATTCTTACATCATCAATTCTTTTAATTTGCATGTATTTTCCAGGCCTATGTTAAGAAAAGTCAAGAGATAATTTAAAATATAAATAGAGATTTCGCGGCAACATCTTCCAGAAATAACTTGCTCAAACTCTCGCTTCTTGCGTAATATAGATACTTAATATATAGTGTACAATTCTATATGTTTACACATTAGAAAACTAGGATTATCCCCAAATACTGATGTTTTTGAGAAGTATTATACTTATACCATGAGTTATTCTTAAAATATACTGTTAATGCCCCTAGAGTTTTTTACCAACTTTTACCCATATATTTATGTGGGCTTCTACTGACGAACGCGAAAAAAACCGTATTGCACAAAAGATCATGTCTCATTGTAATCTTCGCCTATTTACTCCGTGAAAAAAGTGCATTGTTTGAATGTAATTGTCCTATAAATACTTAAAGGTGATACAATTGCATAATGCCTGCGTCCACTCAAAATTGCACTTATATTTTAAAGCGAAACCTGGATTCCGGGGCATTCATCCCTGACATCCTGATATGTTATCCATCTTCTAGCTTTAGTTTTCAAAAAATACTCTGGTAAAGATGTCAGGTCCATACACTAAATTCGTGCTATTCAGAAACTCATTTCACAATTCAGAGTGCAAGAAAAGTATCAACACCGAATTCCATGTTACCTGTCTTAGTGCTTTAGATTCCAGTATACACTCCGGTATAGTCAAGTCAGCCCCATACTCTTAATCCGTTAAATTCAGAAACTCATTTACAAAATTTTAAAAAGAGAGAAAACCAGGAGACCACCCTCATATACACAGTAATATACAAGGTAAAATATCAAATGTGTATACAGTAACATACAAAAGTATCAAGGGGGGTGGGGGGCATACAAAAGTGAAACAAAATGATAAAAGGGTGATAGAATTGCACGTTTCCTGACTTATTGTTTTGATTCCACTAAACTCTCCTGTATAGCCAAGTCAGCCCCATACTCTTAATCCGTCCATCTCCGAAACTCATTTAACAATTCAGAAAACTTTAAGAGAGAGAAAACGAGGAGACCACCCTCATATACACAGTAACATACAAGGTAAAATATCAAATGTGTATACAGTAACATACAAAAGTATCAAGGGAGGGCATACAAAAGTGAAAAAAAAAAAATGACAAAAGGGCGAAAAAAATAGAAGGGTGATAGAATTGCATGTTACCTGACTTATTGTTTTCATTCCACTAAACTCTCTTGTATAGCCAAGTCAGCCCCATACTCTTAATCCGTCCATTTCTGAAACTCATTTAACAATTCAGAAAACTGTAAGAGAGTATTATTTGTTTCTAATATGACCACTTCACTCGCTTAATATGTTTCGACTATTGTCAGCCCACATATTTCAATAAAATGAGTAAAATAAATTTTTTCAAAACATGCTTTTCTGCATACCATAGACGGCCCCGTAAACCATAATTTTGACGTTTTTTAATGATAACTCGAAAACAACTTGAAACAAAATTTTGAAATTCAGAATTCGCATAAAGCAGGACATAATAAATATAAATTTATCAAAAAAGGTGTAGGTTGGAATTCATATTTTTTCCGGATATTAATTTCATAATTCACAACATTTTTAAAATTGCAAATTCAATGCATTTATGTTTAGGTTTTTTAGTATTATAACCACACACAAAATTACACATTAGGATTATAATTTCAGGAGATATTAATTAAAATATGAAAATGTAATTTAACATTAGAAACTCTGAATTTTGAATGTTTATAATTCAAAAACTTATCATTCAAATGACTAGAAATTTAATTTCTAGGCATAGTTAGAACCGAAGATTTAAAATGTATTGTCAAATTGGGTGTTGCCATTAAGGAAAACAAAGTTTTGTCTGGTTTTGATTTGTATATACATAATTTAAAAGTAGACTTTATTTCCAATCGATTGGTACGAGTAACTTTCTTCTATTATAATTAGTTGCCGAGCGGGCTTAAATTGCGCAGGAGCCCACCGCCGTTCAGTTCCGGTACTTCTCTGATTTTAGTAAATATTTAAATATTGGTCGGATTTCACCGGAGCTCATAAATACAGGGCTCCGGAGCTCAGTGCAACAACGTTTTTTTTGTATCTTGAACGCTGTCCATTTTAAGGCTCTGTTCTGCACATTTACGAAGTCGCTTTCATTTGTAAGTAAGATATGTATTGTTATTCTGGTAGAAAGCAATCGAGCAGTGCTTCCCTTTTCTATAAAAGCATTGAATCTTTCCTATGACAGTGTCAAATTTTTAATTTAGTATGATTTTCAGGGACTCACCACAAGAGTTTGTTAAGCGGAAGTAATCGATTATAGTTTAAGATATGCACCTTCTATAGGAAATTAAAAAACGTTGTTCTATTCTTCATAGTAGATAAATCTTAACTTCTCTAAGTTTCATTCATTTTTTCATAAAAATGCATAGTTGGCGAACTATTTCTTTTTTTTGTGATAACACTATTCCCGAATCATAATCTTTACCATATTTAATCCCAGAATTCTGCAATTAATTAACATTAAAATTAGGCAAAGATTTCTTATTCGGAAGGAATGATAACTAAAAAGTGGAACAGTTGACATCTAAGTACCGGGTGTCCCAAAAAGGACTGACTGATTTTAAAATTCAATAACTTCCAAACGGTGACAGATATTAAAAAAATTCTTGCAGGAGGGTTATGCATAAAGTCAAAAGTTTTATTAAAGTGATTTTCGATTTTAGTTCAAATTACAAACAATAGATGGCACTGTAAGCAATAGTCGCTAAATACAGGCTCGATTTTTGGTCCTTTATTTTGTTCTATGCAGAAAAAGGAGATGGAAATGTATTATCCGGGCCACGAAGTACCAAAAATCGAGCCTGAATTGAGCCTCTATTGATCGCAGCGCCATCTATTGTTTGTAATTCGAACTAAAATCGAAAATCACTGTAAAAAAACTTTTGACTTTATGCATAACCCTCCTGCAAGAATTTTTTTTAATACCTGTCACCGTTTGGAAGTTATTGAATTTTAAAATCAGTCAGTCCTTTTTGGGACACCCGGTATATGCTGATAGATATAGTTAATTTTTTAATTTTGAAAATGAAAAAAAAAAAACCGTTTAAAAAATTGCAAATAATGTATGAAATATAAATATGCAGATTGAAGTGACGGGAGGGAGGGGGGGGGGGGCACGCTGCTGTTGTTACTACTGCAGAATATTAGGGCTCCGGTACTTTTTTTGTTAGAAATTAAGCCCTGAGGCAGAGCTAGTAGGGGGTGTTTACTTTTTTTCGAAGACTGTACATAACAAAATCTAATAAATGAACACAGCAAAAACATTAAAATCGGGAGTGAGGATTTTTCAGAAAAGCCTAACTGTCAAAGATTTCGTTATATCAACTACCAAAACACAACACACAGAACTGTTCCGGTGGGCTTGGGCGTACAGTGTTCCGACTAACTTTTAAATATTCATTAAAAATAAAGAAGTATTGGCTCCTATGAGCTTCAGCACAATCTAAGAACTGTGTGGCGCTAAAAAATTGATCAGTGCGAATGTTTTACAAACACGAAAAAAAAAAAAAAAAAAAAAAAAGGCGATACACATAACAACAACCACGAGTAAAAATGGCAGATACCATTGATGTTAGTTCTGATATTCCTTGTCGCTGTTCGGAAACCATTCAAACGAAAAATAATTGAGTCTACGCTTGCGAGCGATAGATAGGAGTATGCTCATTGGCGCATCCACGGAGGGAGCTAAGGAGGATGAAGCCCCTCCCAGACTAGACTAGATATTTAAAGTTTTTAAAAATTATGAAAGAATATTATTATAAGAAAAAAAATTATTATTATTAATAATGTATCCTTAAAAAATCGGAGTTTTTGAAAATATATTAATTTTGTCATACATTTTTTACTCTTTTATAAATTTCATTATGAAATTCGAAATATTAGCATTTTTAAATTTACTTAATTAAAAAATTAAAGCCTTGTACAACCTCTTGCTCTCTTTAATCTTCATAATATTTTGATAATTTAATAATAAAACTTTAAATCGTTTGATTGTAAACACACTTTAAAATTATCCAAATACAGAAACGCACCAAAAAATCGCAAAAACTAAGATCTAGACACACGGCAGTGTGTCAGCCAAGTTCGCCTGACATAGCCGTGTGTTATTTACACGAACCATTTCAAGCTGTTTTCGTCAAATTTCAATGCTCTACTACTGAAAATATATGAGACCTACATATTTGTTATACGAAATGTGTAGTAAGGCCACCCTAATTACCTAAAATCCAAAATTTTATAAATAACGCATAATTAGTTTCCGAGATAATGACATTTGAAAATGTCTGATAATCGATAATTTTACCACTGACTGACTGACTGACTCACTCACTCACTCATCAAAAAGATCTCGTGTATCTACTGCAGCGACATACTTCAAATTTGGTGCGAAGTTCGTTTACACTATAAAACTAAGGAAAAAAATAAAAAAATTGTGAAAATCGATGAATTACCCACCTGGGGGTACCCATTTTTACTTTAACATTACGTCTATTAGGCGAAATTTTAGTTTGCCGTAGGAGGGGACGCTGTTCTGTCGCCAAATACCGCCAAGTTTCTCGCCAACATGGCGATATACCGCCAAATTTGGCGACCAAAATTAGTCGCCAAAAGTGACGCCACCTTGGCGATATCTCTAATATTTCGACAAATTCCCATAGACTTCCATTGTAAACCTATCTACTTACTGGGGGTTTATCTAGGTTTACTTACTAGCTTATAGAAAATCAACAAATTGAGATATTCTGTCTGTCACAGAGCCCGTTCTCAGAAACTATACTCGTTGGAGACTTGAAATTTTGCATACTTATAGCTGAACACCACACATCATACGAAAAATTATAAAATTTTGAAAAAGTCGTACATTTAACCCTTTGGACTCCCACATGTGTATTTTAAACAATTCTTTCTATGTGAGCCTCTAACTAGGTTGGAGGCGTGAAATTTTGCATACTTATAGCTGAACACCTCACATCAAATGACTGTCTATAAAATTTTGAAAAAGTCGTACATTTAACCCTTTGCGCTCCCACATGTGTATTTTAAACAATTGTTTCTAAGTGAGCCCTAATTACGTTGGAGGGGTGAAATTTTGCATTCTTATAGCTGAACACCTCACAACAAACGAGAAATCATAAAATTTTGAAAAAGTCAAACATTTAACCCTTTGGGCTCCCCCATGTGCATTTTAAACAATTCTTTCAAAGTGAGCCTCTAATTAGGTTGGATGCGTGAAATTTTGCATACTTATAGCTGAACACCTCACATCAAACGACAAATCATAAAATTTTCAAAAAGTCATACATTTAACCCTTTGGGCTCCCACATGTGTATTTTAAACAATTCTTTCTAAGTGAGCCCCTATTTAGGTTGGAGGCGTGAAATTTTGCATACTTATAGCTGAACACCTCACATCAAATGACAAACCATAAAATTTTGAAAAAGTTGTACATTTAGCCCTTCGGGCTCTCACATGTGTATTTTAAACAATATTTTCTAAGTGAGCCCCTAATTAAGTTGGAGGCGTGAAAATTTGCATACTTATAGCTGAACACCATCATGCGACAAATCATAAAATTTTGAAAAAGTCGTACATTTAACCCTTTGGGCTTCCACATGCGTATTTTAAGCAATTCTTTCTAACTGAGCCCCTTATTTAATTACAGACTTGAAATTTTGCATACCTTTAGCAGAACACTTGAGGCCAGGCGACGAATCATGAAATCTTGAAAAAGTCTTACGCTTAACCCTTTGAGCTACCACATATGTATTTTAAGCAGTTCTATTTAAGGGATCCCCTAATTAAGTTGGAGACATGACTTTTTGCATACGTATAGCTGAATAACTCGGACCACACGACAAATCATAAAATTTTCAAAAAGTCTTATATTATTTACTCCTCCGGGCTCTAACTTGTGTATTTTAAGCAATTTTTCTAACCTCCGCCCTTTTTTCATCCGGGGAGCACTTTTCCAACTTTTGCCGACACCCCTTTGACCATTCTTTCATATTATGCACCATAGCCTTACATATTTTAGTTCTACTTTTTACCGCCAGGTGCGCCTACTTATCTCGGTGCTATGGGCTCAATCCCCTCGACTAATATATCTACGGATAGTATGTAAAACAGAGATTCGTTCGGATAAAGGTTTGTTTAGAATAGAGTGCGCCCCTGGTTGCGAAATGGGGAACTAAGATTTTTCAAAAGGATAAAGTGTTTTGAAAGGAATATTAAACGAAACCCTCTGTGCGATCTGCGATCACACTTACCCACTTGTTATTTTCAAAATCATCAGAGAAAAGGATATTTAGTTAATTAAATTTGAAAATCCAGGGTGGGGCAATATCCTTCCTCTGCACTGCCTCTTTGCCGGCACCCATGGATGAATGATACATAGTGTGGCATAAGCACATAACTTTATTTTTCACTTTCAGTACAAAAAAGCAGGCCCAGCAATAGGATATTTAATTGGAAAATTTAATAGGAAAATTTAATATAGGAATTTAATAGGAATTGTTTCAGAAACAATAAAAGTTTCGAATCAATACATTTCGTCTCAAAACATGCATTCAATGTAGCAGTATTAAAATATAGATTTCTGCCGCAAACTGACAGCTAAATAGTTTGTTGCAGGAAATTTAATTTATAATTGAATGTTGCTTGGTGAATAAAATAGTCACATGTAAACACATTAAAAAGCATTAAGTAAAGTGTCTAAATATATTGTAACTTTACAAAAAGTAATGATATCTAACAAAAACATAGCTGTGAAAAAAGGGAGCCAAGTTCTGTAAAGACAATGGCAAGAAAAGAAGTTATATCTAAGTGGGTGCCAAGTTCAAATAAAATTCACTCAAACTTACCTACTGAAGTATTATAGCATTTTTAAAATTGTTTAGAAATAAAAATTATTGATAGCATATTAATAATAAATCTAGAACTTGGCAAGTTTTTGATAAATGTTATGCCTATCAATTTCATGTCTTAATAAAATGGTGATGTTAATATTAATTTCAATGACATTACAAAAAAAAATTAATATAGATATTATTATAATAAAATGACTCATGTTAAAGATTTGATAAACCAATAAATACACAGATTCACTCCCGCTCGTCTTTGGTTATCACTCTAGCACCCACCTCCAGAAACCTCAATGCAGACAGACGAAGATGCCTGACAAAGAGACAGATATACTTACGCTTGTTCTTGGTCATCACTCTAGAGACTGCACCCCTTTAACCCTTTCAGGGGCAAATAACTTTTATTCGTGAAATGCTGAAATGATTGAATCACACCAGAATTTACAAAATAAATTTATTTCAAAATGGGTAAAAGCTTCTTTTCACGTATTTAATAAAATTAAACTTTTTAGTCCTGAATTCTAGTATCAATGTGGAATTTTGCAGTTAAATTAGGTGGGATATATTTTATCCCACCGCCCTTCAAGGTGAAGGAGCTCACTCAAATTAAGGCTTCCAATCATGAAATAACAAGATTTGATATGATAATGTCATTATTAAAAATAAATGACTCGTAAGTAAAAACTTGCCAAGTTCTAGATTTATTATTAATATGCTATCAATAATTTTTATTTCTAAACAATTTAAAAAATGCTATAATACTTCAGTAGGTAAGTTTGAGTGAATTTTATTTGAACTTGGCACCCACTTAGATATAACTTCTTTTCTTGCCATTGTCTTTACAGAACTTGGCTCCCTTTTTTCACAGCTATGTTTTTGTTAGATATATTTTAGTAAAGTATTTCGTTATTTTACATGTTAAAAGCACTCAGAATTAAAACCACCAAAGCTTTCCCGAGCTTCTCCGGCTGGTTAAGACTCTGCTCAAGTCAGCAGAAAAAATGTAAGTCAGGACCTGATCCAGCACGTCCCATCAAATTAAATGAAAGAAAACAGAGCTCGGCAGCGGGCTGGGCAAGATCTGGGCACACATAAGCCTCTAAAATATGCTAGCCCCCTCCAGAGAGTAATCCTTGATGCGCCACTGAATGCTCCAGCGTGAGCGACACACTACGTCACATATGTAAGCGCTTTGGAAGGGAAAAGACACAAAGGATTGGAGAAGGGATAAAAAAGAAAATATAATTTAGGCTGCAATTTTTTGGAAGCACTGTTCCGCTGGGCTCCGGAGCGCTGTATTTATGAGTTCCGGTGAATTCCGACCAATATTTAAACACTGACTAAAAACAAAGAAGTACCGGAGCTGAGCTCCGGTGCAAATTAAGCACTGGCTACCATTTGTACTTAAGGAAGAACCATAATGAAATATAATGTTTGGGTTAAATAGAGTAAAGCAAAAAGAATAGAGCGGATTGGTGATTATCAGTTACATTATTAGGGAAAGGACTAAATGCACAATTAGAAAAAAAAACAACAACAACGAAAAACTCATAAAGTTAGGCATCAAAAACAGCGATTAAACGTAAAATCGTAACTGTGAAATTGAAATTTATACAGGGTATGCGCTCTCAACAGTGTCCAATGGCTAATTCCTAAACCGTTAGGCATAGACATATAATTCCAATTGCAAAAATGTTTTAAATGGGGTAAAGATTATGGTACTGTGGTAAGAAATGGGTTAAAGTATTTTAAAAGGCGATTTGGGTCAATAAAAACATTTTAAAAAAAATTACAAAATTTTATACGATCCCCTGGTCCTATAAGTTATATTTAGTAAAAATATTCTATTCCACTAAGAAGTAAGACAAAAAAAAAAAAAAAACCTCATTCTTCTACGATTAAAACTGACTGAGTAATAACTGTTTAAAGTTGAAGCATCTTTTGTGCTGCGAAATCATTCACGATAATTCACAAATTTACTAGAAATATAAATAATCGTCAGATATATAAAAAAATAATAGTTGAGAGTAAAATTAACATTGCAATATAAATTTAAAGCTATTTATTTTCCCTCTGACATATTAAAGAAACATACACACTTGTACTAAAAATATAAGTTAAAAAAATAACAGAATTATTGTTAAATGAAATGATGAAAAACAACAGTCGCAACTCTTTACAAAATTCAAAATGATACATATTTTAAAATGCTATTAGATAATCTAATCTAAAACTTAATTAATACTAATTAAAGTTATCTTAAAACTTGCTCCAAGTGACTCCCTTCGGCTGCAATGCAGAAATGTACACGTGAAATAAATCCCTCTAATACTTTAAGCACTTTGTGTGCGACCCCTCGAAGCATAGCCCAACTCATATGTATTCAGATGCAGAAAATTGCTATAAGTCATGCAATTCAAAGTTTTCTAACTCGGTCCATTTTAGTATTAGATGAATGGGACTTTTTTTTTTTTTTTTTTGTCTTACTTGTTAGTGTAATAGAAAATTTTTACTTAGTATCACTTATAGGACCTGAGGACAACATAAAAAAATTAAATTTCGTAACTTTTTAAGAAATGTTTTTATTGATCAAAACGACTTTAAAAATATATTTTTTACCTTATTTGAAACATTTTTGTAATTGGAAATATATGTATATGACTAATGGTTTAGAAATTAGCCTTGGACACCGTTGAGAGTGGACACTCTGTTGTAGACTGCAGATACTAACGACTGCTACTTTCGATCTCTGATCTTTACTCTATCAGATTATCTCAAATGTTAATTTAGAATTGATATTTTATTATTAGCTTACATAATGTAATCATTATTGCTTGAATTAATTCACTATAAAATTTCTTTTCTGAAAGAAAACATTTATTCATGGGTTTCAGCATTTCATTATTTCTTCTTAACGATGGTATGGAATTTTTCTTATATTTAAAAATATTATTTGACACATTATGTGTATCCTACTAAGAATTAAATTGATTTCTCTGAAAAGCCGCCCTTAAGTCCCATTTTGAGACTTATTAAAGTGCATGTAAGCGCTTTATTAGTCTGCCGCGATTGAAAAGCGAAACTAAAACTGAGAGGAGGCGAATGGCAGTGATGCCATCTGTCATAAGAAATTGAAACAAGTTAATTACCTTCAAACCATCGCAATCCTGCAGCTAAAAAATAATAAAAAGCTTAAATAAATAAGATTAAATCCTTATTTTGATCGGCATTTTTTTCATGTAGCTGTTAAATACAAATTATATTTAATTTTTAAAAACAACTCATCTCTAATGTTTGTGCTTGCGTCGTCGGCATCGGCTTCTCGTTCACATGGTAGCGTTGGTGATGCGAAAGCAAATTCATAATCATGGAGGACCTTTTAACTGAATTTATACCTTTTATATTAGGTTTTTTAACCATATTTGTGGCCTATTTATTTTGGAGACGTTCGAATAGTGCAGAGGAGAATTCATCTGAAGAAGATACTACTAATGAGAGTAAATATATGTATTCTGTTTGGCTCAGTTTTAATTTAGGAATTATTCTTGTGATCGTATGACTGATTATGTAAATAAAGATTGCAACTTGTATTTATTTAATTTTATCAAATGTATTGATCTATCTGATTGTATTCTTTAATAAAACTACACTTTTGTAATATATTTTTTGTTCCTACTATTTAGTTATAACATTTGAAATATTTTTTCATTCCTAATATTTAGTTAAAACATTTATTTATTTAATCAACTTGCAAAATATTTATTATTGTAATGTTCGTGTTGCAGAAATTATTTCTGCTAAATTTCTGGCGCTACAAGCTGAGGGTGCTAACATTGAGTCTCTAAAATGAATTTAATTTTGTTTAGCTTTATTCAGTGGCATAACTATAATGGCTGAGGTGGCAAGTGTCACCGGCTCCGAAAGTTAACAGCAGAATTACAAAAAATAAAAAAGCAATTTTTTTTTCAAACAATTCTAAATAAAAAAAAATACGTGTTTTTTTTGAGGGGGGAGGGTTTTAAAAACCCCTGCTTATGAGGGTTCCGGATCTCTCTGGCTTTGTTTATTTATAGCAGGGCAAGGGAGCTCTGGATGTAATTTTGCTGAGAGTTCCCATTTATTAGTTTGTTTCACCGCAGACTTTAGCGATTTAATTTTTAAATGCGTCGATACCCACTTTTTTAATGCATGTCATATTAACTAAAATATATTGATTTGGAAATGAAAGTTTTTATCTTCAATTAAGTTCTGACGTTCTAAGCAGGGGTATGTCCAGACTTTTCTCACAGAGTCATGTTTTTGTGAAATTGTGAACAGTTTTTCTTATGCTTGGGAAAATTCTAGGATCATAATTTTCTGAAATTGAAATTATATCCAGATGCCTATGATCTATAATTTATGTATAAAAAAGCTAAGTAAAATGTTCTTTGATGAGCTCAGCTGTTTCGTGGCAGGTTAGATTTTAAGTGATTAAATTTGTGAAAGTTTCAGTTTGGCAGGGCTGTAGAGCCAGAGTCAGGTCCATTTTTGGTCAAAAGGAGTCTGAAGTCGATAAAAACTAGCCAACTTAGACTTCCGGTTATTGTTGGACACTTTGAAGTGAAACCAATTATTTGTAATTTTAAATTTATAAATTGAAGTATTAATTTTTGGACTATATATACCAGGCAATCAAACCAGGGCTACCAAGGTTGATTGAAAATGACTGGTGGTGGTGAATAGCATAGATGAAAATAGTTTTTAATATTGAAACTCTTAATAGATATTTTACATTTAATATATAGTCCTTTCCCTTGGATTTTTTGAATATGTGGAACCCAAAATAATGTGAAAATTTTAAATATCTGCTATTTTTGAAGTCTGCGGAACCCAAAATAACATTGAAATTAGATAACTCCTCCCCCCACCCCCCCTTCCTTTTTTCCCCCTTGCTTCACACAAATTCTTTGGGTCTGTGGGACCAGAAGAAACACCAAAGTTGTAAATTTTCTGTCTTGTTTTCCAGGATCCAAAACAACGTAAAATCGTAATTTTTTTTCTCCCGAGTTTTGCGGTACCTGACATAACAATGAAATAGTGAAGTTTTGGCTATCTTTCTCCTTTCAATTTCATTTGGATTTTTTGAAATTGTAAAAATTATGTAATATTTGACGAAATTGTAAAATTAATAATGTGAAAAATGTGAAATTTTAACTTTTTCTTTCGAATTTGCACAACGAATTATTTCCAAAATAGTGAAAATTTCATCTTTATTTTTTTCCTTTCCTTCAGAATTTTTGGTTCTGGAGGACACTAAATACTTCAAAGTTGTAATGCTCTTGCCTTTTTCTGCAGGATCCAAAGTATTATTATTTCAGTTTTTTTTTCCCTTTGATTTTGATTTTTTAGGTCTGCTAAACATGAAATTGTAAAATTAATAATGCAAAAAATATAAAATTTTTCCAATTTAATATTCTAGCACTCTTGCTTGTCTCTCTACTTAAAACTAAATGCATAAGATGTCTTTTCTTTTTCTGCCAACAAATGTCTAATTAATTAAGATGACTATTTCTATCTAGATTTAATTAAGAATTATTTTGTATTTTTTTATAAGTGTTATGTTTATAAATATAATGAAATATCTTTTTATTAAAGCAACTGAAAGACCTGTTGAAGAGACTGCTGTAAAAAATGTCCTGAAGTCAAAGAAAGTTCCTCCTGTTAAACGGAAAGAGGTCAAAGACACATACTCACATCCCTGGTTGATAGCAAGCCTGAAAGGTCATAGTGGAGAAATTTCTGATTTGGATTTTAGTTCTAATGGAAAACAGTTAGCATCTTGTGCCGAAGGTATAATTTCATTTTCAGAAGTTAAATGTGAAGGATAGCTTGAATATTTGCATCCTAAAATTTCTTTAAAAAGTAGTTATCTATAAAATTTAATCATACCTTATACAGTCGAACCCGGTTAAGACGTTCACGCTTAATACGCGATCCCGCTTAATACGCGGATTTTTTCTCTTCCCTTGAACATCGCCCATAAGGCTAATGCAAAAGTATCACGTTTAATACGCGAACGGTTATTACGCGATCCCGCTTAATACGCGATAAATTTTCGGTCCATTTAAGGAAAAATCACGTTTAAGACGCGAATTCAATGATTAAGATGCAAATTCCTTCTCTCTTCATGAGTGTTGCAATTTAACGGATTATTTTTTATTCAGATAAAAAACAATGTTTAAAAATATTATTAAAAACGAAAATTATTAATCGGAAATAGTGGCAGATGTATGTATAAAACAAAACCCTGCTAAATTAGCAAAACTGCAATTCTTTGATCCCGCCTCCTAACATTCTTTGTCTCTCACTTTGTGTATGATTTTACTTTAATAAAGAGATATAGAAAAATTCAGGAAACTCAGATACGTCATAAAAATTATTATGATTGGAGATAATCATACCCGTTGTTAATAATGTTTTAAATGTACGTTATAGCACTAGGAATGCATATTATATTCAATAGAGAATAAAACTCGTAAAGATGAAACAAATACGACTCCGGTTGGACAATTCTTTTATCTTTTCTTTACTTTTTGCTATACTAACAATACACAAAGATTAATAAGGACTTTTACACAAAGTTTAATAAAGATATTTTTTTTCTTATATTGGAAAGAAGGGGAGATTATAATGGTATTCATTATTACAAGTATTAAATATGATTTTAAAATTGGGTTGGGTTTCAAATATATAATTTTTTTTTCTGTTTTAAAAAAATTGTCCAGTAGGAAAATTATTTTTACTGTTTTATTTTTGGTTGCAACGTATTAATCGACAATAAAGCCATGTTGGAATCCGTCTTCATTTTTCGTCATTATTAAACAGTCGTTCTTATAAAAAGAAACAATGTGTTAAAGTGGGATACAATTACATTTTAATATAAATTTACGTAAAACACAAAATTTTCAACCATAAACACATAAATAAAAGCTCTAAAGTTCACTCAGACTATTAAATGTGTAAATAAGCCTAATTCCTGCAACGTTATACAAATCACGTTTAATACGCGATCCTGCTTAATACGCGACTTTTGTCCACTCCCTTGAAACGCGTCTTAACCGGGTTCGACTGTAGTATACCTATGGTCTGTTCATAATCAAGAGCTCAAGACAGATTCAGAGTAAATTTAAGTGTAGTACGCGATTTGGTGACCACAATTAAAGCCTTGACTACAATAAAATTGAACCAAGCAAACAATCATTATTTTTTATACATTTGCTGGTTTGTTCCCTTTTACTTACATCTCTTTTTTAAAAGTAAAATTTCCTAAGAAAGCAAAAACAATTTTATAAAATTGTCTTTCCCGCAAAGAATACTTACACAAAACTGCAACTAATTGGCTTAAAAATTAAAAGGACAACCTTTTCTGTTTTACTTAAATCTTTCTCTGTTTTCAATGGAGTGTAGCTGACATTTTGACAACTATTGGTTTTCCTACTGCATTATGCTTATATTATTACAGTGGGAGAATTTTCTGGTTGGATTTGCAGTAAACCAACATTAATCTGCGACCCAACTGGTTTCATAAATATCATATTTTTGAAAATATCAAAAATATCCGAAGTTTTGATACATATGATATTTTTAATATATATCTGATATTTTCAAAATAGTCAACTTATTGATGATTATAAAAATTTTCAGACCTAATATAAATTAGAAATTAAAACTTATTGTACTTAGCATGAAAACTTCATAAAACCAATATCTTCTAAATATCTTTATTAGTATTTCTCTTAAGTAAAAAAAAAAAAAAAATAAGATCAACTAATATAAAACAGACACAATTTGCTACATGAGCCACTGGCGAGTGAATTTTCTGTCAGGGTGAATTAATTTTTAGATTCTTTCAAAGCTGCAAATTATAGAGATATGCCAAAAACCTCATTTTTTTATTTGTTAGCTGTATTTTGCAACTTTTAACTTTTCAAATTACAGTAATGTAACCATATTAATTTCTATCCAATACTAAAATTTTGTCGTATATAGTTCTTAACTTTACAAAAATATGAAAATTCATTGTAGTAACAGTTATTAACTATTTTTGCAGTTGTGTAAATTTTGTTAGAACAGTTTTCAAATATACGTTGCATTTTGCTGACTGGTAAAATAAATCCCTGGCTGGTAAGATTTTCCAAAAATCCCCTATCCTTGTACATGGTTTAGTATCAAGTTTTAAGAAAATTTTGTTTTATACAACAAAATTTTAAATACAAAATAATTTGTTTTTATTGAAAAATATGAACATAAATGTAAGCTTGTCTGCTTTTCATCCCCTAACCAGCAGTTGTGCAGTTACTGAACAAGACAAAAACCAATTCATTCTAATGAAACAGCAAATAACTTATCTAAATTAGACAGTTTCTTTTTCAATAGCTGTTCCAAGTAAATATTGTCCTGCATTATTATTTGTTACACATTTAAAAATTCAACTTTAAATATGTAAAGATGGGAAAATATTATTTGTCATAAGGGGGGGGGGGGGGCATAAAAGAGCTACTGCTATAGCAAAAGTTCTTTATCTACAAGAACAACACAGTCAATCATAGTTAAAAACAACAGTTTACAACTTCTTTGACCAAAAATATCATGCTTAATCTATTGAAAATAAATATCAAATATCTGAAAATGTCGAAAATATCAAGCTTCATAATATTTTGAAAATATATATCAAGATATTTATCACCAGACCCCTGGATCCAACAATGCTGGATTAAGCAGGATTGTCATTTTGCTCACATTTTAATTATATAAATACATAGTACCTATAGTCATCATCTGGTCTGCCCATCTGTCTGCACATAACAGTGCAAAAACTACCCAACCAAATGGTTTGAAATTTAATGTGTATAATATGTGCAGAATTTTGTCGAGTCATTTCAGATTTATTGAAAATCAAATCAAAACTTTACCCTTGAGGGGCAGTGCGATATATTATATCCCACCTAATTTTAATCCAGTTTTACACCAGAAAATTTAAATTAAATTTTACTTTTATAACTTTGGTGGAAAAAAGTTGAAAAATCACTTTTCCTTATTTTGAAATAAAATTTTTCAAAATTTATGGTATTAATTCAACATTAGAGAAACGCAATTGCTTGTCCCTCATGGGGTTAAAAATATATTAATAAAAGTTTTCTTCATTCTATTAAATCCTATCATATGTAATTAATTCAACGATATCCCATGCTAGGTAATGATTCTAGGTTGCCATGGTGATTATATCCTATTTAAGATGGAGTCATATTATTTCCATATTACTGAATTTAATATATAGAATAATAATAAATTTTTTATTCTTGCATCTTGCATAAGAGTGCAACAGCTTTCTTATGCAAAGATCACCAAGATCTGAATATTTATAAAACTAGTTATAGGACAAACACATCTCATTTGCCACATTTGACATACAATTTCCGACTTGTTTTATTTGCAAGTGATATTTAATTTTTTAATTAAATGTGGTTATTTTTGCTATATATAAATTTTTAACAATTTATATGTAAAAATTGCAACTATATGAGGATTTTTTTTTTCTTAATTGGCTTTCAAAACTATAACCAATGCTTGAACATCAAAATTATTTGAAATCTAACACAATAAATTTAAATGAAAATAAAAAGTGATCAAGTTCTACTAATTGTATTAAATCAGTGGAAATTCATGCTGCGATAAATAATCAACTTGTTATTAATTAGTAACAAAAATCAGAGATATCTGTTAATCCTTTGAGTTAATCAAGATTTGCACCAGAAACTTTTAATTAAATTTTACTTTTATAACTTGGGTGGAAAAAAGTTATAAAATTGCTTTACCTTATTTTGAAATGAGTTCATTATTACAGAAATGCAATTTCTTGCCTCTGAAAGAGTTAAAGTATTGTTTCAAAGCATAATTCATAGTATAATTTATCTTATTGGTTCAACTTTTTTTCTGTCTTAAGTAGAAAAGTAAATTTATTTTGTAAAAATAAAGAGCTGATCTAAAATCTCCAAAATTCTGAAATGAGAATAGGGCGATTCCGTGGAGAGTGTCACACACGTAACGCAGGCTTTAATTTGCATTTATTCAATTATTTATTAAATTTTAATGTTAATTCTGATTTTAAGTGGTATGGTAAATAAGTTATTAGCATATTTTTAAATTTAAATGTGTTTCAATAAAACTCACAGAAGTATATCATTTAATTTCATTACTCAAAATGTGCTTTTTTTCTACTTCAGAAAAAAAGCACATTTTGTGTATGAAATTAAATGATATATTTCTGTGAGTTTTACTTACACACATTTAAACTAAAAAATATGTTAATAACTTATTTACCATAACACCTAAAATCAGAACTAACATTAAAATATAATAAATAATTGAATAAATGCAAACTAAAGCCTGTGTTACGTGTGTGACTCTCCGCATGGAATCGCCCAATAATGTATTTTACTTATTTTCTTAAATTATTGTATATGCATTTTATATCTGATTTTAAAAAGTTTACTTCTTTTTTTGTATCATTATCATACTGGTTCATTTTCAATGAAATCTCTTTTTCACAGCCAACTCTTCTGTATTTTACAGAAACTTTTGTGTTTTAATTTCCATGCAGAAGTACTTTAACTAACAGCCATAGAAGAAAAAATAGCCTTACCTTAATTTAAAAATAATTATCTAATTCAAAGATGGCTACAATTCACATTTGATATTACAAGATATAGTAATATAGTTATTATGAATAAATTCTTTAATGTAAATAATTATGATTAAAAAATGGTATTGTAACAGACAAACAGGAATTACCATGCTTTTTGGATAATTAATGTTTATATATATTACTTATAAAATAACTTACAATTTACTATAACAAAAATTTATTTTCATTCAGAGGGAGTTCAGAACCATATGTCTTTCACAAAAATTTGACTGTTCCCACAATATGTAGCTATGAAAAATATGCGACCTTACCTGTAACAAAACATCATATATGTAACAGACAAAAAAAGAAGCTGTGCTGATTATAATGGATTTTATTCATTTTGACTATTCAAAATTTTATAAAATGGTTTGCAAATATAGAAAAAAATATAGGTTTAATACTATCAGAAAAAAAAAAAAAAAATTAATATAAAAAATAAAATACTAAAAATGGTAGTATTGGCTTGGAATTGCCCAGCAGTGGATATTTTCTATTTAGAATTAAGAAAAATTTTTTAAATATTTTGCAAGTTTCATGTTGTTCAAAAAATAAAATGATAATAATCAGAAACATGCTTCAATGGCTGCCTCTTGAAAGAGACAGTTATTGTACATCTTGATAGCTATGAAGGTTTTTTTAACAATGGGAGCCATTAGTAAACTTTTAACCCTCTCGCTGCACATCTCATGATTTCCATGGGCAACAGAAAAGTAGCAAAACTTGTGCAGCCCGCAATCTTTTTGTATGATCTAATTCTATATTAAAAAAGAACTCTTTTACAAAAAAAAATTACATATTTTAACACTAAAAGATATGTAGATTTGAAATATGTAATAAAATAAATAGGTAATTTTTTAACTTATTTTGATTAAAAAAAAAAAAAAAAAAAAAAAAAAATATGCAGCGAGAGGGTTAATTAGTTGGGAAAAAAATACTAAAATATAAATAGAAAATTGTCTGTTTATTTGATAATTCCAACTATATTTTAAAAATCAAAGAGCAAACTAGTATCTATGGTTCACATTGGTTTTTGACTTACTTTAGCAAACACAATCTATAGCCAAATGAAAATAATGTTATTATGAAAATATAGATTTATCATAACATAAAAAGTTATTTTCCATTTTAGTTTGTTTTCTAATATAGCTTTTTTTTTTTAAATGACAGATCGAGCTGTTATGCTGTGGAGTGCTAAGACATTTTCTGAAAAAAATCATAGGTATTTTGTCTAATTTTTACCATTTTATAATTAACTACTAAACTACAAAGTTCCATGATGAAAAATGTATATACTTTTTAAACTTGTAGGTGTTCAAGCCACAACTATCACTCATTAACATGAAAAAGAAAAAGAAGCTAATTAATTACTATAAGAAATATTTAACTATACATAAAGAGTCCAGGGAGAATAACTGAATCAGCCCACAGAACTTAATTTAGAGAAAAACACAAATCAAAGTTTAAACTGGCATAGTTTTTCAATGGGAATACTTTACTTTTGGCTAATTTTATCTGAACTGATATTATTTTTCACAGAAAATGTTAGCGTACCGCCAAAGTTTTCGTCATGAATAAATACATAATGTAAGAAATTCAAATTGATGAATATAGATTTATGTTTTATGAAATTTAATTAAGTGGCATAGTATTTAAAAGAACATTAGAATATATTTATTAATAATATTGTAAATATGTGGACCGAAGTGATTTTTGCTCTGGATCTGGATACTTGCATATTTTGAACAATAATTAGTGTACACTTTCTTAGAACTTTTTTTACTGATTAGCCTATCCTGTCTGTCTTTTTAGACATAATTTTCTGTAGGATTGACCCTGCCAGCTTTTTCTTATTAAGAAAGAAAACATAATTTTTTTAAAAGTAATTTGTTAATGGAATTTAGTTTTTTTTCTTTTCTGAAGTGTCTATTGATACACTTCTAAAATTTGATCTTTTAGTAAAAAGATTTGGGTTATTCTCTGCAATAGTGCAAAAAGTGCTTCCCAGCCATATAAATGCTCTTAATTTTATTACATTTTTATTTATTTTTATTTTTATTAGAAGATCTAAACATAGTTTATTAGGGGCAGAAAGTAAAATTTAAAAATAAATAAATTTAGTATTTAAAAATATAATATATATCATACAAACATCATTCCCTCACCTTTCCCCACCTGTACTACCATATTTTATTGCCTGTTTCTTTCCATCCAGAAATAAAAATAATTAAAAATACTCTAAGCAAAATAAAGTTCTTATTTGATACATTACAAAAAATAATAAAAATATTAATTTTTACTATTATTATATAGTCTACTCAATCAATTATATGTTTCCCCATGTTAGACCATCATTCCCTCACACATTGCTATTATCTCAAATATCTACCACTAATGAGCAGTAGCAGTCTAGCATCCTTCACAGAGAAGAAGCTATTTTGAGCACTTGTCAGTCCAGCAACATAAATTGGTGGTGTAAGATTTTGTTAATTTTACAGAATTTTTTTTAGTCAGTATATCCGGAAGCGTTTTTATTAGCAGTCATTCCCTCACACAGAATATTAATTTTTTTGTAAATATCAAAAATTTTAATTTTATCATACATTATATATTAAGTGTTTCTCTTAAAGGAAACAGTTTGGATTTCTTCATAATTTTGCATTTTTCCCCTACAACTAGTAAAAATGTCTTATTTCATCATTCCCTCACTTGTCATTCCCTCACATTTTTTATTTTATTTTTTCCACAAATTTTTATTTTATTTTTTTTTGTTAAGTCAAATTTTTAAAACAATTTCTGTTGCTATTAAAATTTTCAATAATTGACTGATTTCTTACCATTTATCTAATTTTTATGAAAATTTACATATGCATCATTCAAGTCAGACTGCTGGCCAAATTTGCAAGTATTGTAGAGAACAACCCATTTGTTCTTTCTTTTGTATCTAATGTGTTTTACTCTTATGAAAAAAAAAGGTGCACTTGACTGCTATCTTTCTTTAGAAGTGAAAATTTTCTCACAACAGAAGTAGTCTCCAAAAACAGAGGCATAAGATTCTTCAGATCCAATGAATTATTAGATCTGAATTGAATTTTGTTAAAGCAAAATCCTAAATTCAGTTGTTGGGGGTGGGAGGGAAGTTACTACCTTCTGAAATTAATAACTTATGATGCTTACTACTTTATTGCATTATAAAAATAAATATAATTTCTGTTTCTTTAACAACCAAAAAAATATAAAAGCTTGTAACATGATTTTATATAATCACTTACTTTGACTAAGTTCCATTCAATCATTTTATATGTGTTGAAAGTGTTTATCAGCCCTCTTGATGCTCAAATCTTATATAGACATTGCTTTCTAAAGTTTATAGAAAACATAAAAATATATGTGTGAGTGTGAAAGGTATTAAAATATTAAAACCCTATTTTAAATCTAAAATTTAAATTAATTTCCAATTAAATATTTTCTAACTCTTAATGTCTAAATCTGAAGCTGCTCCTTTAAAGTTATTTTCTTAGCCAGACAAATATTACTTTCAGATATTAAATTGTAACCAACCTTTAAGATTGAAACAAAATTTTTTGCGCTCTTCGAAAACAGAGCCCAATTTCATCTGTAGTATGTACATGGTTTGGCAGGTATTTGAGAACAAAATAAATGCCTGCTTTCAAACTTGAACAGATACTAGAGGTAGAGCATTTTTTACATTTTAATGTTCTGTACAGGTGACCACACACACAATTGATGAGCCAACTGCAATAATAGTCTACACACTATTGAAACCAAATGCAGGCAATAACCAGATGGGTGTTGGGAATGTTTGCCATTGAATGCACAACGACTGCCCTGAGAGCTGCCTCAGTGTTGTGTGAATGCCTCTTAAACACGCCATATACGTAATAACCCATCGGGTTAATACCTGAGAGTGGGGGGGGGGGGGGGGGGGGAGCAACAAGTTGAAGATGACATGGTCATGAATATTTTTGGCCATTCATTATTGGGTTGAATGGGCTGTTTGGTATGGTGCACAGTCTTGTTGAAAAGCACATGACCTTCCATGCGTTACAGAAGTAATTCAGAGCTTTAACACCTCTGTTTAAAGGCGTTGACTCTGGCACCTAGAAGAAAGAAATGTAGAGGCATCAGATCGTCTTTGCTGCTCATAACCCTCTAGAATCATCAGTCAGGCTGGAAATTTTCTGTGCATGACGGTCGGAACATCTTCGGGAATTTTACGTTGCCACTGATCTTTTTGTGGTTCCCTTTTTGGACCTGGACAAAGCTTTTGTCATCGGAGGAAAACGAGGCATTTGGCTCAGGTCAGGCAGTTATCTCTGGCTCTCTCGAACAAGAACTGTCCTCTCGTCATCACGCACAACCTGTAGCGAAGGTCCTCCAAATCGCACATCAGATGGTGGCTTCATCAACCCGGAGCTTATTAGCGAGTGCCCTCATTGACTTCCTAGGATTTTCATCGACACGAATGACGAATTCCAGTGTCCTGATAATGTCATATAGGCAACAATGTCGTTTCCTGTATGAAACAATTGCCACATGAAGCCTGACAGCTTCCTTCGTGCATGGAAATTTCAGCCTTTTTTATAATACAAGTAAAGGGGTGTCATTTTCTTTCGTAGACCTTTAAAATTGTAGGTTTTTTTCTCATTTTGTTTTTTAAAAAACCCTATAAAATCATGCAAAATGATTTCCGTCAATGAAAGCTCTTCCAGGCTATCTCTTTGGAATTTGGAACAACCCAAGAATTGGTCACTAATATACCTGTCATTGTTTTTGTACTTTTTATAATGGCGCATTTGAGTCTCCAAAATAAATCAAAGAGTATTTTTGCCCCTTAAAAAAGCCTAACAATATTTCTGAAATCCATTTTATTTTAATTATAAGCGAGATTAACCTTCAACTGCAAAAAATTTTGAGATAATCCCTCGCAGAAAAATGTATAGTTTGTAATTTATTACGATTTATAGTTATTTTGATTTTTTCTTTTTTACACAGAGCTCAAGATCCATAAGGGCCTTATGTCTTCTTCTACGATATGCATTTGTATGTGTGTATTGCTACTAATACTGTAATTTTGTTGCATGTTTTGAGCCCTGTTAATAATGGTGCCCTTCATTGTTTGCCAAGAGCTAAAATGCACCCTTGCTTAGTGAAAAGTTGGACAGGTCTGATGTACATAGTGGTATTTCACCTTTAATGTGTGTTCTCAAATACCTGCCGCACCCTGTATGTATATGAGTAAAAAGGGGGAAAAATCAATACTATATTAAAAATACACAGATATTTTACATTAATTTTATTAAATATTTGTATACATATTCTAGTGCTTTCTGAAGGTAATTAGATACCATAAGAGATTGCATATTGTAAATATTTTCTTTGTTTAAATAAAGAGCATTTGTTTACACTTACTCTGTATAATTTTGTTTTTTATGAATTTTTATCAATCTGTTTTTTCCTGAAAAAATATTTTTCATAGTTTAAATATTTTTTCGTAGGTCTGTGAGAGCTAATATTGAATTTGATTATGCAACACGCATTAAGTGGAGTCCAGACAGCAAAGCCTTCATTGTATCAACTGCGACAGGGAATACTATACAAGTTTATAAGGTTGGAAAGAAAAGTGATGGCTCCCTTGGAAACATTGAAATGATACTGAAATTTGATGAAAAGCATAATGCTGATATTATTAATATAGGCATTGCTTGTAATGGCCACTTCATCATGAGCTGCTCATCTGATACGACTCTTATTATTTGGGATTTAAAGGGTATTTCATTTTATTGTGCTGTCGTACATATTTTTTAAAGTGATTTAATAAGAGTTCTTAAAAAATATTTTTATTTATACTGTTTTATTATAATTGCCCACTCTTGTGTCACTGAAAATCATAGCTCTCACAGGGTGTCTACAGAATCTGGAAATCAGGGAATCATGGGAAAAATCAGGGAGGTTTATCGATCTGGAAATGTCAGGGAACTTTGTAAAAATACTCGAAAATCAGGGAAATTTGTCTATATCCTCCTGAGACCCAAGCAAAATATAATGCATATATATATATTTTTTAATATGAGTTTTTTTCAACAAATAGGCATAAAAAATGATGTTTTTAAAGAAATTGATAAATTTAGATTTTTTTATTTTGTTTTACAGCACATCCATCTAAATGGACGTTCAGGTCATAACTCGCTTTAAAATAATTTTAAAAATGCTAAAAGTATGGGAAAGAATAGAACTTATTATAAAGAACATAAGGCAAGTATTAACATTTGCTATTGAAATTGCAAAAAAAAAAAAAAAAAAAAAAAAAAAAAAAAAATAGTTTAAACAAATTAAAATAACATAAAAACAAAACTTACCAGCAGAATGTAGAATTCCAACTTGACTCATTTATTACGCCATTTTGTAAATAAAGTAATTACCGTTGCCAAAAGCTGAATATTGGTTTTTGATTCATTCATTCATTACCATGCCAAACTGGTTTTAGATTGTTACAATGAAATTTAACGCAATAGAAGGAAAAAGCAAAACATTCATTTAAAGGGATACCAGGCAGGGGTGATTGTGTTCCGGGTGTACCCCGGAAAATGGCAAATTTCCCCCAAAGATCCCGAAAAAACGTCAAATTTTGTCAAAAGATCGCGAAAATAAAGCAAATTTCGTTAGGAGATCACGAAAAAACCCCGGAAATTTCGTCAAAAGATCGCTAAAAAACTGCAAATTTTGTCAAAAGATCGTGTATAAACCGCAGATTTCGTGAAAGGGGCCCCAAAAAAAATACATAGTTAGTGACAGGAGTGGATTTCCCCCCTCTCTTGTAACCTTTCAGAAAATTTGCTGTGAATTTCAGATTTTTTTAAAACTCAGGAAAAAGCATAGATTTTAATCAGCATAGAAAATTCTTTATCAATTTCTTCTTTAATAAAAGGAGGGTTTACCAGAATTTGTAGTTCGCCAGGTTGCCACATTTCAAAGTACACTAGGAATTTTTAAGGGACGTTATATATTTTTTAATATTAGTTTTATTGATTTGAAATTAACACACCTATGCATATTTTTTAACGATGAATCCAAATATCTAATTTTCTTTGAAATCCGACCGCAATTAATGAATATTCATTAATTAACAATTTTAATTTTTTGAGTGTTTTTTATCTGTCAGCTGTTGTGTTTGATAAATCATTTGAGCAGCGAGTGGCAGCAGATATAAAATCATACAAATTTAAGGTTTATTTAAGAATATTATCATGGGCCAAGGCAACGCCGGGCAGGTCAGCTAGTTCTGAATAAAATGCAAGGAAATCCATTACTTACAGTAATGTTTTATGGACTTCTCTTTGATTCTGAATGTCTCATAAGTTCTATGAAGTTTCTCAGTAGAATAAGTAGCAGCTAGGTGATTAATTTTTGTATAAAACAAAAGCTGCATACTTTAATAGTTTCCCTCTATTTAAAAAAAAAAAAAAAAAGTTGCTTCTGCTGTTGCCGTAATTAAATCAGTCATGTCCTTTTCACTTTCTCGGCTTAACCAGAAAAAACTATTGCATATAAACACAAAACCGGTGGGTTTATAGAGGAATATATGCTAAACATGCTGAAGCAGAATGTGTCAATTAATAATGTTAATGGAGGTGGAGTAGGTAATTTTTAACCATGTGTATGTAAAAATAAATAAATAAAAATTGACCTGCTTTCTTGACTTCATCACAAATCTAAATTTTGGTGAGAAAATTCTTAGTCTTTCTTTTTTGTAGTGTTTAATTATTTCAGTCAAGAAGAATAAATTTTAATGTATACTATATTTTTTTCCAAATTCACCAGAAATAAAGAAAATTTAGTCAATTTTCAAAATTCAGAAAGGGGCAAAGATCCTCTCCTGTGAACACATTCATGCTTCTATTGATATCGTTAAATGAATTATCAAATTTTCCTTCTTTTTTTTTTTTTTTTTTTTTTTTTTGTTTAATAAATTATAGATATTTATTCTAATTGTTATGACATACAAGACAGCTTTAGTGTTGTTTAAAGCTGATTTAAAAAAAATTATTATTGTGTATTTAATTTAATCTTAGATTAGTGAAATAAATTTATATAACCTTTCTTAACTGAAAATTATTTCAGGTGAAGTTATGGCTACAATTGATACTCTTCATATGAATAATTACTATGCTTGTGTGTCACCTTGTGGCCGTTTTGTTGCTTCTTCAGGTAAGTTTTATTTATCTTTCACTGATTTCC
The DNA here is from genome assembly GCA_963932465.1 of Maratus speciosus. Taxonomy (NCBI): domain Eukaryota; kingdom Metazoa; phylum Arthropoda; class Arachnida; order Araneae; family Salticidae; genus Maratus; species Maratus speciosus. Next base: position 482,076,881 of record OZ010794.1, on the reverse strand, counting down.
CTTTTGTTAATTAAGTTATCCATTGATAGTGTTAAATTTTGAAAATATAATATTTATTCGTGTATTTTACACATCATATATGTACATTTGAACAAAAGTTTGGGTAAAAATAAAGCTTCACATCAAGATTATTAGATAATTTGAGATAATAAACTCCTTGTATCTTTATAGTTTTCATTTTTCAACATTTATTTTGGTTATTTAGTATAAAATTATGTATTGTATTTTTTATGTAACTGATAAAGTGATACCATCAATATTGTAATACATAAGCATTGATTTGTTTAAACAGAAAATTGTTTATTCATGGTAGTGTTTTCTTGAACAAAGCTGTAAATAGAGAGATTTACAGCTAGAGGAGAATTTGGAGTGAATGAAACACTTACTTTTTATTAACATAAGCTGAAATATCTACTAAGAAAAAATAAAAGTGAATTTTGTGGCTGCAAATCTAGGAAATACATGTCATAGAAGATGGTAAGGTGTTTACATGCTTCAAAGCATAAAATATTTTTTTCTATATTTTAATGTAGAATGCTTCAGAACCTGGTTCAAACATTTTATCTAGAGACTTTTGAAACTGTTATAAATTTTGTTTAATCTTAATTATTGATTTACTAAAATGTTATCTGTTCACCTTATAGAAGGTCATTTCACTTTTTATTCTCAATTGCTCTTTCAAGAACAATTAATGCTATAAAAATCTCGCATATTTTTTTGTATCCCCTACTTTTCAAACCGAAGAAAAGGTGAAAAAAAATGTGTAAAACATGCAAGTAAATACAGTACTTTTCATTAAATGAGGGCTGTCACTCAGTCACAATTCTGCACCAAAATGTCAGATTTGGTAACTTTAGTTCTAAGAATCAGATATGCTTTAATACAAAAATAAGAGAGAAAAGGTGATTATTCCAGTATTTTTTTCTCGAAGATTTTCAGTACAGATAGACCTCGTTATCCCAACACATGGCTTTCACATCACTCCACTTATCACATCAGTTTTTCAAAGTCTCGATTTTCCGTGTATGATATTAATGTAAATACACTCCGGATTTTATGTCGTCGAATAATTTTCAACTCCGGATATCCCGGCTGTTTAGGAAAATTGTCCATTTTTCATAATCCTTATAAGCATGGAAATTAAGAGGTAAGAAAAGTCTTAGCCAAACTTTTCACAAAAGTGTCTACAATAACCATTGGGATAAAGGAGAAACTTTATTTCAATTCTTTATCTGAATAAACAAACTTGCACACTATGAATGACCCACTTAAGTCAGTGAAGGAGAGATTTCTTCCCCTCTTCCTATGCATTCTGTATCTCCCCTCCTTACGATTACTCACCCACTATGTTTCACACTGAGAGTGCAATATGTTTTCATTTAGGGAATGTGAGAGAGGAAAAAGAGCAGGTTTGCTGGACTTGTTCTTGTGGCGCATACACAGATGCACATTTTAACTGTAAAACATTTCATTTCAACACTCCATTCTTAGTGTTTAAAACTGTTTACAGCAAAATGGCAAGTAAACTCGGTTCATGGACGCTGGATGAAAAATTAAAAATTATAAGAGACTATAAAAAGTCTGGATTATTGAAGACTGCATTTGCTAAAACAAAAGGAATTCCTAGAACGACATTTGTGAGTATACTTTCTTCAAAACAAAGGCTCGAAAACTTTTTGTGTTCAAGATAGAGTTAAACGGAAGCAAATGTGAAAATCAAACTGATCAATGTTGAAGAAGCAGTTCTTAAATGGTTCACTTATGCAAGATATCAAAATTTGCCGATTTCGGGTGTGCTTTTAAAAGAAAAAGCAATAGAAATATCGAGAGAAATGGGTGTTTTGGAGTTCTCAGCAAGTAATGAGTGGAACGAAAGATTCAAGGTTTGGAATAAACTTTCTTTCAAGAAAATGTGTGGCGAAGCAGCAGCAATAAGCCACAGTCAAGTTAGTGATTGGAAAGTTTCTTCGTTTAAAGGTATATCAGAGCATTACACTTCAGATGATGTTTTTAATTTGGATGAAACGGGTCTCTTTTTTCTACTCTTCCCATAAAATACTTTTTGTTTTCAATCTGATACTTACTCAGTAGGTAAAGAGAGTAAGGAAAGGGTAACTGTTTTATTGGGAGCAAACATGTCTGGTTCTGAAAAGCTTAACCCATTAGTTATTGGGAAAAGCAAAAAAGCACGTTGCTTTCGAAATGTGAGCTCTTTGCCAGTGTACTACGAAAGTAACCGAAAATCATAGATGTCATCAGAATTAGAAAAAGATTTTAAAGTCTGGACAGGAAATTTCACTCTATGAATTGAAAAGTAGCTTTCATAGTAGACAATTGTAAAACACACGTTGAACTACTAAGACTAGACTCGATTGAACAGATTTATTTGCCACCGAATGCTGTTGCAATTTTGTAGCCATTAAATCATGGGATCATTTTGAACTTTAAGCGGAAGTACTGTAAACTACTGGTTAAAGACTGAATAAAGCTCATTGATGAAGGCCGTGACTTCAAACTGCCTCTTCTAGATGCTCTAAAGTACATTCATAAAAGTTGAGCTGATGTATCTTCTAACACAATTCATAACTTTTTCAAACATGCTGGTTTCGCAGAAAATAATCTAAGTTCATCAGATCCTGAGTGTATAGAAGGTAATGAAGAAGACATCCCTCTTCCAATATTGTTTAAAGAGTTGTTAGATCGCATAATAGATATAACGTGGGATGTCCAGACATATATCAATTTTATAAGGATGTCACTACATCACCAGATGCAACTATTTCTGAAATTGTAAAAGAAAAAAAGAAATTTCTTCAGACTCAGAAAGTAGTATGGAGCTAGAACAAAACAAGCCTCCGATTAAAACCGAAGCATTGCATTGAAACAATCAGAAATTATCTAAATTATCCATTTCTGAAACAACAGATTTTGATTATAATTCATTGTATAACATTGAAAAAAGAATTGTACTAAGCACATCTAGGAACAAGCAAATCTTAATTCATCAATATTTTATGTAACAATAAAAAAGTAAGTCATCAGAAATCAGATTTTTACTCTTTGCAATTTTGTTTTTGTGTTTGTTCAATAATAATGTTTTATTGCTTAAAAAGGTCAAGAACAGTTATGAATTTAAAATTGTCTTAAATTTCCAACCCTGATTACTGCAAAACCGGCAAAAATTCGAAACCTGTTCCAAAAGCGAAAGTACCTTTATTTTAAAAAAAAATCTGCAACCGAAATCGAAAAAGTAAAAAAATGACTCTATTAGAGATCGGCCTCAGTTATCCTATGCAAAAAAAAATTGTTTAAAAATATTCAAATTTAAACGAGAAATTCGAAAACAACCTGCCAATAGGTTTAACATTAGCGAATGGGTGTTAACAAGTGAGTGAAGAATCCCCTTAATTTGCATTAAAAAGCACAATCATTTGATTCTCACAATATTTTTAAAAAATTCTTCTTAAAAAATCTTTTGTTTTCCCTGCAATTTTTAACAATTGTTATTTTGTCATTGCACACTGTCCATTCCCTTCCCCCATTTAGATTAATGGTAGGATACAGAAAAATGAATATAAAGGTGTTTACATTCTCTTAACAAATAATTACAAAACGTGTAAGCTTTAAATGCTGCAAGGATCTTTCTGAATACTAATGGATGTATATCCACGTAGCTCTGCAGTTTATTAAATAGTGCTAGTGATTCTTATTGGATCTGCTTTTGTTGAACATTCTTTCAATAATTAAATTAATAAATTTAGAAAATGACTGTTAAGCTATGACATAATTTCAGATGAGAATTTAGATGTTAACAATTTATTTTGAAAAAGTAGCAAAAATTTTAATATTGATAATAATATTAATAATAAGAAAATTTATTAAGTTTTTATTGCAACTGAATTAAAATGTAACTAATTAACTGTAAAGTTTTAAGTACCCCTTATTTTTTTATATATAATGTGCTCCTTTTTATAAGACACATATTAAAATTTAACAGATATTTTTAGGGAAAAACATGAAAGCAAGACATCAAATGCTTCATTTTTATTAGGGTTTCGTTCATTTGAAGAAACCCTATTCGTTTCACTCCTCTGTCTGTCTGTATGAAGAAACTACAAGTTTGACTTGAAATTTTGTGTACTAATAGCTGAATACCTCTTGTCACACGACAAACCATAAAATTTTGAAAAAGTCGACCATTTCTGCAACTTTTTGATTTCAATACATAACTGAATTTCAGCTTTTATTTCAACGAATGTATAGCCTAGTTGGTTGAGCATTGGTTTTGCAAACCATGGTTATGTAAGCCAAAGGTCGCAGGTTCAACTCCTGACGACAGAAGTTGAAATTCTTCAAAACTTAAACTTGTGATTATTTTAGGGAAATTTCTTTTTTTTAATTTAAAAATTTAAATTTTTATTTATATCTCTGCTAAATTTTTATAATTTTGGAATAAACAAAAATTTGGAATTTTGAATTTTATTTAAACAATGTGACTTGAATATTTTTATTTTGATTAAAAAAATAACGACCTTTTATAGTCATTTAAAAATTAAATTTATTGTTGCTAACACCTAGGTAACGATACATATTTTTTTGGAATTTTAAATTTTGTTTGAACTTCTACTAAATTCTTGAGAAATTTCAGCATTTAAAAATTTTAGTAAACATTTTTTTTTTTTTAGAAATTTAAAATTTTATTTGTGTGTACCCTCTAAATTTTTATAATTTGAGAATTGAAAAAAATTCGGAATTTCAAATTTTAATTAACCAATCTGAAATTAAACTTGTAAATATTTCAACTGAATGTCTTTTTTAAAACGAAGTTGGAAAGTATTGCATGTCCCCCCCCCCCCCCAAAAAAAAAAAAAAAACCAAACACACTTTATAATTCAAATATATGGAATTCTTCATTTTTAATCCCTCTTTTGATCTGTAAATGGCAGCACATCACAAGGCCTATACTTTCTTTAGAAAAAAAAAATTAAATAAATAAAGATAAAAAGTAAGGAATAAAAAGAGGCATTAAAATAGCTGCCATTTTTATAAAATTTCAAGGTGTTTATGCACATGAAAGCTTATTATTTATATTTATCTCAAGGTTTTTTCTAAACTGAAAAAGAGGTTTCAATTAACATTTTATAACATTGATTTTTCTTCTGAAGTATGTGGTTGAAAATTTAACCCAGCACACACATGAGATTTTCACCAACAGATACAGATGGTAGCACCAGAAAGCTCTGTTTTACCACTATGACTATCACATTAACTTGTACTTATTTTAGTGAAATTTCCTTTTTAAAATAAAACTGGGGAAGTATTGTGTGTCCTCCCCCCCCCCCCCAAAAAAATATATATATAAACACATTTTATTCTGTGTCATACATTAACGCTAGTTAGGCTTCTTTAACCCCTTAACCTACAACTACGTGTGAGACATATGGTCTTGTATTCTGGCTAAAACTGATTATCACGAGCCTGGCCCGTAGTACATCGGTCGGGCCAAATGTAAATATTACGGGCATGGCCCCTGGTACAGTGATCAAGCCAAATGTAAATTCTTCCTACCACTAAAATTTTATAGTAAATATTCTCTTATTTAATCGTCGAAATCTCATGATTAAACAAGGAAAAAATCTCTATTAAATTTTAGTGGTAGCAAAAAAGCATAAAAGTTGGCAGCTATGAATTTGCTGAACCATGGAATGGCTCGAAGGCTGTGCGATCTTGTTTACGTTTTGGACCCAGGCTGTTGAAACGTAAATCACAGGTTAAGGTGTTAAAGTACAGATTTGCAGAGTTTCCCCTAGGTTTAAAAAGAGCAGGTTGCTTCCGGTAAGAAAGGGCACTTTTTTATTCTAAAGGGCATTGATTCTTTAGAGCACTTTTCAGATTCTTAAAGACACTTTTTTGATTTTACAATTCATTCTTTTGATTTTTAGTCTTTCAAGACGACATTGAGTCAATTTTTACTATGCAAGCAAATTTTTTAATGCAAAAAGGAGAAAGGGCACCTTTTTTTTTTTACTGAGAGGCAAGAAGGGGGCTAATTTTTTAAATGAGGGTCAATAGGGCTCCCCCCCCCCCCCCCGAAACTGCCTGAGGGAAACTCTATTTTTCAGTCTTCAGCTTCAGATGTTGTTTATGTTTAGTAGAATGATCTAGAGATTTTCAATTTTTCATTTTATGATATTTTTTGTAATCTGAAAAGCAGTTCTTGAATATTTTAACTTATAATTTGAAAAAAGATTCCTCTTGTTATCTTTTTATTTATAAATTTAATGGTGCTGCCATCTATGTTCTTATTGATAAGGTGTGTTGATAAATGATAAGGATAATTATCAATTGTTGATTTATTAATTAAAGCATAAATTGTTTTGAAAGGAATATTAAAACGAAATCCTTTGTGTGATCTTCGATCACACGTACTCACTTGTTAATATAGAGGAATATTGTTAATATCGCTTATGATCTAATTTTTAAAAATAAAATATATTTATTTAAATGCAATAATATCTCCTGAACTTGTATTTAAAAATTGTTTTATGTTAGAAATTCAATAACACATAAATATCTAGGGGTAAGCAGGTTCAGATGACGAACTCCATTTTTCTCCCATCTAGTTTATATGTAGCAGCATCTGACCTCCTACAGCAGAGACCTTTGCTGGAGGTTCATGTAATACACTATAACATTTCGCTTCTGAGCAACCTGTCAGAAAGTTGTGAAACAAAGTTCAATTTTTGAGTAAGTTTTATTTTTTGGACTTCACAGTGCAAGGAAGCACTCATCTGTGATATCTGTGGTAAGTTATTTCAATCTGCTGCTAGAATATTCTCAAATTACAATTAAAAATGTTAAAATTCAATCAAATATCGAAAATACCACTTAAAATTTTGGTTAAGGTAGAAAATCCAATCTTATTTTTTTCCTAGTGCAAACCCCAAGTATATTTTGACTGATAACTTTTTTGAAAATCTCCTTGTATTTCTATTTGAGTTTTAGATTTTTTTTTAGGTTCTTTCTTTTTTTCTTTCATTAGGATTCACACCAGATGTGAGAGTCTGGGAGGTATGCTTTGGAAAAGATGGTAAGAGCTTTAAAGAAGTGAAAAGAGCTTTTGAACTAAAGGGTCATACTTCTGGTATATACAATTTCAGCTTTTCCAATGATTCATCCAGGTATATACTATTTTCATTAACTTTCTCTTTAAAATGTTGCTTATTAAATGTTTTAAATATCCACCGTCTTATTTCTTTTCTTATTTTATGTATTTGATATATAAATTAGGGTATAGAAAGAGGAAAGCAGAATAAGTTTCACATATTCTAAATTGTCTCCCTCTTACTAAACTTTTGTTATATTATTATTAAGGTAGAATTTTGTTATATATTGGTGGCATAAAAAACATTCATACTTTCGATGTTAGCAATATTTCTTAAAATCTTATTTAGTACTGTTTTTAATTAGCTGAGTGTTTTAATTTTGTTTTCTTTATAGATTCTTTCTTATTTATAGCTGTGTAAAAGAACTGCTATAAAACTTTCAGTATTTTTGTAACACCTTTTGTAATAAAAACGTCAACTAAAAAAAAATGTTGCTTATGATAATTTAGCAAGAAATGCTTGATATATTGAAAATTTTCTTTTTTTAATGTTTTAAATACTGATGCAATTTCTGTTTATAATTAGTAAAAAAAAAAAATTATGATACTTTCATATTAGCCACTTGCCAGGAATTAATAACAAAGAAATCGTCAAAAATTTATATATTTACAGCTGACTTTTTTAAGTATTATTATTTCAGTGATTAAGCACGCAGTTCGATTAAAAATTTGTTAAATTGGCCAAGCTTAATAGTTAGTGCCAAATGAAGCATGTGAAAAAATATAACATTATTGTTGGTGCAAACGCAATCATAACATTTCAAAATTAGGCTTTCGCAAACTATTTTAGTAAAAAAATACTAGTATATACTTAAAATAGAACAAATAAATATTACACAATAAACTAATAAAATAAAACTGTTTAAACTGCAGGCATGAAATTGTAAATGTCTCTTAGCGTTGCAGTAAGCACTTCATTAATTTTTTTTGTTAAATAAAGACATTTCCACATGAACTCTATGAGGATTTGAAATAGAATAGGATATTATTTTAAGTCGTACTGTCTTTTATTAATCATTTTTCGATGCTCGTAATATCTCAACTGATTGTGTATGACATCCAGTGTTAGAATTAACGAAATTATATTTTTGATTTACTGTTAAATTTTCAGCATCTCTCTCTCTCTCCCCCCCCCCCCCCCAAAAAAAAAAGAAAGAAAGAAAAAACTTGTTAAGAGTGTATTAGCCAGAAAAAAACACTGAACTATTTATATTGTTTTAAGCTTAAATGCGTCAAATCTTCCGTAATCGAATAGCTTTGGTTTAAAAATCATAAGTCAGAAAATTGAAAATACAGTTTTAAAACAGCATACTTTTTCTCTGCTATTTAACGGTGTAAAAATTTAAATTATGCTATGTTGAAAGGTAATAAAATTTGCAAAAAAGGGGAAATGGATTGATGATTCATCAAATCAATTAATTTTACCAAAATTAAATTATGCATAGAAAACTGAAACAAAAGACTGTGTTTATTACCTTTTCCCATATAATGCATAATACGAGACAAGGCATGCCCATTTGCTTGTAATGTCTGAAACCATTTACCAGAGGTTGCTGCAACCACAGATCAGCGAAAATTTAATTTCATTATTTTAATCTGGTTTGATAATAAATTGCAAAATAAAATATGTATTAATTTATTTTCACAGCATATTTTAGTGGTTATTTGTTAAATGTATTTACTTTATGACCCAGTAGCAGAAATTTTTCCAAGTGTCTGCGACAGATAGTTCAGGGGCAAAAAATAATCTGCAGGTAAAATATTTTTTTAATTGAAGCGTTAATTAATCAAACAATCACATACATGTAGCGCTTTTAGGCATTTTATAAATTTTTATTAATAATAATCTTAACTTTTTGTATTAAATAATACAGAGTTAAACATAATGTGAAGCAAAGTAAAGGTCCAATGAAAAAGAATCTGCAAAAGAGAAAAGAAAATCTGCAATGCCCGTCTCCCGTCTCAAACTTTCTGCTACCGGTCTTATATGTTATTTAAAAATTTACTGTGGAATACGAAAAACAAATTACAATTTTTTTTAAATGGGCAATAACTATTTAATATGTTATTTAAAAATTTACTGTGAAATATGAAAAACAATTACAAGATTTTAAACAGGCAATAAAATTTTTTTCCCACTTATTTTCAGGGTTCTGTAAATAAAAATAAAACCATTATAAGATCATACGTGTGTCTGTCTGCCCGTCTGTCACAGCCGTTTTTCTTGTAAACTATGGAACATGGAAAGTTCAAATTTTGCAGAAGTAATAAAAGCTATTGACCCACATATTTATAGATCATTAACCATTCGCAAATACATTTAGGAAAAATGTATGGAGGCTAATTAAGTTACTTGAAAATAAAAATCTCTTTTTTTTATATTGTGTGAAAGCTCTTGTAACGCCAAATTAAAAAAAAACATTTGTTTTTATTTTAGGTATTATATTTACAGAGATGTCATCGAAAATGCAATGCAAAAATATGCCCCCCCCCCCCCCCCTCTACGGAAACTAAAATTATGAAAAAATTAGAGATAGTAGAAGTTTATTTAGATCTTACAGGAAAACTATAGCTATTATCCTAGGTCACATAGTGTTTTAGAAAATTGCATTTTTCCGTTACACACAAATTTCACTTTGCAGGCGCTCAGTAGGGAATTGACGGGCACTCGAGGAAGTATTGTCCTGGAAGTACCGGGTGTCCCAAAAAGGACTGACTGATTTTAAAATTCAGTAACTTGCAAACGGTGACAGATATTAAAAAAATTCTTGCAGGAGGGTTATGCATAAGGTCAAAAGTTTTATTACAGTGATTTTCAATTTTAGTTCGATTTACAAACAATAGATGGCGCTGTAAGCAATAGTCGCTAAATACAGGCTCGATTTTTGGTCCTTTATCTTGTTCCATGAATAAAAAGGAGATGGAAATGTATTATCCGGGCCACGAAGTACCAAAAATCGAGCCTGAATTTAGCGACTATTGCTTGCAGCGCCATCTATTGTTTGTAAATCGAACTAAAATTGAAAATCACTGTAATAAAACTTTTGACCTTATGCATAACCCTCCTGCAAGAATTTTTTTAATATCTGTCACCGTTTGCAAGTTATTGAATTTTAAAATCAGTCAGTCCTTTTTGGGACACCCGGTATAAAGTGATTGTTGATAATGATATTAAAAAAAAAATGTTTGTAATTAGCTGAGATGTTAACCTTTAAAGACAGACGGTTTGGACATACATAAAGATATGGGTGGTGCACTCTGTGTGCCATCGGCTTTTTAAAGCCTATATAGCAACTTTTAATGATATATTTGTATAATGCAATGCCCGGTAGTAGTATAAAAGCAAAAAAGTCAAATTGTTACAACAACAGACAAATTTAATTAGAATTAATCACATAATTATTTAGGGATTTCTGACTAGTTTGCATTGAGCGTCGCTGTCAACACACTACCCATGTCTTAAAAGGTTAATTAAAAACCTATCTGGAAAAATGTGGCACGGATCAAAGTGTCGTTTCAACTTTGCAGCCTCCTTTCGAAGCGTTCTTAACACAATGCCAAGTTTAAACCTTGAACAAGGTCTTTGTTTTTTGTACACTGTGAAAAGAAAAGAGTATTACTATGCTGAATTTTATAGATCACCAATATGCTTAATAAACATCGCCATTGAATATATAAATAATGTCATGTTTAAAAGCATAGGCCAAAAAACATTATTTCAAAATTTAATTATTGCAGGGGATTTCAATGTCAACTTCAGAAACAATATTAGAAATTAGCTGTTGGAATATTTTTTAAATCTTGGTCTAAGTCCATTCATTCAAGAATCTACTACTAGGGAAAATACAATTATTGACAATGTAATTGACCAACATCTCCGTGCAATGTGGCATTATTCATTCATTTTTTAGGCATCATAAACAGATTTCGATAAGATTTTAAAAAGTTATGTAGAATAGCGATATTTGATCCTATTTAGGCTTTACAGTATGGAACCATTTATCCGGAAACCAGTTAACCGGAAAACCAGTTATCCGGAATGCTATTTCGAATAGATTGATTTCAGAATTTTTGCAGAAAAAAGTGTCATACACTGCCAGTTTGACATATGCATTGCTTGAAACAATTGTATAATTTGATGACAACATCTAGTATTTGAAATAGAAACATATTTAGTTGTATTTTAGATGTTTTAATTTTTATGCAGAAGAATTTTTGTTCCCAAGGGATTCCCATAAATTACTTTCCTTCAAACTCTGATTAACTTTTGATCTTTCTTGCATCTGATTTTTAATCCAAGTAATCTAATAATTTAAAATCAGAAATAATGTCACAACAACATATATTCCACAAAACTTATCAAATAGATATTGCTTTAATATCCAACCAGTTAACCGGAAAAACCAGTTATCCGGAATACATCTGACCCCAACCATTCCGGATAAATGGTTCTGTACTGTATATCTCTCTGAACTTCATGGTATATCCATCTATACTTTTATATAGCTGTACCTGACCTATGTTTTTTTTTTTTTTTTTTACAAAGTCTTAGTCTTATTCTTTTAGCAACGATTTTTTGTAATATTACAGTTACTAATTAATATTTATTGTACGGAACCCTCTGCATAGATGCCAATATCTCCGGAAATTCCGGAGTTTCTCCGGAAATGTAGGATAAAATACGGAAGTACGGTAATAAGGTAGAAAATACGGAAATTTGAGACAAAAAAATCGCGAATTTCTTCGATCGATCGCAGCAAAAAATCACGAATTTCGTCAATCGGTCGTTGAAGTATATCGCGAAAATCGTCTATTAATCGATAAAACCGCCAATTTCTACAATCGCTCGCGGCAGAAAATCGCAAATTTCACCAACCGATCGTTGAAAAAAGTTGCAAATTTTGTCAATCAGTCGTTGCAAATAATCGTGAAATTCATAAATAGGTCGTAGATAAAAATCGCAGCCGCGGCAAAATATCGCGATTTGCGTTAATCAGTTAATAGGGGGGGGGGGGGGGAATATCCTGAAATCCGGTAATCGGCCAATGATAAAAATCGCGGATTTCGTCAATCACTCGCTGCGCTGCAAAAGAAATCTCGAATTCCGTTAGTCATTCGCGGTAAAGAATTGCTGTTTTCGTCAATAAGTCGCGGCAAAAAAATCGCTGTTTTCGTCAGTGAGTCGCGGCAAAAAATCGCTCTTTTCGTCAGTCAGTCGCGGCAAAAAATCGCGATTTCCGTCGATGAGTTCTCGGCAAAAAATTGCGATTTTCGTTCATCAGTCGCGGCAAAACATTGCGATTTTCGTCCGCCAATCGCGGCAAAACATCGCAGTTTTCGTCGTTCAGTCGCGACAAAACAACGCGATTTTCGTCTGCAAGTTGCGGCAAAACATCGCGATTTTCGTCCTCATGTCGCAGCAAAACATCGCGATTTTCGTCCCCATGTCGCGGCAAAACATCGCGATTTTCGTCCTCAAGTAGCGGTAAAACATCGCGATTTCCGCCTGCAAGTCGCGGCAAAATATTGCGATTTTCGTCTGCAAGTCGCGGCAAAACATCGCGATTTTCGTCTGCTAATCGCTGCAAAACATCGCGATTTTTGTTCGTCAGTCGCGGCGAAAAATTCGCGATTTTCGTCGTCAATCTCGGCGGAAAATCGCGAATTTTGTTAATTGGTCGCGGGATTTCATACTCACATCAATCACGGATTTTTTGCTCCGTAGAGATTAAAAAAAATTCCAAAATTTATTATAAAAAATTATTAATACATTAAAAGTAAAAGTAAATTAAGTAACCTTTATTTAAATTATGTTTGTGTTGATAAATGCAAAAGCTGCAAGAGGACTGAAAATATTTGTAAAAAATATAGCTCGTAAAAAACTTTGTGCAACTCCTGAAATGACTCCTGAAACCTGAACATTTTACTCCTGAAGGGTGTCCAAAACTCCTGAAATTTAACTGGTTTACTCCTGATGCAGTCTTTACAATGTTGGCGTCTATGCCTCTGTGAGCGAGTAATACTCACACTTGACCAATTATTTTGTATAAGTCATTGTTTCTGATTTACACAAGCAAAAAATAAAATCTGCTTTTGGCAAAAGATAAAAATGTTGGTACTTTTATGTTAGGTAAACACAAGTGATAAATTATCAAATATTGTTCCTATCATCATTATCATTTATTTCGTTTTAAATATAAGCCACTCAATTATTTAAAATACATATATACATTTAAAATATCTGCCTTTCACTCATTTCAATTGAAATATTGAAAAAAAAAAAAAGAAAGAAATGAAAATAGGAATTAAAAATAATACTGCAAAGCAAAACATTTTATTTTATACTCAAAGTATTGTTTCTAATTTCCACACATGAAAAATGAAAGCTATTATTGGCAAGAAAAAAAAAGAAATGAAAATAGGAATTAAAAATAATACCGCAAAGCAAAACATTTTATTTTATACTCAAAGTATTGTTTCTAATTTCCACACACGAAAAATGAAAGCTATTATTGGCAAGATTTGCACCTGGCTAACATAAAAGTATTCTTATTTTGTTAAAACTAATTGAGCCAGCTGATGAATTTTAATATTTTTCTAAACATTCTACATATATTTCTTAAATATTCTGTAAATATGCAAAAGTTTCTTGATAAATAATTGCTTTTCATAGTATTTCAAACCACCACCATATTGTTACCAACATCACAATTGTCTTATGCAAAGCTTGGAGACATACCCATTTATGGAACTGGAGCTCAGTAGTCTGTAATTAGGTTACATAGATGGATGGTATGGTACATAAGCATCGAAAGTAATTCTAATAATTTTAATTTTACAACTTATATATTTTTATTTAAGCTCAGGGTATTTACAAATGTTAACTGAACTGAAAATCTTCATTTATATGTTGAATAAAAAAATTTAAAAAATGCATTCCAGTAAATCTAAAAAGTTATTCGAATGTAACAGTTAATCGTTACAATCTGTCAAAAAGTATTCTTATAAATCATATAAAATTGAAGGATATAAGTAATTTTTATTTTGAAAATAGGATTATTCTCTCTCAAATATCAAAGATGAAAATAAAGCAAATGCGAGCTGCTATCGGGGCAGGGTGTAATTGTAACAAAGACCAATGTGATATCACACTGAATATTGGTTGAGGGTTTGTGCTGAACCTGGCTACGCTTTTTCAATGTTTTTTGGCAAAATGAACATGTCGTTATATATATATTACGTATGCCTTTCCTGTTTCAGAAAATTGAGTTGTTGTCTAAACATTTACTTCTAAAACAAAAACTAATTTCATTGGTTCATAGGTGAATGACGTCAAAGGCTTTTTTTTATGATTTTTGTTTGTTTGCAATAACAAAATTAAGCACGATGATTTGGATATCACCTATTAAAATACACAAAATTTAAATATTAATACTACAGAAGTTAAAATATTTAATGCGTGAAAGTTTTTCTTTTCTTTTAAATTTTTATATCAATGAATCTAAAAAACGAATGACTCACTACACAGCATTGTTTATGTTACGTTTGTTTTAAATGCTATTTCTGAAATGGTTTGTATATTGCGTCAAATCATTGAAATTTTGTTAGTTTTGTTATATTGTACTTTTTTGTTACCTAAACATTTTATATACATTTTTACTTAAAATACTTAAAGTCAAATGATTACCTTCTTCTTTGCATCTTTAGTAAATAAATAATTTAATCCCATGATATGCAAATATTTTCCCTTTTCTACTTTTCTTATTAATATTTCAACTCTGTTCTTCAAAACTGTTATTTGATTTTGAAATATTTAAATATAAATTAAGGAACTTACCAGGAGTAATGAGGGCTTACCAGGAGGTGAGCAATATACTTCACCATAATTCAAAACACAGTACCTAGTCAATCCAATTAATCATCGAGTAGTCCAATAATACGTCAGTTGACACTTTCCTTTCAGTCCAGTTAATCATTGAATAGTCAATTAATACTTCAGTTGACACTTTTCTTTCAATCCAGTTAATCATTGAATAGTCAATTAATACTTCAGTTGACACTTTTCATTGATTCCTGTTATTCCACTAGTTAAACTGTAAGGCCGCCATTCAGAAACAGTCGCTTATAATTAGGGATGCACCGGATATTGATTTTGCCGGATATCTGAAGCTCCTTCGCCTGCCGGATTCGGATATCCGGCACTAGATATGTTTTTAGTTATATAGTGAATTATTTCTCTATATAATGTCATCTCAGAACAATAAATTACAAACATGTTTCACACATCATTAAAGCATTTTAAATGTATTGAAATATAATTTACAAAAACTATATCTCTTTGAATATCAGGGCTTGCAATTCAAGTTTTCCCAGGAGGGGAGTTTCATACACACAAATTATAAATGCAGGGTAGTTGAACTGTTAGAAAGGGGGAAAAAAATCTTTAAACCCCGTTATTTTTTATGTGCTACTTAAAGAATTACATTTGTACAGACATGACAAAATACCATTGAAACAATTTAAACTAACAACTCAAGATAATTATTCAAAATTTTTATTTTATTAAAACAAAGGAACAGAAACAAGCTTTATAGGGTGACTGAGCCAGTAGTTGATCAAATAAGGTCGGTACTACGGGGTTTTTATTATATTTCCTTCGTTTTAAGTTTTAGAAGTAAACTAACATGATTGCTACAACCCTTAATGAATGTCCTATAATGGGCAAAAATTAAATCTGCTGAAATTAAATAGCAACAAAATTATAAGTAAATAGTTTCTTTAATTGCCATTTACCCAGTAGTTGATCAATCGAAGAAATCAGTCAAATTCAAAAATTAATCTTTAAAATATCATGCTTAAGCTGTGATTAACAGTAATTCATATATAAAACTATTATTTGAAATAAGCAAGATGGAAGTGGATTATTTTAACTTATCATAATCGTCTCCAACTAATCAAAAACTAAATTTTTACATTTTCTAATAAAAAAAATTCATAAAATTGCTTCTCTTACAGCATGCAACTGTCAACAATGTGACAACAGGTGCTCCAACATTCAAACAAAAATATTATGTCTAGTGCCACATGTAAAATTCATTTCTGCCTAAAATGATGCAATATTTCAAACATTTGATCAACTACTGGAGGGATATCAACTACTGGTGCAGTCACCCTATATACCATGTCTATTTTTGAACTTTCACCTAATGTTATGGGCAATTAACAATCGGGTTGCTAAATGAATTTCTTAATTTAGATTTTATTCCATTTTGCGTACTTTAGCCTCTTTCACAAGTTACACTTTTGACAAACAGCACAGAGCGACTTTTATAACTTTAGAAATTATTGGAAACACATGGTTATGTTCTCTTAAAAAGTTGTGCATTAATTTTTAACTTACATGAATAATGCATATCGGTGATGGTATGTCACTTCTGAAAAAATTTGTTTTATTATATCCTTAATGGAATTATATTCAAAACTGTAATCCCTGGTATTTTCGTTAATTGAACTATGTTCTATGCATTGGAATTTTAAATCCATATCCAAAGTTTGAAAAGGGAATAGTCAATTGATTTCTTCTATTACACGAGAAAAGGTTGATTTCAAAAAGTCATGTCCTAATTTCTGTTAATTGCGAGAAACAACTAGTTTGTTGTTTCTAAATATGTTTTTTTGAAGTTCATCAAAGTTTTTTTTTTCATGTGCACCACAAGTGTAATCTCATTTTGTTTAGTGCTGACTATTATCCAATTTGGTAGAGCTTAGTCTCTGGTGGCCGTTGCTGCCCTTTTAGTTATTTCCAATTTTGGGCACACAGGAAAAACATCGCAAAATACGTAAAACAGTCATAAAAAAAAACATTGCTGATTTCGTCAATTATGGTGAAAATAAATAAAATAATTTGTCGATTGGTTGCGAGAAAAAAAACTGAAGTTCATGGGAAATCGAAAGTGGGAAAATATCACGAAATTCGTCAATCGATCATGGAAAAGTATCGTGAAATTTGCCAGTCTGTCACGAGCAAATACCGTGAAATTTCTCAGCCGGTCGCAGAGAAAAAATGCGAAAATTTTCAATCGGATGCAGAAAAACAATCGTTTGTTTCATCAGTATGTCACAAGAATAAACAGGGAAATTTACCAATTGGTCACAGAATAAATTTTCTAAATTTGTCAATTGATTGCGAAAAAATAAAAAAATAATGAAATTCATCAATCGGTCTCCAGAAAAAAATCAAGAAATTCGTCAGTCGGTCGAGGAGAAAAATCACAAACTTTTTTGGTCAGATGCAGAAAAACATACACTAATTTTGTCAATTTGTTGTAAGAAGAAACTGTGAAATCTGCAAATCGATAGTGGAAAATATCATGAAATTTGTCAGTCGGTCCCGACACTTCATCGTCGTTTTACAAAGAAACATTTTCGGAAAATGATTTTTTGGAAACAGGAGCTTCCCGCCCCCAATATTCTTTAGGGCACGAATCCTGCCATCCCATCTCGAAATTCAAGACATGTATCTGCCATTTAAGTCGTGTAATGTATATTAATAATGTTGTATAAAAAATGTAATTTAAACATTCAAATATTCTGTTTATTTGTACAATCAAATGCTGATAATTGCTACTGGATTTGGATATGGGATTGACTATAATTGCTAATAATTAATTTGTACAATGAAATGCTGATAATTTGTGTAACAAATTTTAACCAATTAATAGGTTTATAATTGTAGAGTATTTTCACAAAGAAATACATACATTCTTTTTATAATTTAAACATAAAATACCTACTAATTTACCCATGATTAAAGAGTTATTTTCTCCAAATATAGGTTTAGTTGATGTCTTTTTTCTGTTTTAATTATTTAATACTGTTTTGCTTTGAGTCACATTTAGTTTTATTTTAAGTTAAATTACTGTGATATTTATAAGTAAAAAGAAAATTACTTTTAATTTTAATTATTTTATTTATAATGAAGTTACAAAAATAACTAATTGGATGTGCCAATCCCAAAACTTTTTTCTATCTCATACATCTTAATATTTCGAAAAGTAGTTCCAAATCTTAATACTTCAATATTATACCAACTTTAATTTTGATCTAAAATTTCTGCTCGTCAATTAATCAAAATAAGAATAAGTTAATCTCGATTATGATATTTATTAAAATCAAAGATTTTTTTCGTTATTCTGTTGTACATCAGCTGATTGTGAATAGCCAGCTTAGCAGGATGCGAAGTTCCCATGGCTTCACGAGCCACCAATATACAGTACGAAAAATTGAGAAAATTTTACAAAAATGCTGTCACAGTGCCACCTTCTGGCCGAATATTTCCAAATTAAAAAAAAAAACTGCCGGCCATAGCCAAAAATATACACAAAAAATTGGTTCAATTCTATGCTTAGCTTCATACACTAAATAATGATAAAATAATGGAAATAACACAAAAATCACTATTATAGCGCCCCCTTCCAGCAGCATATTTTCAAATTGAAGGAGGACCAGTTTGCCATAGCCAAAAACATACCTCCCAAAATTGGTTCAATTCAAGTATACATAACTTCATACACTTTTCGATGGTACAAGAATGAAAATGGCACAAAAATCACTATTACAGCGCACCCTTCTGGCAGAATATTTCCAATTTAAAGGAGAACCTGCTGGACATAGCAAAAAATGTACACAAAAAATTTTGTTGAATTATATGGATAACTTATCATTACATATTTAACATACACTTTTGGATAGTACAATAATGAAAATGGCACAAAAATCGCAATTACAGCACTCCCTTCCGGCAGAATGCTTCCATATTGAAGAAGGACCTGCTGGCCACAGCCAAAAACATTCACAAAAAATTGGTTCAATTCTATGCATAACTTCATACACTTTTTGATGGTATGATGACAGACAGACATTTTGTATAAACATGTTTTGGGATCTCTGGCCCCTAAAACGTCTAAGCCCACCGAAAACCAGAAATCGAAAAAATCTCAGTTACAATACTTTCTTCTACTGAAGATAGAAGAAAGTAAAAATAGGCCTGTTTAATTGTTAAACTTAAAAGAGAGAAAGAAAATTAATAAAGTCATACTTTAATAAACAACTTCAGATTTTGTTTCACATTCTGAAAGTAAAGGTACAATTTTCTAAAAGATGTACACATAAATTCTTAAATTTATTATAAAGAGTTCTAATACCAATGTTAGGAAAGCTGGCAATTCTTTAAACTTTTGAGAATTACCTTTTACTCATGAATAGTGGACTTACTTTCATATTTTGCATTATAAACAAAAGTTGTTCGGCATTGTTTGGGTCAAACGATTTCTCTTATCCTTATATATTTGCTTTGCTACGTATTGCCGGATATCCGGCAGAGAAGTCTGATATCCGGTGATTGTGATTCGGATATCCGACGGTATTTCGGATATTGAAAAATCAGCCGGATATCGGATATTTGCCGGATATCCGTTGCATCCCTACTTATAATAATACGCAGATCAATTTCTTGTAAAATTATAATAATAATCCAGTATTGGTTCCTCTCACGATAAATACACCCAAATGTTCACACACCTTAGACTCAGGAGATTTTGCCTCCATTATACGTCAGTTGGGATCACATCCAAATCCCGTTTAGTAACTCTGCTTCTTAAATCCACCAACACTGCTGAGAAATATCCATCCGAGCTGATCTCGCCACATCCGACAACCGAAAAGTAAACCAAGTAATTTTTTTACTGTGCATTCAATCAGGTAGATCTCAGTATCAACATCTTTGCATAAAAAAAGAAGAGAAAAGGATCATTCTCTCATATACAGATGACCCGTTCCTCCCTGGGGCATTAGCTGCTGTCTACCCTCTAGCAAGTATCAGCTAGAGTCTGGAGAGCTATTCTTATTTCCTCGTCCCTTCTGGATACACAACTACATTTTTTTTTTAGACGTACCACAGCCTAAATCCCAAGTGAATTCACTCTGAAAATCCGCACTGTAACCTCTTTTTTTGTTATTATTCAAGACGGGAGGTACCCTGACGCTACCCAACTTTTAATTGGCTAAAATTCTCTATGCCTCCTCTAATGCAATGAGAATGCTTGAATTTTTAAACAACGCTAACCCCTTTCACCCCAATAAGCCACACGATTATTCCTGACATTCGCCGCCAAATTTATAACGTTTCAGTCCACCTGATAGGATTAACGAGCGTCAAACCAAGATCAACTCTCTTGAGAAAAAGTCGCACAGAAAAATGCAGAAAATCTCTTACATCTGCTGAAATCCAATACTTTCACTGTCCCCATACACAATTGTCTAAACATGGAACCACAAAAAGACGAAGTAACAGGATATTGCTGGAAATAAGTTATATCTTATTTTCCTTTCGAAGTGTAAATTTTCTAATATCCCTACGCCTCTTCAAACATACTATAACAGTTTTGAATATTTTATAGAAAAATATGCTTAACAGGGGTGAATTAATGTACTACATAGGCAGATAAGATTTTTCATATGCATCTCGATTCGAAATTAAGCTTAACATGGTTCCATCTTATCGTCAACTGGTAAGATGGATGCGTTTGCACCGGAATTGTTACGCTGCATGTTATTATATTTAGGTGATGGATTTATTACTCTTGGTACCACTCATTCATCATGGATACTTTAAAAACCTTCACTATCTTGTCTAAATTAAGAAATATAATTATATGCATACAACTTATTACTGAATATTTTCTGTAGTGTGCTTTCAAAGACTTGGTAATGCCTTGGTCCATAGGTTGAAAAAACAATGTGCAGTTAGGTGGGGAAAAAATAAGCTTTACGGCTTTCAATTCAGAAAAGTGTGGTGGGTGATTAGCACAATTGTCAAGAAATGAAGGAACTTGGCATTTTTCATTAATGAATCGTTTGTCTAGCTCACAAACATATTTTTCAAAGATTTTTTCATCATCCGTGCCTCGATGTTTGCTTTATGTTTCGTCAGGAAGCTTCAATGCATCTGGCTTTCTCAATTTTACAATAAGAAGAAGAGGTTGTTTTTCAGAACCATCACAGTTAGCTCCAACCAAAACAGAAATTCTAATTTTAGAATACTTTTCACCAGTGCATATTTCTCCTCTAAAGTATAGACTTTTAGAAGATTGCAACATATAAAAAGGGCAGTTTCATCCACATAAAAAATATGTTCTTGTTCTAATAATCTTTAATTAGTCAGAGAAGATGTTTTTTTTTTCATTCAGTGATGTTAGAATTTGCAACAGGTTCTGACTCTCTGCTGATAGTGTTAGAAATGATAGCATGTCATTGTTTGAAATGACTTAATCAGCATTCAACAAGAAAAGTTTTCGATTCTCAATTTTTGGCAAAATTATCGAATTTCGCATTTAAAATCGGTATGCTAGTTGCAATGTTTTCATCCCACACTTGTTTGAACTACAGGGGAACACTTTCAAGTTCAGGATGCTTTGATTCTCTAAATCTATTTCTGTATTCTGCAACTTCATTACTTTAAAAAATTTCTAAAATTCTTTTTCTATTTGCCTGTGAAAATTTTGTGGAAGTATGAATTTTTTGCTAACATCTATTTGTTTTTTCTCTGTCAATTGATCTGATAATTTTGATTTTATCGTCTAACAACAAAACAATTATTTGAAAGAGAAATGACTAAAAAAATGTAGAATAAAGCTTACTCGATGCAAAAAAGACTGTTCATCAGATGATCTTGTTTTACCAATCATGTGGTAAAAATAATAACAACAACAAAGAACTACTTCTCATAATTTTGAACACCCTCCTATTTAAAACTGCTAGAACTATCTGGCATGCATAGGCAAAAAAAAAAAAAAAAAATGTGGAGCCACAGTTATTTCTGAAGTACTAATGTATAAAACCGCCTTCTTTCGATTCAATGACATGCCATTTTTTAAAAAATTTTGCCTGCATTATCTGATGAGCAGTGTACATTAGGTAGGCAATATATTTTAACATCAATCGCAAATAGGAATTGAAGGGAGAATGACATTGTCCTCATTAACTGGAGATGAATTGACGAGAGTCTACTGTGCGAATAAAAGGCTATTAGGAGTCATCTTCCATCTTGCTCAATGAGTTTTTTTTTTTTTTTTTTTTTTATCAAAATCCCATTGTCATTTAGTGTAATACAAACTTGTTTTGAGTGATTAAGAAGTTTTAGGTCTTATTTTAATTGTTCTAACTGCTAGATATTTGTTTTAAATTTAAAGCAAAGATAAGAAAAGTGTTTTAGATTTAAGACAAGTGGGTAAGTGTGATCACAGATCGCACAGAGGGTTTTGTTTAATATTCCTTTCAAAACACTTTATCCTTTTGAAAAATCTGTTAGTTCCACATTTCGTAACCACGGGCGCACTCTATCCTAAACAAACCTCTATCCGAACGAAACTCCGTTTTACATACTATCTGTAGATATATTAGTCGAGGGGATTGGACCCATAGCATGCGAGATAAGTAGGCGCCCCTGGCGGTAAAAAGTGGAACTAAAATATGTAAGGCTATGGTGCATAATATGAAAGAATGGTCAAAGGGGTGTCGGCAAAAGTTGGAAAAGTGCTCCCCAGGTGAAAAGGTCGGAGGTCAGAAAAATTGCTTAAAATACACAAGTTAGAGCCCGGAGGAGTAAATAATATAAGACTTTTTGAAAATTTTATGATTTGTCGTGTGGTCTGAGGTATTCAGCTATACGTATGCAAAAATTCATGTCTCCAACTTAATTAGGGGCTCTCTTAGAAAGAATTGCTTAAAATACATATGTGGTAGCTCAAAGGGTTAAACGTAAGACTTTTTCAATATTTTATTGTCGCCTGGCCTCAGGTGTTCTGGTATAAATATGCAAAATTTCAAATCTCCAATTTAATAAGGGGCTCAGAAAGAATTGCTTAAAATACGCATGTGGGAGCCCAAAGGGTTAAATGTACGACTTATTCAAAATTTTATGATTTGTCGCATGATGGTGTTCAGCTATAAGCATGCAAAATTTCACGCCTCCAACCTAAATAGGGTCTCACTTAGAAAGAATTGTTTAAAATACACATGTGGAAGCCAAGCCCAAAGGGGCAAAATGTACGACTTTTTCAAAATTTTATGGTTTGTCATTTGATGTGAGGTGTTCAGCTATAAGTATGCAAAATTTCACGCCTCCAACTTAAATAGGGTCTCACTTAGAAAGAATTGTTTAAAATACACATGTGGGAGTCCAAAGGGTTAAATGTACGTCTTTTTGAAAATTTTATGATTTACCGTTTGATGTGAGGTGTTCAGTTATTTATAAGTATGCAAAATTTCACGCCTCCAACCTAATTAGGGGCTCATTTTGAAAGAATTGTTTAAAATACACATGGGGGTGCCCAAAGGGTTAAATGTACGACTTTTTCAAAATTTTATGATTTGTCTTTTGATGTGAGGTGTTCAGCTATGAGTATGCAAAATTTCACGCATCCAACCTAATTAGGACTCACTTAGAAAGAATTGTTTAAAATACACATGTGGGAGCCCAAAGGGTTAAATGTACGACTTTTTCAAAATTTTATGATTTGTCGTTTGATGTGAGGTGTACAGCTATAAGTATGCAGAATTTCACTCCTCCAACCTAATTAGGGGCTCACTTATAAAGAATTGTTTAAAATACACATGTGAGAGCACAAAGGGTTAAATGTACAACTGTTTCAAAATTTTATAGTTTGCCGTTTGATGTGAGGTGTTCAGCTATAAGTATGTAAAATTTCCCGCCTCCAACTTAATTAGGGCTCACTTAGAAAGGATTGTTTAATAGCACATGTGAGACCCCAAACGGTTAAATTTACAACTTTTTCAAAATTTTATGATTTGTTGTTTGATGTGAGGTGTTCAGCTATAAGTATGCAAAATTTCACGCCTCCAACTTAATTAGAGGCTCACATAGAAAGAATTGTTTAAAATACACATGTGGGAGTCCAAAGGGTTAAATGTGTGACTTTTTCAAAATTTTATGATTTGTCGTTTAATCTGGGGTGCTGAGCTATAAATACGCAAAATTTCACGCCTTCAACCTAATTAGGGGCTCACTTAGAAAGGATTGTTTAAAATACATATGTGGGAGCTCAAAGGGTTAAATGTACGAATTTTTCAAAATTGTATGATTTGTCGTATGATGTGTCGTGTTCAGCTATAAGTATGCAAAATTTCAAGTCTCCAACATGTATAGTTTCTGAGAACCGGCTCTGTGACGGACAGACAGACAGACAGACAGACAGAGGAGCAAGACGAATAGGGTTTCGTCAGATGAACGAAACCCTAAAAAAGAATCATATTAACCCAAAAGGAATAGAAATAAATCACTAAGAAAACTCAATGTTTCTCTAACAGGTCAATTTGGGCAGATTCTCCCCATAATATATTTAAAGTAACAATTGCATGATTTATCGCCCAAGTTTCTTCTAGTTATTGTAACATTGAATTATGAATGTTTTACATTGTTATTAAATTTTTATACTTGGGTGAGCATAAACAGAGTATATTATGCCTAGTGAAACATATGATCTTGAAGGTTTCATAATAGGCATACACAGGACTGCCACTGAGGATTAATTTTTATTATTTTGTCTTGTGGTAGATTGTTAGATTTCTACTAATCTTTGAGGTAGATTATTTTTGTTAAGAAATAGAGGTAGCAAAAATAATAATTAAGCAATAGTTGCCAATAGTAGCCTTGTATATATTAGAATCAGATAAAGATACTTTTTGGATTCCTAAAATATCATTTGCTTTTTAAGTGTTATGAATAATTTTTCAGATCAACCTTATATTTACAAATTATCAGCATTAACCCATTGACTGCCAGACTTAATTTCGCTGGTGAAGGGGTATCAGGCTATGCGGTGTAAAATGTTTGTGTCATAAAAGTCACCTTTGTCCAGTACCCTGTTATATCAGTTGCTTATCACAGACCAATCTGGTTCAAATATGCAACCATTACTGTGTAGTGAATGACGTACGGCATGTACGTTATGGTCGTTTATTACTCAAATGAGAGGTCGTATGCAGCTTAAGTCCTGGCAGTCAAGGGGTTAAAATGTAATCATAGCTTGTTTTGACAGTCTGATTTTTATAAATTCAATTTAAAAATTAGTTGTCAACTAATATTTAGAAAAAATTAAATGATTATTAAATTGGTTAAATTTTATCAACATGACATTAAACTACAAAATTGCAAACAGTAGACTGACTATTCATTAATTTTGCTTTCAAATTTCACATTCTTCATAGCCTTTAGGAATGTACGTCAAATGAAAAGATTCTTTT
Organism: Maratus speciosus; assembly: GCA_963932465.1. Classification (NCBI taxonomy): domain Eukaryota; kingdom Metazoa; phylum Arthropoda; class Arachnida; order Araneae; family Salticidae; genus Maratus; species Maratus speciosus. The sequence continues at coordinate 482,051,395 of OZ010794.1, read as the reverse complement.
CAAAGGAATTTTCAAAAGTTGTATTTGTGTTAAATTATCAAATTAGACTTTATTACTTTTAAAATATATCTGAGTTGTTTAATTTCTGCTTTGAAGCCTAATTATGTATTGTTTTTATAATTTTCTAGGATGGCAACTATTTCAAAAGATGGAACTTGGAAGTTATGGAATACGAACAGTAAGAGTTTATGGATTTTTTTCTTTTGCTTTAAAAATTCTTAAGGATATATATATTTTTTTATATACACAGTAAAACCTCCCTAAAGCGACCGTGCTCTGTTCCATTAAAAATTGATTGCTTCGAGAGATAATCTATATCTTAATGGGAGTCATGTTTAAATCTAGTTTTTGATTGTCCAAAGTAAGGTAGCAAGTGGTGTTATGAAAATTTATCTTTCACATTAGGAAATAAATAAAAAATAAATAAATAGCAAAAGAAAACTTTAAATCCTTAAGTTACTAGAAGACTAAAAAATATGTAAATTGATGTTTACTTTGATTTTACAATTTTATCTTTTAAAACTTTTATTTCTAAACCCTTTTGAAGTTCAATGAATAGATGCAATTTTTTTTCACCTTGAGCATCTAATGAAGATTCTATAAATCTATCATTTACTTTGAGAGTTTCCTGAGAAAAAAGGGCAGATAGTTCACTGTCCGGCAATCCTGGCCTGTCATCAGAATTGGATCCATTGTCTGAAAAGGTACAAATGAGGTTAAAATTTTTAAAGGTTATGAGAATTAACTAAAAAAGATAAAATTAAATTCATACGTATCATATATGGTTTAGAATTTTGATAAACAATACACCCTCCACAATTTTTGGATCTGTCAAAACATTGTATTTTCTCATATTCAGATAACTATTTTAAATAGTTTTTTGCCCTCTTCTACAGAATCTGTCTCCCGAGTCAAGAACATTTTCTATTGACTTATTTGATAATCTACAAGTTTTTATATAATTCAAGATTGGTTGAACTTTCACATTATTCCAAGGCGACATTATTCATTAACTTTATCACATACCATAATAGTTTTTGCCAATTCTGAAGCACTTTTAGAGTCATCTATTTGACTTACAAGAGCTTGTAAGATGAAGTGTTGTAATTCCAATTTGAAGTTTTGAATAATACCGTGATTTAATGGTGGAAGTCTCTGGCCTTGGTATTTGGTGGTAAAAACTAAAGTTTTAATGCTGCTTAACTTTTTTTTTTTTTTTCACATGACATGGACTGCTATCCAAAAATAGAATGATGTTTCTTTGCAGGATGTTCATTTCTTATTGAATGCCACAAACCATTCTTTGAATATCGGCAACATAATCCATGTTTTTGCATTTGACTTCTACGTTATACCCATTTTAGTCATATTCACATTTTCAAAGCATGTGGTTGTTGAGATTTCCAAATTACTAAAGGTTTTTTCTTTTCACCAATAGCATTCACACAAAAACCTCAGTTAGCTGTTGTTTTGCCTTTTTCCTTCCTTTAGCTTCTGACTTTTCCATCAAACTTTTTGTAGGTCATAATGCCTGAAAAACAAAAGTCTCGTTTCATCCATGCTATGAATATTTCAGTCTTCATATCCGACAAGAAGCAAGAGAAGTTGCATTTTCTAATTTTCACATCTCATTGCCCACATCTGCAGCTTCTCCACAAATCTATTTAAAAACAATATTTTTATGATTACAAGAGTTCTGTAGCCAGCCATTACTTAAAAAAAAAAATTCTTAGAATTCCGAAGGCTTCGGCTATTTGAATGCCTTCCTTTTTCTATTAAAGTTTCACTATGTGGGATATCTTTGGCTCTTTCTGCTCGAAACTGTTGCATCAAAGCATTGTTTACATCACTGAGTTTTTCATTTCAATCTGTGTGATTTATTGTCTTACCATTCTTTTAAAAATGCTTCTTTATTCTTCAAAGTTATGTTTATCTGCGTTTTTTTTTTAGTCATTTTTTTTTTTTTAAACTTTCCATTTTTATGTTAATTTATAATGTGTATATGCTACTCAAAATTTAGAATCATTCTTTTAGCTGTCATTGTTAAAATGCTATTGAAAAAGATCTGCACTGGGAGAATGGTGGAAGTAAGCAGTCACACTCACAAATGTGTTTTGTAACACGACGCCTCGATTGCAATAACAAAGAAGGAGGTAAGAACTTCCCTTCAGTAAGAAAGCTCAGGGCTCCCAAATGGTCCCCCTTCCCCCCCCCCCCCAAAGTCCCCTTAGTCCCCTTTCTGTGGCTGGAAAAAATTTACTAATGTGGAAAAATCGTCGCAAAACTCAAACTCTAAAAATCACAAAAGTTCAAATAATTGCGTATTACTATAGCAAGCTAAAACATTGTAAGTGGAATTCTTTCATAAATGTCAAAAAAACTGCCGCACAATGTGAAAAGATGTTAAAATACGCATTTAAAATCTCATTAAAAATCACTAAAAATTCAAGTTAGAGGATAAAATTTTATTACATTTAAGCTAGAAGTTTAAAACCGCATTTCAAAAAATCACCATAAAATCTTAAAAAGAAAAAAAAAAAAATTGCAAAACATTCAAAAATTTGCTATAGGAATTCAGTTTTATTGAAAAGAGGATAAAATTTAATAAGTTCTGCAAAAAGATTGAAACTGGAATCCTTTTATAAATGTCAAAAAATCACATAAAAAATTCAAAAACTGCTGTAATAAGCTTTAGTAAAAAGAGGACAACATTTACTGAATTGGGCTAAAAAATTGAAACTGTATCCCATTTACTAGTGTGAAAAAGTTACTGCATAAAAATCACTAAAAATTCAGAAAATCAGAGAAGTCAAAAGGTATTATAGTAGGGCTAAAACATTGTATCCGGAATTTTTTCACAAATGGGGGCGGGGGAGATCCTTGCGGGATGTGATTTTTTTTTTAATTATTGCTAACAATTTAAACGAGAGGATGCAATCGTGGGAAACAAAATTTACTGCATTAGGGTTAAAAGTTTGAAACCGAATTTCTTTTATAAATGTCAAAAAATCGCTGCAAAATGTTAAAAATCAATGAAATAATTGGGATAAATTTGCTCTATAAATTCCAAATAAACTTTATTGTAAAGAGGACAAAATTTACTACATTCTGCTAAAAAATTTAAACCAGATTCCTTTTACAAATTTGGAAAAATTGCTATAAAATATGAAAAGAGGCTAAAAATTACATTTCAAAAAAGTCCAAAAATTGGCTTCTATGTGCATAACTTTAGACATACAGCTACCTTCTTGCCAAATCTTATACCTCTATGCACAGTGATCACGCCAGCACAAAGACACATCGACAAACCTCTATCTTTATTAGATTAATTTTTATTACAATTATTCAATTGGTAAATAAATCATATCAGTTGTAAATTTCCAAATGGGGGAAAAAAGTCCAGGCCAGGATTCGAACCAGAGATATCTTGGCTGGGGCCGCCAATGCTCTACCTACTGAGCCATCCCGGGCAAATCTGGAGGACTAATTCACCCAGCTAACCCTGATGTTGCGATACTATGCTTTTTCCGATGAACATTATAGCTTATTTCAGCTTTTATTGGGTAGTACAAAGGAACTAAATTTTATGTTTGAGATTAATAATTAACAATATCTAATCAATAGTTAATCTAATTTTAATACTCAACAGGAGGTGCTGTTATGCTGTGCTTTCTTAGCTCACAGGCTATCAAAGCCTGAGAGCTAATGTGCCTGCCGGTTCTGTATGTATATACGTAACGCGATATCTTGATAGAAATATCCGATTTGCTTCAAATTTTTTTTCTAATTTCATTCTGATAAGGTGCTTCCGTGATTAGTTTTAGGGGTTCATTGGTTAAGTATAAAGGGGTGAACAGGGTGATAATCCCCCCTTAACCCTTAACTGGAAACGTGAAAATCCTGCACACAAACAGAACACTTAATAATTTACCAAATAGTGAACTTAAACATTTAATCTTTAATAGTAATGCATTAGCAGGACCAATCTTTTAATATAACAGCATAAAAATAAGTTTTGAATGCCTGAGAAAGAAAATATTACTGGTAGATATGTAGATGCAACCATCTCACAGATTTACGTTTCCGGTTAAGGATTAACTTAGATAATGGGTTTTTCGTGCAGAATTATCAGATTTTCTTCAAATTTTGGTATACCGGATAATTCTGATTACGAACTTCCCTGATTAGATTTTAAGGTTCATTGTTTAAGCCTAAAGGGGGACACGGGAGGCCAATACCCCCTTAATTTAGATAAATGGATTTTTCTATCTAATTTGATTCAAATTTGGTATACAGGTTTACTCTGATAAGGCGCTTCCCTGATGAGATTTGGAGGCTCATTGGTTAAGTATAAAGATGTGAAATATTTGTAGAACTAATCCCCCCTGCCCTTAATTTATTTTTTGAGAGGCATTATTCTTTGAAATAAGAGTATACTTTACAATTTGTGTGAATAGCCTGTGAGCTCAATGCCATCAGTTTAACTGGGCACTTTTCTTTTTATTTATTCATTGATCACTGTTACTCCATATTAAATTTGAAGCAGTGCACTATACTTTGTAATTGCTAGTGTGCTACTCTGTTAACAATTGATTTGATATTTTCTTAGATGCATTAATTTTTAGTGTTTTATTTCATTGCAAATCATTTTTTTTTTTGCTGTTATAAATATTAAGGAAAGAACACCAGTGAAATTCTTCGAAGAAAATATTTTTTTTATTGCCTTAAAAAATTCTTTAACCTTCCTGAATCCATTGGTATGCCCAGTTTTTTTTCTGACCATTAGAAATAATTGTAAAAATTTAAGGGAAGACAAGACTGGGACACTACATCTACTCACACTAAGGGAAGACACGACACGGCCATGCCACACCCCCATACATTAATTTTACTCTAGCATTTTATACTCATTTATTATATGTAACTAAACTTTATCCAAGTGTTTATGTATTCTTTAATTCATGTGTTTGATAAAACATTGCAAGAACTTCTCACAAATTAGAAGTGTCTAAATTTTGTAGCTTTTCGAGCAAGAATTGTGAATACAGTGCAGAACCATTTATCCGGAATGGTTGGGGTCAGATGTATTCCGGATAACTGTTTTTTCCGGTTAACTGGTTGGATATTAAAGCAATATCTATTTGATAAGTTTTGTGGAATATATGTGGTTGTGACATTATTTCTGATTTTAAATTATTAGATTACTTGGATTAAAAATCAGATGCAAGAAAGATCAAAAGTTAATCAGAGTTTGAAGGAAAGTAATTTATGGGAATCCCTTGGGAACAAAAATTCTTCTGCATAAAAATTAAAACATCTAAAATACAACTAAATATGTTTCCATTTCAAATACTAGATGTTGTCATCAAATTATACAATTGTTTCAAGCAATGCATATGTCAAACTGGCAGTGTATGACACTTTTTTCTGCAAAAATTCTGAAATCAATCTATTCGAAATAGCATTCCTGATAACTGGTTTTCCGGTTAACTGGTTTCCGGATAAATGGTTCCATACTGTATTTATGTTTTTTGAATCTCCTGAAAAATTGCATTTTTCAGGTAAAAATCCCATTATCTCATAAAGTACTCGAGCGATTTTAATATATATATATATATATTTTTGTGGTAGAGTATAAGTATAAAATAATGGCATACATATGTGGCAGATAATTTTTAAAAAATTTAATAAAATTTCTGAAAAATTGTCATTGCTCTAAAATAAAAAAATTTAGTTGCAGAATAAAACTGTCTGCCATAAGTCTTGAGCATAATCCAGTGAATTATACCAAATTTCATCAAAATCGGTCAGGTAGTTTCCGAGAAAACAGGTCTTAATGCTCGCATATTTCCCATAGGATTGTACCCAGTCTTGTATTCCCTTAATAAAGCATCAATTTAAATTAAAAGCTCCTTTAAGGAGAATTATCAATATGAGTACTGAATATTTGAATACTTCCTATCATCTTGCCGTAGAATATTTAACTGAGTGTACTTTTTAGTGACCCATCTTTATAAAGATAACCAATTAACATATTTTTGAGGGTAATTTTTAAAAATTTGCTTACATATTTAAGAAAACTCGGTGCAGTATTTTTAGACATGGTCCCCCAAAGTATAGGTGAAAACTGGGAATTGAGTTAGTAGCCAGTGGCCAGTAGACTCAGTTTCATTAGTGGCCACTTTTTAAAGTTAGTGGCCACTATAATGTTTCAAACTTTCTTGACATCTACATAAACTATAATCGTTGTATATATACATATTTTTTTATAAGTCAAGAGTTTTATACCAGCCAACTATTCATGATAAGAATAGGGATGCAGTCAAAATTCAAGAAAATTACTTTAAAACCACAGAATCTGTTACATTTATTTTTTTAGAATATATTTTTAGATCATTCGTATATGTTATGTTCATAAACACTGTTATCAATTTAAATTACTATTACTTTCTTTATATAAAAAATAACAATCAAAATTCCAACAGTTAGGTGTGTACAATAAAAAAAATAATCAAATAAAGCACAGTAAAATGTTATTTCGATTTTATTTAATAAGTAAATGGGTTGTTAATATACTACACACATTACATACAGTTGAAATCTAAGCTGCTGAGTGTATTCCGCTGGATTAAACAGTATCTCATGAAGAGAAATAATCTAACTGGTGAGCATGTGGCAGGAGTCGAAATATTGAAAATACTTCACTGTCCTTAAAATCCACTTGCATCCGGTGGGGAAAAAAAAAAGAAATAAATTATTTGAAATACATGTGGAATCAAAGCTGATGAATATATTTTGCAGAATAAAACTGTATTTCTTGGAAAAAATAATCCAATTGAAGAGCAATGGCGAAAAGCTGAAATATTGAAAATACAGCTAATTCGTTGTAATCCGCTTGCATCTGGTAAGAAAAAGAATCAACCAGTTTGCTAATTAGATGTAACCAAAGTAGAGATGCATATTTCTATGAAAAAAGCTGTATTTCATTTGGCGATTGATAACAGATTTTTTATCGCCACTTGGCGAGTGGCGATCGATGGCCGATTTTCTTATCGCCACTTTTACAACTTTAATCGCCACGTGGCGAGTGGCGACTGCCAATTTTCACCTATACCCCAAAGTTCCCTTTTTTAATATAAATGGTCCCCCAAAGTCCCCTTTTAAAAGAAAAATGGTCCCCTTTCCCCCTTTTAGAAGACTAAAATGTGTCCTGACTTCCTTTAAAACCGAAAAAATTCAAGCTGAAAGCTACAGGGGACTGTTAAGAATTAAAATACTGAACTGAGATAAGGAATCCATTTTCTTCTTATTTCCTTTTCACCTTCCCTCTCAACCCTGTCTCATTACTGTTCTCCACACCCCAGTCAAACCCTTATCTCCGGGGTCACGAAGGGTCACTATTTCTTTCTCCTTACTGAAATTCAAAAGACACAGACTGTTTTTTTTTTTTCTTTTTGAATAACTCTTACTTTATGGAAGATTATTAGATTTGATTCATAAAAGTTGCTAACGTTGCATAAAGTTGATTAATTAGTGATTCATATAACCGGTATTTTTTTTGTGTGTGTGTTGGAGGGGGGGACAGAGACAAAACTAGCCTTTTTTGCACCCGGGGCAAACATGGATTTTGGCGCCCCTCTTCCGCAAAATATATTTACAAAGAAAATTTTACTAATTTTCTAATTGCCGACTTATTTTAAAATTAAAAATATGTAATCATAAAATATGTAATACTGAACTACTTAATCTACAATGGCGGATGTCACAGGGGTCATTAGCCCCCTCTGAACCCCAACAAAAATATTCTAAAGATAATTTTAAAAATGAAATATACAGTCAGAGTCCCAATTATCCGAGCCCTGCTTAACCGAGTTTCTGCTTTCACTGAGTTATTTTCTTCTGATGAACTGATGGCTTCTATTATTATGAAACAGCCATTATAAACGAAGTGTTAGGTGAAGATGAAAGAGCAGTCATAAAAAGTTAGAACTCTGATTTTCTGGTCAGAATGGGAAGAAAAAAAGTGGCCATAATTTCAGGGCTCCCAAATGGTCCCCTTTTTCCCCCCAAAGTCCCCTTTTTTAAAAAAGGTCCCCTTTAGTTCCCTTTTATGCCTTTTGGTCCCCCTAGTTCCCTTTTCAGTGGCTGAAAAAATCTCCGTAAAATAAAACAAATTCTAAAAATCGCTAAAAGTTCAAAAATCGTAAGGGACAAAATTTGTTACAGTGGGCAAAAGTATTGCAACTGGAATTTTTTCACGAATGTTAAAAAATCACCATGGAATATGGACAAATTTTAAGAAACTCATTAAGAAATCTCATTAAAATCGTAAAAATTAAAAAATCGCAGAACACAAAAGCTACTATTTTAAGCTACTGCTTGACCAGTCTTCAAAGACAGATCTTTGCTTGCTGCCAAAAAAGGGGGAAAAATTTCAAATGGAGAGAAGCATTGAATTAAGAGGAGACAAAAGATTCAAACTATAAAAAAATGAATTTAAACCTTACAACTCTGAATAATTTAACAGGAAATGGATAGAGTAAAATGCCGTTTTGCATATTTTTCATTATTGGAATGCAATTTCTTTCAAACAAGACGATATACCCCTACAGAAAACTTTCTGTTGAATCAAGAATTAAAATATTTCTTCCTTTCTCATTATTTATTTTTTATACCATTTAAAATTGTTTAATAGTGTAAATTATAAATGAAAACAATACTACAATACATATTTAAACATCCAAATTATTATAACATGTTTCTTTGGCTTAAAGATATTCTTTTCATCGAAGATATTATATAAAGATATATAAAGATATTCATTTCATCGCTTGAAGAAGGTTTTATTAGAAAAATAATTCTGGAGAGTGCATTATTCATCAAACTTCTAAACTAAGTTTAGATATTTTTTTTATCACGGTAACTTTTAAGTGTTTAAACCTCCTTGTGCCTTTTTAGGCAATGAATTTAACTCTGATGACAAATTAAGAATGACAGTCAATAAACTCCCCTGCCCTATTCTGTCGGGAAATTCTCAAAGAAATAGATAAATTAATAAAATCGTCATTATTTGTTCCTGTCCCAAAAAAATTGCATTTATTTACTGAACTTTGAAAGAACTGGGAAAAAACAGCTATAAAAGATAAAAATGTAAAGTCAAAGCAAACGTCAATGTATTCATTTTTTAAACTATGTAATTAACTTTTGTTTTAAAACTTAAATTTTTATATTTTTTCCTAATGTGAAAAAGAAATTTTAGTAACATTGTTACCTTTTTTCAACAATTAAAATCTAGATTTAAACATTACCTCCATTAAGGGACCACCTTTTGGAGTGACCAATTTTTATTGGAACGGAACGTGGTCGCTTTAGGGAGGTTTTATTGTATTTAAAGTATAGAAGATTTTTCGAAATCGAAAATAATTATGCATATAACATATGAAATTAGTGGTATTTTGGTACATTTATTATCTATATTATATGAGGATGTGAGTTTCAAAATTCGTCTTATCAAAACTTTAAAAAATCGAGTTTTCTCTATAAATTTATTCTATTTAAAAACTTAAATTGAAAAAACACAACAGTCTGCAACAAAACTAGTTTTATCTTGTATTTCAGCTGTTGTAAAATCTTGATCTACAATCAAAACCAATAGACATAGTTAGAGGTTTTTTGCGATTTCCCCAGATTTGATTTTCTGGATAAGGCAAGTTTTGAAACTCATGTATGCAATGTCTATGATGTATGCAATTTAAAAGTAAATTTTATTAGATCATTATTGCAGTATACGTTAGGTCCCATTAACTTCTTTGACAGGGCCCTGTGCAATATTGCGCTGGCCCTGCTTATTACCTCAAAAAAAAGCAAAATCCTTTTTTATGTTCTTGGAAACAATACGAAATTGTTAGAATTCTCCTGTTTATTTTGCACAAAACAAAAGGTAGAAGAGTCTTCTCTATTATTACCCACTTTCCATTTATCAAGGGGAGACTTGTCTTAGCCAGACCTGTTACTCACATGACTAGTTTTTGAAACCGAATGTCAAAAAATTATCACAAAAAAAACCCTTAAACTGCTGAAAAATTCTGTACCAATTCTGGATAAATTGTATTCAAAAGATGACAAAATTTATTAGCACACATAGTTGCTGATTAGGTTTTGGTGTATATATATATGGCCCAACAAGTGGCATTGCTATGTTACATTTTTCATAATTTACATGATAATTATACCTTAGCATTGTTAGGGTGAAATTCCATCAAACTTCACATTCATTTAATCCTTGACATAAATTGGTACTGATTAGATTTTGGTGTATTTTGTGACAGGTGGCACTACTGGGTTGCAATTTTAATGATTTCTGTGAAAGCCAGATCTCGGCATGTTTGGGATTGAATTTCATCATGCTTGATATGTAAGATGATTATGAATAACTGATGATTCAATATCGGTTTGATCACTCCTCACTGGTCTTTGCCATACTATGCTTTTCAGAAGAACATTATAGCTTATCCTAGCTTCTATTGTGTAAAAAGAAACTAAATTTTATGTTTGAGGAAAATAATAATATATATATATATTAATCTAATTTTAAATTTTAATATTCAACAGGAATCGCTATTATGCTGTGCTCTTTTTATTCACTGATCACTGTTATTTTTTACCTTTAAAGAGAATTATCAAGGTGAAAACTTTCTATATTCTTGCAGTAGGATCTTTAAATGTGTTTCTCTAAAACTGTGTACATTGTTTAATGACATCTTATAAAGATAACCATCTAATATATTTTCTGGAGTAATTTTAAATATTTACTTGCATATTTAGGAAAATTGGTGCAATGTTTTTACTCATGATTCTTTGTTAGTCTCAATAAAAATGGTCCCCTGAAGTTCCCTTTTAAAATAAAAATGGTCCCCCAAAGTCCCCCTTTTAAATAAAAATGGTCCCCTTTCCCCCTTTTTGAAGACTAAAATGTGTTGGGAGCCCTGTAATTTTTTAATGGTCATAATTTTTTTTTGACAAAAAAAATTATGGCCATTTTTTTTCTTCCCATTCTGACCAGAAAATCAGAGTTCTAACTTTTTACGACTGCTCTTTCATCTTCACCTAACACTTCATTTATAATGGCTGTTTCATAATAATACACTATGACGCAAAAGTTTAGACAATGACGTCATTCAGCTTTAAAATGTAGAATTATGACGTCAGAATTACAAAAACCTGTAAATATATTCAAAAACTGATTTAAAATGCTATGTACAAACTAATTTTTTTCATAAAAATTCAAATGTGCTTGTCGCAAAAGTTTAGAGACTATTCTAAATTTCTTTGAATATTCGCTGGCATATGCAAATTTAGAATCGATGATGTCACAAATTTGGAGTACTTAAGTTCTGCAAACGATTGCGCTTCATAGTCGACATGCCGAGAGCTAAAGAAATTCAAGTGAATGAGGTTTCAAGGATTTGGCAGTTGAAAGGTGAAGGGAAGAGCGTTTCTGAAATTTCTGCTATTATTAATAGGTCAAAAAAATCTATTTATCGAGTTTTATCGAGTGGTTCCGAATATAAAGCAAAATGTCGGTCTGGGAGGCCACGTGTGACAAATGTACGAGAGGATCGCCTGATACAAAGACTAGCGAGTACTCAACAAATGAGCGTACGTGGAGTTCAAAGCTCATCGGGACTCTCTGTATCAAAGGATACGATTCGTAGACGAATTTTGGAAAAAGGAACAATCGTTTATAGCAAAATGCAGAAGAAACCAGCTCTGAAACCATATCATAAGTTACAAAGACTTATGTGGACTCGAAAGCATATGTCATATGGAGAGAAATGGCAGTCAGTCATAATTAGCGATGAAAAAAAGTGGAATCTGGATGGTCCAGATGGTTGTTTATCGTATTGGCATGACTTGCGGAAGGAACCTCGACGTTTTTTTAGTCGCAGACAAGGAGGGGGCTCGGTGATGGTTTGGGCAGCCTTTTGCTATAATGGACAAGTATCTCTGACCTTCACCAGTGGTCGTCAAACTTCACAGCATTATACACAGACATTAGAAGAAAACCTACTGCCATTTGCTGAGCTTCTAGGGGTCCTCAGTGGGAATTTCAGCAAGACAATGCTTCAATTCACACTGCAAAACATTCAAAATCTTGGTTTAATTCCCATAATATAAGAGTTCTCGACTGGCCAGCATGTAGCCCAGATCTTAACCCTATAGAAAACCTTTGGAGCATCATGTGTCGCAAAGTTTATAGCAACGCTAGACAATACTCTTCTGAAAAGGAACTTAAGACATCTATTGAGAATGCATGGTACGATATCGATCCACAAACTATGCAAGATTTAGTTTCTTCCATGCAATCTCGTGTATATGACGTAATACATAAGCATGGATGCGCAACCAGGTTTTAAAAATTGTTTATTTCGATTTTATTTAATTTGTGTCTAAACTTTTGAGACAGCAGTTTATTTTTGTTACCATTTAATTTATTGCAATATGCACAATTCCACTTTTCTTTGTTATAAATATTGTTTATATGTACAGCACATTAATTTCAAGCAGTGATTTGAAAATGGAATAAATATTTTTCAAAGTATGTAAGAATTTCTTCATTGTCTAAACTTTTGCGTCATAGTGTAGAAGCTGCCAATCCATCAGAAGAAAATGATCCATTCCAAAGGTATAATCCTTCATTTGGCGCGCCTTCGTTCTGGCACCCGGGGCCCATGCCCCTCTGCCCCCCCCCCCTTAGTTTTGGCCCTGGGGGGGGGAAGGCAAATATGACTAAGAATTTTACTCTGTGCATTCCCCTTCTCGTTGTCCTGGGCAGTCAGCGCCCATGGCAAGACAAAAAAAAAAAAAGAAAAAAAGAAAGCTCAACACTGTTCAGTGGAAAAAAAACAAACAGCTTTCATGGAATTTTTTTATCTACAAGAAAAATCAGACTGAGGGATCACTTCTCCTTTGGTAGTTATCCGTAGTGGACAGTAGGGTGTCCCACAATAGAGACTGACCTTGAAAAACGGTAATGATTCTCCCTCGGATTCTCCTCACAGGAAGTGATTTAAAAGATAGAAAGCAAACGCATAGGCATGATACTTTGAAATTTTGTATTGTAATGAATCTTTTTATCTATTTGTAAAATTTAATGCATTTGGTTCAGTTTTCCTTTTAAATTTTCCAGCTGCGAGGCATTTTTATACAAATTTCATTATATATATATATATATATATATATACATACATTCTTGTGTCAAACGTCAAACAAAATCTTCATTTTGGCACCCCCTTCACTTCCTGTTAAATCGGCGCCCGGGGCACATGCCCCCTCTGCCCCCCCTAGTTTCGGCCCAGGGTGAGGGGGCGGTGCATTTTTAGTGAACTGTAATTCAAAAACCTGTTAAGTCTCAGTCATAAAATTTACAATTTAACTTTATAGTACAAAGATGTTTATTATGCTAAGTTTTCAGAATTTCCTAGTCAGTCCTTTTTGAGATATTAATTAGTGAAAATTGCCAAAAGCAGACTTAACACAATTTTTGATGAGCTGTACAAAAAAAAAAAAAAAAAAAAAAAGGAAACGGTTTTCAGGATGGAAATTTATAAAAATGAGTAGTCCTATAAGAGATCTTTAAAAAAAAAAATTATTTAAGGTGAGTCGCATTTCCTTCATAAAAAACAATGGCAATGTAATGTGATGTTTGACCTTTTATTTCTCCGGTTTTTAAGCATGTTTTTGGTCTAGATCCTTAAGTCTAATGAAAATTTTATAATTACATAAAATATCGACAATTTTAAGACTAATGAAAATTTTATAATTACATAAAATGTCGACAATTTTATGCTGAACATTTTAGTTTTTGATTCTTCTTGATAGGTAGAAAAATAAAGCAGTTACAGCATTTTCGGTAAAACACGTTTTTCTACGAAAAATGGCTGTGTAGTTTGTTAAAAATGGCCCCTCCAAAAAACTATATAATGAAAAAAAATTTTAGTCATGTTTTTAAACTCTGAAAACTATGGGGAAGTCTTTGTTAAAAGATTAGGAAAATTAAAAATGTTGAGCGACACCACCTGGGTGATTTGAACTGGATTGACCCTAATATGTAAATGGTTATTTTGCGTCATAGTATACTAACTACTAATTGAAATGTATGCTAACGGATAATATAATGCAATGAAATAATTTACATAAATTTTTGTTAAGGTTTTGGATAGCATGGTGCAAAAGATAAACCACATTATTCAATAAATACATTTCAATGCGTAATATAGGTTCAGTGAAAGTGATATACAGTAAAACCTCCCTAAAGCGACCACGTTCCGTTCTAATAAAAATTGGTTGATCCGAAAGGTGGTCTCTTAATGGAGGTCTTGTTTAAATCTAGATTTGAATTGTTGAAAAAAGGTAACAATTAATGGTAATAAAATTTATTTTTTCACATTAGGAAAAAATATGAAAATTTAAGTATCAAACCAAAAATTAATTGCATAAGCTAAGTACTATAGAGTTCAAATAAAAAATTAATTCAATGACATTTGCTTTGATTTTACGGTTTTATCTTTTATAACTTTTATTTCCAAGTCCTTTCAAAATTCAGTAAATAAATGCATTTTTTTTTTTTTTTTTTTTTTTTTTTTAACGGGAGAAAATAATTACGATTTCATTAATTTGTCTATTTCTTTGAGAGTTTCCTGATAGAATAGACCAGGGGAGTTTATTGACCGTCATTCTTAATTTGTCATCAGAGTTAAATTCATTACCTAAAGAGGCACAAAGGGGTTAACACTTAAAAGTTGCCGGAATAAAAAAAATTCTAATCTTAGTTTAGAAGTTTGATGAATAATGCGCTCTCCGGAATTACTTTTCTAAAAAAAACCTTCTTCAAGCGACCAGGAAAAAACAGAATTTGTTTCATTTACTTCAAGGAAATTGGTCGCTCATGGAGGCAGTTCAACTGGGATGCTCTGAATAGAGGTAAAATTAGTATTGAGCCTATGGGAATAAATTTCGTTTCATGAAAAAATGGTCATTCAGGGAGGTGGTCGCACAGGGAGTTTTCACTGTATATGCAATTATAAATAAAACAAAAATAAAATGATGAAATAAATAGTGCATAGTTAATGATCAAAGATAAAAAAAAAAAATTAAATGAAATGAAATATGCTATTTGATGCAGAATTTATGGAGATAAAATCGAAAAACTAATGTTTTCTTCATATTAGAAACATCCTGTATATCACAGGTTTTAATTCTGAAACAGATGTGATTTAAAATAGATGAAAATGATGTGTCACTCTGAAGCAATTGTTATCAAAAGTTTCCCTTTTATGAATAAAAATGCAAGTTCACTTTTAAGTCTGTTTTAAAATCCAACCCTTCTTGACATAGTTTTCAATCAGAATAACCAGAATTCAGAATTTCGATAATTCAGAAACTGTGTAATCCAGTTCCATTTTTCGGCAAAGTCAGACTATTTTTCAGAAAATACTTTGGAAGTTAGTGTTTTGAACCACACTTCATGAGACACTGAAAAAAATTGTGAGAAGAAAATTCTGACAGAAAGATCTTTTTGTCTTGTTACCCTTTTATTGGTTAGATGATACAATGCATAGTAAAATACTATTGAGCTAAGTTGAAAAAAGCAATAAAACGATAAATTGTGCTCGAACATGATCCGCGGCAGCAAACCCCACCCTCTTAATGACCAAAAGTGAGGGTGGAAGCTAAAATGGAGCAACTCTTCATAATTTTGCTCTGATTCACAGGGATTCAGAACTAAACGCTGACACTATGCAACTCCTGTAGGATCCCCTACATTTCCCCCTCTTAATGACTTTCGGCTAACATTTTTTCGGCTCTAAGGGAACAAACCAAATGTATTGGGAGCCCTGAAGGCTGTAAAATACTTCTCTCTCTGGGATTCATGAAACATGCTGTACTAGGAAGTGGGGACGATCCACATTTCATTCTAGGTAAGCGCACATGAACACATTGGTCAAACTGAAAGTCAAAGCATCAGGAAAGAATTAAATTTATTTCTGTTTCTTCAAACAAATTGGTTCCTCATGGATGGAGTTCCACTAAGAATGGTCTTTGAATGGAGGTAAAATTAGCATTGAGCCTATGGAAATAAATTTTGTTCATGAAAAAATGGTCATTGTGGGAGGCGGACACTTAATGGAGGTGGTCACACAACAAGGTTTCACTTTAGTCTTTTTTGTTTTAATTGCACAAATTTAACTATCAGATTAGCCTTGATCATGTTTTAAACTTATAGCCTTATACCAATTCTCTTCTTTGCAAAGTTTCTGTATTTGTTTTAATATTTTTTAAATTGAAAGTTTTTACAATTTTAATGGGTTCTTTTTTTATTTATTTAATGTAGCTGAGCTACTTCATAAAAGCCATATATTACATTTGGGATCTAATTACTATGTTAGAAGTTTTGTTATATTCTTGTGCACATTATTTGTTATTCATTATTTATCTACCTTAATGTATATTGTAAGTTTTTTACCTCAAATTAGAAAAAAGAAATCTACTAATTTATGTATTATTCTTCCCCCTCCCATTTTTCCCATCAATGTATTCATCCATGTACTAAACAGGGGGGGGGGGGGGGTGCCATTTCCTTTTATTTCTGGTATCAAGTTTTCAGTAAGCATAACGTCACTGTGCATGCTAAGGAGGATTCTTCCAACAGAAAATAACTTATTTTCTTATTTAAAATAGAATTTCTGCAAAAAAAATTCATATCTTTGGTCAGGGGGGAGTATGTTTCTTCAAAATAAAACATTTTTCTTTAACAAAAGTATTTTTTTTCTAGTAATAAAATGGTTTAGAGGGGATTTTTTTTTTTATTCAAGTAAAATAATCATGCTTTTTTTTTTTTTTTTTTTTTTTTGCTGAGATAGGGAGTTTTTATTGCTTTTTATCTTCAGCTGATCTTTGAAAGGGAGGGGAGCGAGAAGTAAACATTAATTGTTATTTTCTTTGACACCCAGGGCAGTTTGCCCTCATACAAAGCTTTAATTGCTTCTCTAAAACAGATTAATGGTCACTTTTCCTAAATACGTGGCAAATACTTCCTAGCTGCCGTTAGTGAAACATCTCTTGGAAAAGCCTTAAAATCACTCGCTCTTTGCATTGATTTGCCTGAAAATGCCCAGTATTTGTGCTATTGTAACATGTACTAACCATTCGGATAAAACGCAAAATGTCGTATATCATCAATTTCCGAAGAAATCTGATTAGAAAAAGATGGATTATTTTTATACAAAAGATCAGATAATAGCTTTAATGCTGAAAATTCCCGAATTTGTTCTGTTCACTTTCAAATGAGTGATAACATGAGAAATTTGAAAGCAGAACTTTTAGGTTACGCTTCTGCTAAAAGAATATTGCATGAAAATGCTGTGCCAACTTTAAAACTACCAGAAACATGTGCTGTGAATTTAAAAGGAAAAACTTTGCTTGGAATTAATCCTCTTTGTAGCAGTTCATCTACAAGGCTATAAGAAACATCTAGACATACTAGGTTTTATGAGAGAAATGTTAAAAAATGCACACTCGAGAAAAGGAAAGCTCGAATTTTGTCAAAGGATCGCAAAAAAAACCCCACAAATTTCGTAAAAGAATCGCAGAAAAAACTAATTTCGTCAAAGTGCCGCGGAAAAAACACGAATTTCATCAAAGGACCACGAAAAAAAACACTAATTTCGTGAAAAGGTCACTGAAAAAAATGCGAATTTCGTTAAATGATAAAAAAAAGGAATTTCTGCAAAGAATCTCAGAAAAAAATGCAAATTCCGTGAAAAGAGCGCAGGAAAAAAACAAATTTCGTAAAAGCATAGCGGAAAAAGCCTGAATTTGTCAAAAGATCGCAAAAAAATGCAAATTTCGTCAAAGGATCGTGAGAAAAAACTGATTTTGTCAAAGGATCACAGTAAAAACGTGAATTTCGTGAAAACACACAAATTTTGTCAAAGGGCTGCCGTAGAAACAATGGTCTCTTTAATTATGATGCCTATGAATGGACGTCTCCCTATAAAATGTGATTCAGTTGTTTCAGAAGCAATGCCACGTTATTTCTGTGAACATAGAGTGACTGGCATTTTGTACAAAGAGGTCACAATATTAAGGATTGGCCTGTTTCTAAATGTATTGGCAAAATAATTGATTAAGAATTCACAAATTTTTGCTTTATTTTTTTAACCAAAATAATTATTCTTTAATTAATATCAATTATTTTTTAATTTTTAAGGTAATTATTTTAAAACTACTGTTTTTAATTTAGGCTTGATTCTGTTCCGAATTTTGAATTGAAGACATTCATTTCCGAAGATGGAAAAAAAACCAGTCATCAATCCGAAAATTCAGACATAAAAATAATCGCAAATTTCGACAAATGGTCGCCGAGAAAACGCTAGTTCCGTCAAAGAATCACGGAAAAAACACACATTTCATCCAAGAATCGTGAAAAACCACAAAACTCGTCAAAAGATGGCGAAAAAACCAGTAATTTCATGAAAAGATAGCGAAAACACCAGTCATTTCGTGAAAAGATCACAAAAAAACCCCACAAATTTCGTGAAATGGTTGAAAAAAAAAAAAAACTCAAATTTCGTGAAAAGATTTAGAATTAACAGCAAATTTCGTGAAAAGATCGCAAAAAGTCCCACAAATTTCATCAAAAGATCGTGGAAAAATCCACAAATTTCACCAAAAGATCACGAAAAAACCCACAAATTTCACCAAAAGATCACGAAAAAACCCACAAATTTCACCAAAAGATCACGAAAAAACCCACAAATTTCACCAAAAGATCGCGAGAAACACACATTTCGTCAAGGGATCGCGAAAAAGCAAAGTTCATTAAAAGATCGAGAAAAACATTCGCATTTTGCCAAATGGCCGCGGGAAAACGCATAGTTAGTGCCGGGAGTGGAATTTCCCCCCCCCCCCCCCCCCTCTGCTATAACTTTTCAGAAAATTTGCTGTGAATTTCAAAAAAAAATTTTTTTTTTTTAATCAGATTCACCCTGTTTTAATTCATATCATCAAAATAGTACATAACATGTTATTTTATTAAACATTAAATTAATTTGCAGAAAGTTTTTGACCCAATATAATGTGTGCGCAGAAAGTTTTTGGTTTTATACAAGTCTGGCTATGGGGTGAAATGGCGCAACCTTTAGATATAGTAACCTTGGTACTAAATAGTTGCATGAGCTGTCAGGACAGTCTGGTGTCAGTTGCATTCATCCCAATGGACAATACTCTGCAGTCATACTAAATATATGGGGAATTTCAAGCCAGTGTTACAATTTTTAGTATTTTATTTTTTCATCAAATAAGTAATATATACCGGGTCTCCTAAAAAGGACTGGCCGATTTTAAAATTCAGTAACTCACAAACAGTAACAGATATTTAAAAAATTCTTGCAGGAGGGTCATGTATGATGTCAGGAGTTTTTTTTACTGTGATTCTCGAATTTAATTCAATTTATAAACAACATTAAGGCGCTGAAAGCAAAAGGTGCTAATTCAAGCTGGATTTTTGGGGCTTTCACTTCTCCCATGCCAAAAGAAAAAGATTAAAATGAATTGAGTAAGTGCTGAAGTACCAAAAATTGGCCCTGGATTTAGCACATATTGCTCGCCATCTATTGTTTGTAATTCAAACTAAATTTGAGAATCACAGTAAAAAAACTCCTGAAATCATACATAACGCTCCTGCAAGAATTTTTTTAATCTGTCACCGTTTGCAAGTTATTGAATTTTAAAATCAGTCAGTCCTTTTTAGGACACCCGGTATGTATATTCTGATAGTATTAAACTTATATTTTTTATATTTGCGATACATTTTATAAAATTTTGAATAGTCACAAAATCAATGAAATCCATTATAATCAGCATAGCTTCTTTTTCTGTGTTTGTTTGTCTGTTACATATTGGATGTTGGTTACAGGTAGGATTACATATTTTTCATAACTATATTGGACGACAGTTAGATTTTGTGAAAGAATGTTTCTGGACTCCCTGTGAATGAAAATACATTTGTGTTATAATAAATTATATGTTATTTTATAGGTAATATAGAAAAACATTAAGGTATCCGAAAAGCTTGGTAATTTCTGTTTGTTAGAATATCATTTTTTTAATGGTACTTTTTTACATTAAATAATTTATCCAAAACAATTAATTTATCTTCTAATATCATATGCTAATTGTAGCCATCTTTGAATTATATAATTATTATTTTAAAAATAAGTTAAAGCCATTTTTCCTCCATGACTTTTAGTCTGTTACAATGGAATTGCCCATATATGTATATATGTATATTGGATTGTTATTGGTCAATTACTGAAGAAAAGATCAGTTTAAACATATTTAACAATAATCTAAGATATTATTTATGGAAAATGTCCCAAAGTAAAATGTTTAAATGTTGTGCTTCTATTTAATAAAAATTGAGAAAATAAACCATTTATCTGATGCCAGACATTAAAGATTCTTAGGGGAAATTTAAACACCCACTGCTTTTCTCTCTGCCAAAAGTTTGTTCTGTTTTGAAGAATTAGTTCTACAAGCACAATTTAATACATTTTAGCATTCAGTCATAGAAGAAAAAAATGTAGGATCTTAATCTCGTAAGGTTGTGATTTTTTATTCATGAAACAGTTTACTACAATTGTATCGTAGAGAAAACTTTTGCAGAAGTCTTCATTCCACTGGTACTGATATTAAAGCACACAATTTACAAAAGATTATGTATAAAATTTTTAAAGATGGTTTAAAAATAAACTTATTAAAAACTCTCATTGCGATGAAAAATTATCTTTACCTTGCACTTTTAAACAATGTTATAAAAGAAAATGCTATTAAAAATAAATTTCATTCAATCAGAGTTGTACGTAATATGTAGCTTTTCTAATTTATCTTATTGATATTATTTGATGTTTATGAATGGTTATCTATATTTGTATGCATTTACATGTATGACTTTATATTTTTAGTTGAATATGATAAAGGACAAGAGCCATATCTTTTAAAAACTTGCCAACATGGAATAAAATCCAAATCAAATTATTTAATTACACTTTCACCTGACGGTAGAACAATAGCTGTAGCACCAACAAATGCTTCTGATTTATATATTTATTCAGCAGTCACTGGCGAGTTACAAGCAGAATTAAAAGAAATTCATCATGGTACTTTTCATTTTAATGTGTTTTTTATTTTAAAATGTTTTGTTTCAAAAAATATTTTGAAAATAGACTGTTTTAATTGAAATTTTATTGCAGGTTATTATACTATATTTTTATTAAAATTAGCATGTCAAGTTCATGCTTTCATCCTATTTTACCCTTATTCAATAGCTATGGTAATAATGCAAATGGCCACATGCGTGAACTTTTCTCAAATCCAAAAGGACAACTTTCTGACATAAGTTTTAATTTATTTTTATTCGAAAATGCCTGAAACTAGCTGGTGTTGTTGTTCAGAAACTATGTAATTGAGCTGTTTTTTCCATTTTTTTGCAAATGCAATAGATCTTTCAGAAAATAGCGTCAAGGTGAATGTTTTGAACTGAATTTCCGCGTGAAAGTAGAAAAATCACTCCGGGCGAAAAACGTGTTTGTCACGTGATCAAAAATGCTTATAACTCAATAGGTAATTGATTGATTAAAAAATGGAAGAAACTGTTCAATTCCAAATCTCTTCCATGGCCAGGCTTTCCAATTTTATATCTTTCCGTTAAAAAAAGTATTTGTAAATGTGTCGGAATGTTTTCTGCTTGTTGAGCAGAGCAGTTAAGAACAGCCTTAAATAGATATGAATTCTTTGTTTTGTTAAATAATTTTTTGTTATTTTGTACTGTTTTTTAATGCTATTGTGGCAGTCAGGGGGCATAAGGAGTGAGGATCAAATGATCAAATCATACTCATTCAAATGAAGACCAAGACAATTTTTCTTTTTAAAGGCACAACACTTAAAACAATTATTTTCTGAGGGAGTAAAATTCAAATTTTAAATGGAGGGGGAACCCTCTTTAACATTTAAGAACAGAGAGGATCATAGACAGTTAAAAGACAGGAAGAGAAAATAGCAATATTGTTTGGTAGGGCTGGACGATATCAGAAATTTAATATTGCAATATATCAACGAGTTGATATTGATGATATATCACGATAACTATCTTAAATTGTGCAAAAATAGAAATGTTTCTAATTTCGAAAGATAAATGGTATGATATCAGCAATTTAAGTAAAAACAGATGTGAAGAGCAACAAATCAATGTCTCATACCTGTATGTTCACAAAGCATCATTAAAATAAGTATATCTATTTATACAAAAAATATTTTAGAAAAGGAACCAGTGTTTTTGATATCTGTTTATACCTATACCATTTGTTTCAAAGTATTTTCCTTCAAAAATAGTATGGTTTCTATTCTTCCTACTCAATGCATTATTTATCAGTAACATTTTAACTATTTAATTACATTGTGAATAATTGAGAAAATTATAAAGTACAAACTAAAATAAAATATTCTCAAATTTTGGATATTGTTGATCTTATTATAATTAGCACAGGAAAAGAGGAAGCTCGGGAAAAACTAAAATTAATTTGATGCCACATGTCATGCTAATATACTTGTTATTAAATAGGTTTCAGTGGATAATAGATTCAACAGAAATGTTGCTTTTCAATCTTTCTGTAAAGAATCAATTAATTCTTAATAGAAAAAAATCACTGTAGTTATATATTCCTACCTATTTACTACAAGAAAACAACATTGAAACCTTTTTAAAAAAATATAAATACTCAAATCACATTTCAGAATAGTTTTATCCTAATTTAAATTTTGTTTTTTGATAAATATTCATAGCTGAAAAATATCAAGACAGGATATATTAAATTCACTCCAGAAAACTTTGCTCTAATGAAAGTATGGCAAACCACAAAGAAGAAAGGTACAATATGAATAACCATTACTGACTGGGAAGCTCTTCTTAAAAGCAACCAATCATCACAGTTAATAACTGCTTTGATCTTGAGCTTTTCACCAACTTGGTCATAAACAAAAGGCGAAACTTTCCCATTAGCAGACTCTGATTGGTTGCTCGCAAGCCGAGCATTTCAGCTGCTCAAGTATAGACTCAATGATAACCAGCTATCTTCTGTGTCAAACACGACAACGAATAACCAGTGCTCATTTGATTATTCATAAGGTATCAATATTTGGAGTTATTGCAATACATGTTGGGCAATCACAATTACGAAAGAAGAACGGATGATAAGTGTTATTCAGTGTTTTATGCATATAGTCGAATAAAATCTAGGTTTACGGTGAAGGAAAGTATTGCAATGATTGGGATAATTTCTGGCGTAGATAATCAGCGGAAATAAAGATTATCAAGATAGATTTTCTGTTTTGGATGAGGCAGGAGGTTGAAGACATTGGAATGGATTTTTTTTTTTTTAAATCAGGCCTCTGCCATTAAGCGCAAAACATTATTATTTTATTGAGTTTTGAGATATTTGATGATATTTTTTTCGGGGCTCTTGTTCGTAATTGGGCTAAATGTTTACTAAACACTGGTTATTTTATTGGGATATATCAACAGAGTCAAAGTTTAGATATTGTTATTGCGATAGTTAAGAAATATCAATATCTGTCGATATATTGATAAATAATCCAGCCCTATTGTTTGATTACTTCTACATTTTGCATTCTCATGGTTAACAAAAATAATAAATGCACAGATAGTTAAAGTACAAAATGGATAAAACCAATTTTTTGTAATGAGAGTCAAAGAAGCTCAGACATAATTATGTTCAATGAACATATATAAAGAAAAGAGTTTCAGAAACAAAATATAACAATGTGTGGTGAGCTTATGTCTCCCATAATTTTTCTGTTTTTTTATTTTATACCACATGTCACACATTTCTGAAATTTGTGCATCTGGCAGTTTTTTCATGGCCATTTTCTCAGGTTTGCATTAAATTATTTAAATTCCGATTATTTAATGAATTCGAAATTTATTTTTAATCCTGCTTAAGTACTAAATTTATATTCTCCAGTTAAAATCATTTAATATTTCAACTTCTAAATTGTTATTCCTTTCATCCTTTTTTCTTGGAATACAGTAACTCTTAAATGCATTCAGGCAAAATAGCAGCAGATGAATCCATGAAATCATTGATGAATTCAACCATTCACTAATCATGACAAATAAAGCCTATAAAAATAAAACACACAGGAAATAAAGTGCAATTTTATTTCTTCTTATTTTTTATAATTTAATCAAATAAGTGACATAAATGTTTGCATTCAATGCTGTGGATGAAAAAGGCTCCAGTAGTGTAATCATTGAGGTAATGCTTGATTCATTTATTGAATATTGCACATTTTTCTTAATCTGTTTACAAAATTCATGGCTTTTGTGATTTTCATGAAAGAGTACATTCAGGACTGGTAAAGACATTGCCTGCCTTGAGCGCAATCTACTCCATCTTGCTCTGAATTTTACCCCTCTCTTCAATGTTTAATAATTCGTTTCATAGAAAACAACTCTGTACATAAAGAATCACTATAAATATTGATTATGTTTTATAACTTGTATATCAGCAGATGAGGGACTTCAATGACAGTTGTGAAGCCACATTTTTATTTTGAAATTAGATTTAACATTTGAGACTCTGAACCTGTATTGTCATTTCTATCATACATTTCCCCTTGTTTAAGGCTGTTCTCAAATCCAAAAGGGCAACTTTATGACATAAGTTTTAATTCATTTTTGTTCAGAAATGCATGAAACTAGCAAGTGTTGTTGTTCAGAAACGATGTAATCGAGCTGTTTCTTCCGTGTTTTTTTTTTTTTTTTTTTTTTTGGCAAATGCAATAGATCTTTCAGAAAATAGTGTCAAAGTGGGCATTTTAACCGAATTTCCACGCAAAAACAGAAAAATCACTCAAGAATGGTCGAAAAATGTTTGTCACATGATCAAAATCGCTTATAATTCAATAGGTAATTTATTTATCAAAAAATGGAAAACACAGTTCAATTCCAAATCGCTTCCATGGTCATGCTTTCCAATTTTATATCTTTCCATTAAAAAATGAATTTGTAAATGTATCAAAACGCTTGAGCAAAGAAGTTGAGAACAGCCTTAACAGAAAACATGGCAATTTTTTTGTACTCTTCAAGAAACATTTAAATTTATCCCACTTGGAAATAGCTATAGCTATAATTGTTGTACCTAAAAAATAATGTTTCTAGTATCAATAAATTTACCATATTTTATCTTGGAAAATGTCTTTCTTTTTTCCAGTTGTAAGATTTATAATCTAGTCACACTGATGTTTTAAATACCTTATCCGAAAAGTATGCATTTGTAACAGAAAGGTAGATGTTTTATCAACATTTTAAAATTAGAAACAAAATGAACAAATGACGAGCTAAAAAGTAAACAAATTACAATTTTAAATTACCAAATATTTATCATGTCTCTTGTTGCATTGACTTTTGTTATGTAATAATAATTAATAAACAGGTATGCCTATTTTGTATTTGTTATCATTTCTTTTGTTTAGATTTTGAAATTAATTGTTTTAATCATTTAAATATTTTTGAATTACCTTTAATTTAGAAATAATTAATACAATTAATGTTTAAGAAGCATACATGTGCACTTGTAATTAGACTGAAAAACTTACAAGTACCTCTATAAGTTAAACAATATTTTCTAGAAATGCAAGTGTCCAATTTACAAAGGCCACTTTTCTCACTGTTAAGAAAATTAACTCTTGAGGGTGGTTTTAAAGATAAACTGAAACGTCGAGTATAATTTAATTTTTTGTGATTTTAATTTTTACATATTTGTTTAAAATATTGGAATAAAGTGTGTGTTTGATAGCGATTTATTGTTTTGTTTTCACATTTGAGTATACAATGTAAAGCCCTTATTTATTATGGTTACACTGTATTAGGCTCAGAATTATATAGGAAAGACTTTTATAAAACAATAATATGAGGTGTTCAACTAAAGTGAATCAAGTCCATTTTGTCATACAACTGAGCTTGAGCGGAATTATTGTTCTACAGACTATTTTACTGTAACAAGCTGAGTATACAGTGTATACCACCATATACCCTCCACCAGTGGCGCAGTCATAAAAAAAAAGGATATACCCTAGAGCAGGGATGGCGAACCTATAACTTGCATGCCAAACTTAGCATGTAAGAAAGCTTCTCTGGCACGTGAAAACTTAGATTATATTCAGTTTATAGAGAACAATCAATTTTATGTTTTATTAAAAAAAGTATATTTTTGTGTAACAGATATATAATTTACTTTAAAATAATCCGTTACTTTTGAGTAAATTAATGTATTGTAAATCTCAGTGAAAGTGTCCTGTAGCGTCATTTTTTTTTTTGCCAAACCATTCAACATATAGTGTTTTCCAAATCATTTTGCTTCTCTATTGAATTTCAGAGATTTTATTTTTGAAATTTGAATGTTATGGGATAGTTTGCATAGTGATATACCTAATTGACACGCTGCTACTTCAAATTACATTTTATTTTTTTTACATTTAGGGTTTTACAAGTTATTTTAGGTTTTATTTTTGAAAATTGAATTTTAACTGTTAGTGTAAATAATTATGTATCTATTGAACCTGCTTCTACCTGAAGAACCAAAAATGATCCGATTCGGAAGTATACAATAAAAGAAAAACTCTTTTATAGATTATTAATACGGAATTCGATGCAACATGGTTATATGATTGAGTTAACACAGCATAATAAATAAGTTAGGAATTGAATTTAGTATAAGTGTAAAATTATTTAAGTAAAAATTCCATAAAATTTAATTATTGATTTTATCTAAGTTAAAATGTTGGAACCTAATAATTTTGAAATTTTTGGCACATATACTCAAAAAGGCTCATCATCCCTGCCCTAGAGATTATACACTATAGCTTTTTTTGAGAAACAGGGGGTATACAGTGTTCCTTAAACAAATCCAGGAGGTATATATCTTATACTAACATATACCCTCCACTACGTTGTCCCTGGAAATAATGGATCTACCATTTCTGTTTCATCTGGCAGATAATTAGAATAACTGTTACTTGAACCAAGAGATCTTAAGTATTAGTTCTCAGTATTAGTCATCTTCTATATTAGTTTACTACTTTTATTTATGTCTGTTTAACATTGTCAAGCAATACTGTTTATCAAATTCATAGCTAAATAAAAGTTTTTTATTGTTTTAGATTCAATACGAGCTATTCAATTTTCTCCTGTTGGGCAGTACATTGCTGTTGCTGTAGGAAGACACATAAGAATTTTTCACAATGTTCCAGGGTACAAAAATGTTATTTTAGATTTAGAAGAGAGTAAAAGGAATGCTACCAATGCCAGTCTGAAAGAAAGACTTCAAAATCAAATAAATGAAGCCAAGTGAGTTGTCAATTTGTTTTTATCTATTTTACAAGCCATTTTTTGTTGACGTTTTATTTTTGAGTTGTGTTTAGTTTTATAGAAGAAAATATTTCCTTTTCTGCTTTCTGTCTTGAAGTCACTTCCAAATATTAATGCAAACCAAATTATAGATAATATTATAAGTTATTAACTTATTGAGTGATGGCTTTACCAGGGTTTGTAAATATAATGTTATCATTAACATAAGAATTTCTAACATAAGAATATTTTGATGTATATCTTTCTTTCTTCAATATAATTTTAAACATTTCATTAAGTGTAAAAACTTGGCATTTTAAGAAAAAAACATTTTAAATCATTCAATTTATTTTTTTTAAACTTTCATTTTATTAAACATTCATTTTAAGACACTTATATCAGAAACACCAAAATTCAAAGATTCGGCTTATATTTTGAAGTAATATTTTAAGTTATTTTTCTCCCCCTTTTTTTTAAACCCTGCTCATAATGTCTGGTAATTTTTCATAGTGATAGAAAAATTATCAGTAAAGGTTTAATCTAATGAAGTAAAATTGCCAAAAATCTTTGTCTTGATTGTTTAAATATGTTGTGTTTTTATCTACAGGTTTTTAAGCCTGCCTGTCACTTTTTAAAAAAGCAATATGATAAAATTTGTAATCTCAGCTAATGGATATTTTATTTTTATTTTGCAGATTATCCCTGAAAAACTTTGAAGAATGTTAATATTTTTGTATGTATTTTTTTGTACAAATTTTATAACTACTGAAATCTTTTTTCAGTAAATTTTTCTCTTTATCATTTTCATACTTTCTTATGTGCTGTGCATATAACATGAAAATTGACTTATTTTCTCAAAAACATTATAAAAATTATTTTTTAAATCTCAGAGGCATTCTGTATATATTGACATTAAATTTTCACTTTTAATGTGATCTTGTATTATTTATTAGATTTGTATCTTGTTTTGTTTTATTTTTACATGGAAATCAACATTATTTTATTAAAAATAATGATAGATTATTTAGTTAAAATTTTACCAATTGTTTAATACTGAAACTATCTATCATGGTTTATACACTTATATTTACAGACCAGGTTCAAAATTAGTTAGATTTTATCTATTTGAATATAAAACAAGATAGCGACTGAGCCTGTAAAATCAGGAAATAGGTTAGAGAATGCTGAAGAAAAAAAGGGGGTGTAAAAAGTATCTGATAAATTTAAAACGACAAAAGTCTTCTGAACAAAAAGTCCTCAGAAGTGACAAGAAGCAAATATCAAGAAAAATTAATACTAAAACAGATCTTCTAATTGAACTTTGATTATATGATGTCAAGCTATATAAAATATGAGTCTTATTTTATTTACAACCAGAGTGGCTAAAATTAATATTTTTATTTTAAAAGGTATATTTTGCCCATTGTTACACCTATCAAATCTGGATGAGGCAGATTTTTTTAATATTTTCATTTGACAATCTTTCTACTTTTACTGACACTTTTTTTCACCCCCTTTCCATAATTTGGAATTTTTCACATTTTTCATGATTGGAGTTCCTTTCTGTCCTATGGAGCAGCACTCAAAACAAATCTTTAAAAATAAAAATTAAAGAAAACAATTTTTTTAATGTAATTAAAAAAAAAAAGGTACCTCAAAAAAAAAAAAAAAAAAAAAAAAAAACACTATTTAAAATTTTAATTGCATGTGAATGTTTGTATTAAAAAGGAATCGTGATTGAACTAAAGCATCAGTAACAGTAATATGTACTTAAATTGAGTCATGTTCTATATCTATAATTTTTTACAACAATTCTTTTTCAATAAACATAAATAATACTTTGTCACTTAATTTTTTTTATATCATCAGAAGGTTTTTTTAGAGGGGGCAGAAGGATCAAAAACAATAGTCACTGATAAATGAAATCAGAGTGAAAGAAACAAAGAACACAAGATTTACCTTGTTTCTTTTTTAATCTTATCTAAAGTTGACTATTTTTGCATACAAATCATTGATTGTGCAACATTTTTTTTTTTTTTTTTTTCACTTTATGAAATTTGATAAATTAGGCTGATTCATTTTAGAATGTCAATAAGGCTTAGCCACTGTTGGATGGGGAAAAAGTTGCATTTGGTTGGGCAGTCCCTTCTTAAAATCCAAAGCAAAATCTTTGTTTCTAAGATATTATCATTCTTGTTTTAGTGGGTGCTACACAGTTTTACAATTACTATAAAAAAGGGTTTTTGTCTTTAATGTTAACATATTGACCATGTATTTTGTTTTGTTTGTTATAGGAACATTGTCATTACAAGTTCTGCTTTTTTGTATTTGAGTTTTCATTATATTTTACATTTATTCTTTTAATGGTTCTTTAGAGTCTTAAAGAGTTGATCTCTATTTTATGAATTGATGGAGGGGGGATACTCCAATCAAATTAGGCAGATTTTGGGATATATTTTCCAAAGTTTTGAAACTTTGCAATATTGTTCGGGAAGGTCTACTAATGAACTTACCAAAAGTCCTAATGGATAGGGGCCGAGCAGGAGGTAAAAGAAGGCACTTTTTTTTTTTGTTAATATATCGTAATCTAGAAGTCCTACGGAAAAAATTGCTCTTACCATAAACAAAGACAAATTCTGTTCAAAAAGGACCTATTAATTTTTTTTTTAGTCTTTAGTTACGAGATAATAGGCTGGGTACATTTTGGTGTATAAAAATTACATTTTGAATGCGATTATCTCATGAACTATGGACTCTAGAAAAAAATGAATAGAAACTTTGTTGAGAATTTGTCTTTTTTTTTTGGTAAGAGCAATTTTTTCTGTAGGACTTACACATTACGAGAAATTAGCAAAAAACAAAAAAAGGTTCCTTCTTTTACCTCACCCCCAATCCTACAGGACTTTTAGTATGGTTCATTAGTAGATCCTTCCAAACAGTATTACAAAGTTTCAAAAGTTTGGGAATTATGTCCAGAAAAAAACCTAATTTGACTGGACTAGAATAACAGATACAGGATAATAAGTTTAGTCTTAAGAGAATGCACCAGAGATCCTTGTTAAATTTCATGCTAATCTATAGGGAAATTTCATTACTGAATTACTCACTGCTTAGTACATATTTCGAAATTAAGTTTTTCCTATCAGAAAATTTATGCCTCATATACACTCTTACACTTAAAAAATTATTTTCTTAAATTTTAAGTAAATATTTTTTTAAATGCTTTGAAATTTATACTTAAGCATATTTTTTTACACTAAGCAGCAATTCAAAAAATGAAATGTTATACTTTAGCATCAGATATCAGCATTTTGATAGTGAAAATCAAATTTTGAAAAATGTATTCGGTAGTGGGTAATCTTTTAATGAAATATTATAGGATTTTATAATCTGTGATGCATCCTTCTAACATGTTTTCTGCACAAAAATATTTTCTGGAACCACGTGTTGACAAGCCTGAATGCATTTTTGACTTTAACAGAATTATAATGCATTTTTTCGTGTATGTTGCACCATCCTATTTTTTTATTTCATTAAAAAAAAAAAAGTTTTTGAAATAAATAAGAGAAACTTTTTTAATTTACTTTATTTTATCAAAATGTAATAATTATTTTTCACAAATCATTGCCTTGTAGTTTCATAGATTTTAAAGCAAAATCCCTTTCCAACACTTTCATATTTTGTCACTTATTTCCAAATGCAATGGTGAGAATTCAAATACTCATGTGTCACTTTTACTTTGATATTTAACGTAAATTTTGATTAAAATACCACGTGACAGATGCAGTAAAATATGATAAATTAATTAGAAAGCCTCTAAAAATTATTTACTGATAGTTGTAATAATATTGTTTGAGAATGCACTGCAAAACGATTTCATTATTCGCCAAAAGTTCATTTTATGTTGCATTTTTACAGTATGTCATTTTTCATTTTCAATATCAGCTTCGCTTGCATCTAAAACCAGTCTGAAAAAATTTATTTTTGGAAACATAGCAGGCTTATTAATTTCATAATGGAATATTGTATTTACTAGTCGTCTGTTGTGTTTATTGTATTATTTTATTTTTCTGCTCAAAGTTTTTTTCTTTCTTAAGATCTATTTATGACTAGAATAACATTTAATAATAGAACATAACATTTTTTAATTTAGCAGTCTTAAAAAAAAATCATATTTATTTTTGAATAATTATTAAAAGTCTGATTTGGTAATATTACGTTTATATCTGACATATGCAAATCTAGTAAGTCTCAATTTTTTTATTTTCTCCACTCAACAAATTTATCAGCTCATTTTTATTATATTAAAAAATATGGATATCTGCATTTATTCACAGACTGTTTATGATAAAATCATTCTGAATGTATCAGATTTGGATTATTGCCGTCTGCCAGAATATAAATGCGATATTTGAAATAGAGGTCATGTACATATCAAAAATATCACAAACTTCAATTTTTCAAATGGTAACACCAACTTGTGACATGTTATTTGTGTTCCTTGGACCAAAGTAGCCCGTAAAAGTATGTAGTGTCTGCATTTTTGTTACATTTGCGTGGAAAAAGAAGAGGTCAAAATTAAGGATTCTAATATTAAACTTGAACAACAAACTTTAATTTATATCTTCCAAAAAAAAAAAAAAAAAAAAAAAAATCATTCAATCTAAAATTTTGGTTCTTAGTGATACATTGAATGGATCCAAACATATTCTAGGTCTTCTTTTTAAAAAACTTAAAAGCATGATTTTAATTCTAAAACCATTAATAAATTCATATTAAAAAAAATTATGAATTATGATCTACATACATTTTTGCATAAACAGATCGGGCATAATCAAAAACTAGGGTGAAGGAATTTACAGTTCATCCCAAACCCTGTATTTTGAGGTATAGTGAAATTTTACTTTTTGAAAGTCTAAAATGACAATATTCTGCAACAGTTCAAACACATATAGGGAAACTCAACCCCCCCTCACCCAATTAAAAAAGAAAAGAAAATTATGTGAAAAATTCTTGTAAATAAAATTTGGGAAAAGTTTCTTTTTGTTTATTTTATACATCAATTACCCCTACAACTTTATTGGTGTGATAAAAGTTTATAAACTATACCTTTTTCCAGGCTGATTTAATTCTAGAAACATAAATAAAATGTCAAAAGTGAGTGTTAACATTTCAAAATTGAAGTTTGTGTAATTTTTAACAGGGTTGGAAAAAAACCGGGTTTTTTTGTAAAAAACCAAAAAAACCGGTTTATTTGGTTTAAACCAGGTTTTTTTGGTTTAAACCGGGTTTTTGTAAATGTAATTTCCTATTGCATACAGATGCATATCTGGTGATAAAATAAACATTTTTGGATATTATATAAGTAATATAACTTTTGAAAATATTTAAATTAAATAATTACAGTCAATTATATAGAAAATTGAAATCATTTCTAATTTAAACATTATTAGTAAAAGCTATGTCTTATGTTCAAAGTACACTAGTAAACTGCTCTACACAGAGAAACATTGATACCTTGA
Source organism: Maratus speciosus (assembly GCA_963932465.1). Lineage (NCBI taxonomy): Eukaryota > Metazoa > Arthropoda > Arachnida > Araneae > Salticidae > Maratus > Maratus speciosus. The sequence continues at coordinate 482,018,386 of OZ010794.1, read as the reverse complement.
AAATCGTATAAAGAATCCTTTGATTAATAATATAATAATCAATCAATAAACATTTGATGCAGTTTCATGAATATAATATATTATTCTGTGGTTGTTGTTATTATTATTTTTTTAATATCCAAATACTTTTGGTTATTTTGTTTTCTGAGTGGTAACTCCAAGTGTCCAAGGCAACATTTTTGGCCATTAGATTCAGCAACTAACAGAAAAGATTGATTGGAATTATTGAAATGCTATAACTAGCACTCAATTTTTGCAAGCTGTGTTATTCAATTTAATATCTTAAGTTACTCTTTTAAATTCTTTAAGGATAATCTTCCCCAATCCCAATCCAGAAAATTTTCTTTTACAACTTAGCCAAAATCTTAAAGATCATTGTATTTTGTTATTAACTACTGTAAATAATCTGCATTTTTTAAATGAAAATATTTTATGCTAAATATTGAATATTATTTATCTATTTTATCTTTTCTAATTTCACAATGTTTTAAGAAAAATCTTTAGGGTACCAGATATGTTCATCAGCACATGCTAATTTTCATTCTACATGCATAGAAACATGACCTAGGCTCATTATGTCTCATGTTGACTGCTGAGATGAAGTGTTAAAAGTAGAAATTACTTCTATCTATAATTTAAAACAATTAAATTACAAAAAAAAGAAAATATTATATTAGATTTTTTCTAAAAAAAACCAAATGGTTTTTTTGACAAAAAAACCAATTGGTTTAAACCGTGGTTTAAACCATGGTTAAAACCACTTGGTTTAAACCATGCCAACCCTGATTTTTAATATGTAGAGGAGCCTATTTCAGAAATAGCATTCATATTATGAAGGAAGACAGTATCCTGAGTCTGACATTTTTTTGTGATTTTAGTGTAAATGGTCTGCGAACGAAGTTTTTAAAATTTTGAGGAGTTTTTTTAATGTAAGCTTATTTTAAATAATCAATCAAAATATTTGTTTTTGCATGACATTGTTTCTGCTTTATAACCTTCTGAGAGGCAGAGTTGGGCAAATTTATAATCTCAATTATCCACAGTGTAATTACAGGTTTATTGCATGTAATTGATTATAGTTACAGTACATACATTCAAACACAGAAATTTTGTCAAATAATGGGATGAAGGCGGTTCTGGTTAAGTGCTGCAAGATTTTTTTGCGGCATGTAATTTTAACTATTATTAATTACATACAGTTAAACAGTAATTACATTGCAGATAATTGAAATTACAAATTTGCCCAACTCTGCTGACAGGTCAAAATACCATACCATGAATTTGTATTTTGCTTTGTTTCCTCTTTTCCTATTTAGGATTAAGTTGTCAAAAAAAGAAATGAAAGGACAGGTGATTTGTTGTTTCTGCTGGTCACATTAAAACCATGTTTTTTGTATCATCATCATTGCAATGCAAAATTATCAAGTGTTAGACCAAAACTACTTTCAGAATAGAATGCAAAATGATTTTCTATATTTTTCAGTGTCTTTCACATTAACAACTTTATTACTGTACAACATTTATCTGAAAACTGATCTGAAAATGAAAAGTCTTTCCCTCTTATGTTAGTTTGTACACTTACATTGTACATTGTAGTAAATTTTCATTAAAATAAATATAGAAGCTCTATATTTCAAGTTGAAACAACAAATTCACCTTAATAAACTAAATAAGTAATGTAAAGTAAATGTAGTTTTCCCCTGATGACGACTAATGTTTCACTCGAAAACGCTCGGGTTTTAACATTGTCTGACTCCAATGTTATCTTGATTGTTTTAAATGTTTTAACATTTATGTATATTAGCACCTATTTAGTAAAGATATATATATTGTGAATTTAATTTTCATATTACTTATTTAAAATTTTCATTTCCAAAATTTCAGAGTTGGTCCTTGAAATTTAGATAAGGTGCTTAAATTTCTTCTGGAAAGAAGTATGTATTGTGCGATAAGATTTTTATGAAAATGTAGATTGAGTAGTCTAGTAGCCAGAATTCAATCATTAGTTTGGAAAATACAACTACATTTAAAATAGAATTCAGTTCCTAAACTTATAAAAAATTTGATGTTCTTTTCAAAAACCTCATACTTTTAAAAAAAAAAAAAAAAAAAAAAAAAATTAGAATATAATGAATTTTCCTAAGATAGAAGTAACATGATAGTAAAATTATCTTTAAATTCTAAATGACAATTAAATTTGCAAAATATTAAATTAAATTACCAAATGTTTAATGTTGGAAATTTATTTATTGAATTGATTGATTCATTAAGTAAATGAGGTCAGTATTCTATGGTTTAAAGGTAAAATTTCGTGGTTACATTAACTTTAAAATTTTATCCGCAGGGTGCCATTTGCAGCTAATATGCTATTAAAAGTGGCTATTTTCAACATTAGCTGACTGTGGCTATTATTTTAGCCCAAAGCAGATCAGAAGTGACTTTTTTGGAGAAAACACCCCACCCACCCCTAAACTGGCTGTTATGTTTGTAGAAAACAGAATTTTCATCAGTTCAAAAACTGTGTTCTGTTTTTTTTTTCTTTTTTCTTTAAAAGCTCAATCTACCAATGAAAAATAATAATTGCAATAAAATGATAAATAAATTTTCTTTTCAATTTGAATATAGACAAATATGCTAATTGTTAAGATTTCGTCAAGAAACAACTGATTTTTGGCTTTTCTCCACCCACATGCTTCCTCTATATATGTGCTGTGGCATGTATGTACATGGACATATATTATAAATACATATTTAATTATACATACATAATTTTCATAAATATGTATGTAGATTTTAATCTGATATTCTAAAAGTCCAAAATATTGATTATAATCATTAATATTATCCAAAAGTATTATTTATGTATATTTATTTAAGTACATGTGCTACCTTTAAATAAAAATAAATTAAAAAAAGAATCTCAAGGAATTTGATATTTTTATTGTATTTGGCATAAAAAAAGGCAAATGAAGAAAGAGGGGTAAAAGCAAAGGAATATTAGTAATTCTTCTTTATAACATTTCTCAGAATGATCAGACAGAATGATGCTTTACCTGCATGTTAGTTTTTTAAATTCTGTACATAGTAAATCACTTATTTCTGATTGTCATTCCATACACATTTCCTTTCAAAATATTAGTTTATCTAGTTGAAATAGATGCTTCTTTTCTTGTATAGAGTAAGGAAATTTGTTCTTAAAAATGCCTTCACATTACTGATGGTGGCAAGATCTATTAGTTCTCTTCTTAACTTTTGTTTAAAATTCTATACATTGATGACTCTGTCATTCCCTAATCCTTCTGCTTTAACACACAAGTTTATCTGAGAAAAAACAACATATCTTAAATTGGTAGAGCTAGATGGTCTGATTTTAAAAATGCTTTATAATTCTGACATTTAAAATGTATCTTGATCATTTGAAATTTTGGATTTTGTTTTCATCTTGCAATAATCTTTAATGCCTTTTTATCCAAAAGAAATCATTTTTGTTTTTATGTTGAGTTGTTTCTTTGATTTTCGAAATTTGATTTCACAATATTGGTGCTAAAAAGTTTACTTGCATGCTGACTTTGTTGTTGAATGGCTTCATTTCAAGGCAATTTATGTAACAGAAATCAGCATTCTTTTCATGTTTAGAGCATTGAACATTAATAATGCTTTTTCACAATATTTGCACTGAAAATATATGTTGTGCTCGCTTTCATTTGAAATTCTGAATTTTGTTTGTTTTTGTATTGCTGTGCATTTAATCCATCAATTTAAAAGAAATCTGATACTTTTTTTACATTAGTGAGCCACTGGTTTGATCTGCAAAACACACTTTCACAATATTAGTTCTAAAAAGTTCTATAACTTGCATACCCACCTCTGTTATCTTGTTCGATTCTGCAATGCCATTTTCTTACCACTTCAGTATAAGTTTGTCGAAATGAATTCACACATAAAGTAGTATGATATTTCACTATACAGGGTGTCTACAAATTAGTTGGGCAAAAAGAATGATTTATTGAATGGAATTGCCAGGAAAAAAAGTACATATTGTTTTAAGATAAAGAAATAGTTCAAGTTTACCATTATCACAAATATTCGCTGTGACTTCCTTTCGTGACTCTGCACATGTCCCATCGGTAAATCATTTCTTGCCACAGATTTGTCAGCATGTTTCCATCGATTCAATTAATTACAGTGCAGATTCTTGATTTTAGTTCAGGAATGGATGCAAGAAGTAGCGCCTTGTACACTGGATCCTTTACAAAACCCCATACACCGAAATCAAGTGGTGAAAGATCTTCTCTTGTGATCATGGTGGTCATTGAATAACATCTCCGCTCGCTAAGCGATAGCGTCAGTTATGACACCTAATGCCATCTATGAAGAAACTTCAGCAATATTACTACTAGTCTGACTTTCAACTAGTTAATTTCATTTAATATTTCGAAAGTCCTTAACTTATGAAATTGCCCAACTAATTTGACACTCTGTATATTAAAACCAGTGTAAAAAGATTGAAATTCTATATCATCTTTGACTCTACAATATCATTTCTTTTTAATATACTAAATCAAAAGAAATCTGTGTGTCTCTTTATGTGTAATGCCAAATGATCTGATCGTGAAAATGCCCTTTCACAATATTGACACTGAAAAGGTCTGTCACCTGTATGCTTCCTAAAGTGTCGAGTCAGTTCATCTGATCTAGCAAATTTCCAGCTACATCCATCCCAAGAACAAGCATAAGGTTTTTCACCTGTATGTGTCCTTGTATGTGCTTTCAGATGGGAACTTTTTGTGTAAGTTTTTGTACAACCTTCAAAAGTACACCTATGTGAAGTTACTTTTCTCTTAGTAGGACTTCGAGAACATCTTCTGTTTTTTGGCAGTGAAAAATTTGGCTGAAATTGATGAGAAATTAGATATGAAGAACTGTTGTTTAATGAATTGTAGCCTTTTAGTGGAATTTGGTTCATGAGCTCTTCGTTGTAGATACCATTTTGAAAACTGGCATTTCCAGCATGAGAACTAGAGTTTGTCTGAAAAACAATGAAAAAACAAATCATTTTAAGAAGTAAAAGTTCGCAAAAATGTATATTCTCAACTTATCAAATCATATTTATTTATTACCTTTCTAATGTGAATGTCATAATATCTGGATGTGCTGTGTTAAAAATTATGGTTAGACTTTGTCTGTGGTATGTTTATAGTGTGTAGCAATATGTACTGCCATGTTTTGTAAAATCAAATTAAATACTTCAACATTAGTGTTTATATAACAGTATCCAAAGTGCAAGATGCATTTAACTTCATTTAATGAATTTTCAAAAATTTTAAATCACAAAATTGTTAAATGCATACGGACAGCTTGGAACTCTAAAGTGATCAAGAAGAATTGTTCTATAAAATGAGAACAAAATCTGGGCAGAAAAATTTTATATTATTATAACTTTACAGATATCTACATATAAAATGATAAAAAAAATTATGCTGATGTAAAAAAATCTCATATTTAAATCAAAATGCAGAATTTCTAATAAAATTTGATTGAAGGGGGTGGGGGGAAAGGGGGAAGAAAAGAAAACTGAAAAATAATATTGAAATCGGATCAAAAACATTTATGTGAAAAAGGTACCCAGTTCTCTTTAGAATATTATCTTAAAGGGGGGGGGGGGAATCTAAAATAATACCGAGTTCTTTTGCTGTATTGACCTTGGGGTCTAGAAAACTAGAAAAAGAAATTTTTGGAAGCAACTAACCAAGTTTGAACTTCTCTTTTCTTTTCCTCTTAACACATTGTTGACTGGCCGTTACAAATTTAGCATGTTTTTATTTTACTCAAAATATCTATCAGAATTTTCTAAAAGTAATTTTCATTTTATTTTATGACAGACATTCAGTTATCAAATAAAGCAAAGATTACATTTAAAGATGTCTAGATGTTTGGATATTTTGAGTAAAAAAACACTTTAAATTAGAAGTGATGAATGTATTCATCTTTGATAACAAAGTGTTAAAATTGAATTAAATGTGAACTAATTATCTTAACACAAAATTTATTAAGTTAGAAGCTAAATAATTGTTTTTATTTATATTTCTCCTCTACTTATAAAATACGGGATTCTGATACAAAATGCGTATAACTTATGTGTTTTCTGAATGGCTTGTATGAAGTTCTCTTCCCTGCTTCACCCCCGCTTACAGTGTTGAATTGCCTATACAAGGCTAGGTAAGCTTAACCACCTTGAAAGTGAGAGCTGCATCGTGCCATGGAATTGTTTGCTGGCATCGAGTGTTTTTCATAATGTTAGTAATTGAAAAAAGGTACCACTAAACTAATAAAATATATGTATAATATCTTGAACATATATTTTAAACCAGTGCATATAAATATATTCTGTAAAAGAATTCAATGTTATCATGTATAAACTGTAGAAAAGACTGATTATAAAATTTTAACTATTGAACCCTCTTATAGTACTTACTTGATATAATACAGAATGTGGATTTTCCTCCCGATTGCTGCTATTTCTTACAGTGCGATTCAGTGAATAATCTGAAAATGTAGGCTGTATTGGTAACATTCTTTCTGGGACTAAATGACTTGATTTTGTCATAGAAATACAAGTTTCTTCTGCATTGCTATTGTCGAATGCTTTATTAGTAAGTTTTTGATTATTCCAGAAATTAGAAGATAAATCTGAATTCGCAAATTTCTTATCCTGTAACAACAAAAAAATATTAATGTAAATAATGATTTGAAAAAATGAATAGTATATTGTTACTATCACAGAATACTGTCAGAATATTCACTTCCTTTAAAACAAGAAAATTTTGACATTTGCATAGTGGTTGCTATCAGCATGAACTATGCTCAGAACAAGGTATAAAGTACCCTTCTTTAGCATCATATTGTCTTGTAATGTCTGAATTTGAAAAAGAAAGAAATAAATGATTCAGCTGTAATGCAAAATTTAAGCGATTTGCTAGAACCAGTCTTAAAATATGCTTCTACAAAAAGAATAAAAGACTAGAGAACAGGAATTCTGCTTTTTCAGAATTTAGTGTCGCCCCCGGCATTTCCATTGCTTCATTTTCTTCTGGTGGACTGGTGGTTTCTATTATTATGAAACAGCCATTATAAATGAAGCGTTAGGTGAAGATGAAAGCAAAAAAAATTATGGCCATTTTTTTTCCCATTCTGACCAGAAAATCAGAGTTCTAACTTTTTACGACTGCTCTTTCATCTTCACCTAACGCTTCATTTATAATGGCTGTTTCATAATAATAGAAACCACCAGTCCACCAGAAAAAAATAACTCGGTTAAGCAGGACTCGGATAATCAGGACTCTACTGCAAAACATATTTCAATTTTAAGACTTAAAGCACACGCTTTTATTTTATGTAAAATGACGTCATTTGCATTAGTATAGATTCTTAAAATTAAATATAGTTTATAATAGCTCCCTGTTTTATCATAAATCGTTTATTTATATTTTTATCAAAATAGCACATATTTTAATTTTTTTTTTTTTCAATTTTTATGAGAAAATGGCAACAAGAAGATATAATTGCTATTTTTCAACAATTTTTTCTTTACTGTCTACAGAAATGGCATACTTGAGTTGCCAAAATGAAACAAATGTCGCTAAAAACTACAAAAAAATTAATATTTTAAAACAAATGGAGATGCAGTTTTCAAACAAATTGCATTAAAAAGTCCCCTTTTTTCCCAATACGGCGGTATAAACATTGAAAATGTACGATGCTTAGAAGTTTTAAAAAATGCTGTAGAGCATTTAATCGCACAATAGTACATCTGCTTTGTTTATTGCTGCCTTCAGTAAGCTAACGTTATTTTTTGGAGACAAAATAAGCTGGGAGAAAGAAATAGCATACCATCCCGGGGGCTGAAAAAAGAATTCGAGAATAATTTGTGAAATGCTGAGGTGATTAAAAATAATTGAGGGCAAAGTGAAATTTATTCAGTGAAAAATAAATATAAAATGTGAATGCATCTTGGGGGAAAATAAAGATTAGAGCCGAAGTGCCATATTTTATTGATTATGGTTAATCTGATCTTATGCTTAATGTTCTGTAATTGGGTTTCATAGCCAAATGGTGTATGTGAGCAAATGTGATTAGGCTCAAAAATGTTCAAAATCTTTAGCATCCATTTTAAAGGATTGTTGCCATGATGGCAGTGCTGGAAGTGAACACAATTACTAAAATTAGTGTAAGAAAAAGAATGAAAAAAAAACTGCTCTGTGCAATTATTTGAAAACTGCAGAAACTCGTCTCTCACTAGCTACTTTTCAATATTCTGGCAACAAGTGTTGATTGTCGCAATTCATTAAAAATTTGAATTACAGTTTTCAAGCAAATTTCATTCAAAAGTACATTTTTTTCGTTATTCAGAGATGAAAAAATTTAAATTACGCTATGTTTAAAAGTGGTATGTAGCAATAAAAACGAAAGCTGTATCGCTAGTCATTGCCACTATTATTATACATTTCTACAATAGATAGTGATGTTTGGCAATCGTTCAGAAGTGAACTATGATCTTTTGGAAACGGCAGAAAAGTTATTAATGAAAGAGACAGGACTTCGTCACTTAAAGAAAAAAAAAAACTTAGTACTGTAAATTAAATAATTCTTTTATTTATCCTAATTTTCATTTTTAAATAGTTCGGATTGTGGTTCAGCTGTTGATAACCTGTAGCATGACACATCCACACTCGAAGTGAATATTCTGTGCTGTTATTCTGTAATCAGTACATTTATCATGTCGTGAAGGATGAAATTTGTAGAAAAAAAAGGCAAAGTTGATAACTTACAAATATAAGGAATTATTTTATACAAACTTAAGGAATTATTTAAACAATAATCCAGAAACCAAACTTCAATGATATCCAAACTCCCAACAATAATCCATAGGCACTCTGAGATGGAGATGAGTCAGACTCAATGATGATCTTTAGTTCGTCATTATTCACCCTTGATTCTGGGCGACCGCATGGCTCATTTGTTAGGACAAAGTTACCTGTACAAAATTTGGCGAGTCAAGTTGATACTGTCTGCTGTGTAGTAACACTCGAGCCAAATACACTATTAATGTTTCATGCAGTCTGTGATGCTGTAGTTCCACGTTAGAACTCGTACATTATAATAGTGCGAATTTCTGACCTTTCCATTTTCAACAAAATTAATTAAAAAAAAAAGTTTTTTATATTTTTTAGAGCTTACAGTGATTTTTTTAAACAGGCTGTTAAAGTTGGCAATATTATTAATTAAAAATTTCATCCTTGTCGACCTAATATTATATTCTTCTCTCCGATGTTAAACCTGTGGGTGTGGCTGGGATGCATTCGTATTTTTAAGATATATCTCTGGGAAATTAATATTTTTAAGAGGTGGTGTTTTTTTTTTTTTTTTTTAAGTTTACAAAATATTTCTAAAATCTATGCTAAACTTGATATTCCATGTGTTAAAAAATATTAGCGAAACTGACAAGTTATGAATAATATCTTAACACTTCAAATCAAATTAAGAAATAATTTTCAGAAATATTTTGCTAACTTATTTTACCCAGTTCTTTAAAAATAACACAGAAAAAAACTTTAAAATATTTCAATATTTTACAAATACGAATGCATTCCATGCCACAGGTTTAACATTAGCAAGGGGAGATTGAGATCTCACCAATAAAGTTTAGATTTACTTTTGTTTGTTCTTAAAGTTAGTGCACAAGAGTAAAATTCTTTGAAAATTCATAAGCATTTAAAAAGTATGAGTAACATATATGTAACATATATACACTATAATAATTATAAGTAACAATTATATTTTAGAAAGTAATAAAAAATATTTGTTGCACCTTAAGTGAAGAATAATTAACATCAGGCTCATATACTTAGTTACTTTCAGCAGAATGTATGCTGGAGTCATCTGAAACGTGGTTTCTATTTGAGTTATTTTACATTAGGAGACCAATTAAAATATAAAACAAAAAGTGCCAAGAAACTGACCAATAAATATAAATGTAAAATACTTTACTATAAAAAGACAGAAAATTTTGAAATTTAGTAAATTTTATTTCTACTTTAAATAAATATTCGGCAGAAATAACATGGTTCTAGGGTTTTTCATACTTTAAAGTTGGAAGTTGATTTGAAATCTGCTTACTAAGAATTTGAGTATTAAAAGTTGATTTGGCAACGTTTATATAGTAAGAATTACTGGAAATTCACAACTGATTTCAATAGTGGGCCAAAAGAAAAAGAGAGAAACAGCAATATACATTTCAGTCTTTAAATTGTCACAGAAGAAAAAACAAACACAGAAATAATCATTCCACTGGAAATAGTATCAACTTTCAACAAATGCAGGACTCTCTAAGCTTTTTTTTTTTTTTTTTTTTAAACAGAGTTTTATACTGAAATTGTACTATAGTCAGAAGTTTTCAATCCGAACACCTAATTTTGACTTTTTCAGTAAAATTTACCATGGAGTACACCAAACAGGAAGTCATTCGATCTAGTAGTTTAGGAATTATGAAGGTTTAAAGTTTGTAACTCCTAATCCTAATGTTAAATTAATTTGTATCCGTTGCAAAACAGGTTGTAATGAGAGTCGTTTAACTCAAAAACCACCTGACGGAATGAGCTGTAATTTTGGATTTGCATATTTGAAGCTTATCAAAATTAATTTCTGCTTAAAAAAAAAAAAAAGAAGTTTATTGGTCGCAAAGCATTTTTTTTCTTTTCAAAAAAAGTATGAATTGTAACTTGTGAATTTTTTAGCAAAAATTCCAATGTGATGTCAAAATCAGATGGTGGCATAGAAATTTTCAGAGTTGGGTGCAATTTCAATATGAAGACTACAATTTCCACTCGAATGGCTATTTATGTTTTTTAATTATTATTCCTGGCACATTTTGGTAATTAAAATTTATCGATTGTTCTCTCTTTTTTTCCTTTCGGCGCACTGTACACCTCTGTTTTACTTACTTTTTCATAATGTTCCAATTGTAGCCGGAAATGGCTAGTACTGTGATTGGTTTCAAATTGATCAGATTCTTGTAGTTGACTTTTTGTTTCTCTAAATACAGGGTTTTCATAAAGTTGGCAAAGAGGGTTCTTTTGAACGTCGTCCTCAATCCATCCACTTGTTGATTTTACTACATTCTCAATGTCTTGCCAAATCTACAAAGAAGAAATAATTAAAAATCACTTGAATTATTGCAGCAATTCTTCAGTTTGGCGAGCAGTATGGGGCCTGGCATTGTCATGCTGGATGATGACACCCTCACTCAACATGCCAAGGCACATTCTTTGCCCATAAGAAATAAATCGCTGCTCATACCTCCAAGCGAGACCACTTTTCTAAAAGTCTTACCATTTCAATTGCTCTGACGCATCTGCGAACTTGCACTACCTACCCTGGAACGCCTATAATACAGGCTGAATCCTCCCCGCCATTGTGGGCCCGGAAAGCAAAAAACTAAACTAAAACCAGTTACCATTAGCCAGTGGGGAGCCTGCGACAGGTCCTTTTAAATGCAGCTCTGTTGGTAGACTAATGCTGAGCTGGTCCCCAATATGGCGGTTATTTTGGACAACAAGATGGATATGCATCAGCTCTCAACCTACCCGAAGACAACTAGCACCATCTTTCTCTACTCTGGGGTAAAAAGCTTCCCTCCACAATAATTACTTTTCAAATGCTGCTGCTTGTAAACTTTTTAACACTTTCCAGCAAAGTTGAAAAGTGTTTATGATTTCGGTTTGTCTGGCCGTCTGTCCATGCTCTAACTCCCGTAAATATGCTCGGATCGTTCTGAAATTTTTGGATGTTAGTGACCTCTACCATAGCACGTTCCCTATTTCAAATGAAGTTTGTAGCATGTTTAGTTCATTTACAGGAATTTAGTTCATTTACAGGTGCCTAACATACATAAAAACAACAACAACAAAAAAGAAAAAAAAAACTCAGCACATATTATTTATACAAAACACTGATTGCACAATCAGTTGCTTTCTTGCGCAGTAAGTATTAATAGTTAAAAAAATATATTAAAAACCAAAATGCGATATCTCTGTATATTAATAGTATCAGCCATTAAATAAATGGAATTTTAATTCTTAAACATAATTTATATGATACGTATGTAAATATAATAAAGAGAGAAATATGAAGTTCTGTTTTAGTAATTTTTGACTAAGAATTAATGCAATATCTCGGTCAATAACTATCCAAGTTGCATTAAACAATGTTTTGATAATGTATTAAGGAGATTAATGCTGTTGAACATTCATTGGAGAATGCTTTATGCCTGCTTTAAAGTTTGTTATTTTTATAAATATTTATAGTTAAATTTTATTAATTAAATATTTTATCGCAGTGATTGTCTAACGAAATTTATTTGAAAGATACAGCAACAGCTTTTAAACCGTATAAAAAGGCAATTACAGGCCGAAAGCGCTGCATAGTATCACAGTAAAAGAAAATTATTTTCATATGTCAATTCATGCATATCCGTATGGAACAAAAAATTATTAATAAAACAGAAAAACAACTATGAAAATTAAAACTATACGATAAAAAAGAATTTCATCTGTGTAATGATTATCAAATTTAACTTTTTCGTGTGCCAGAGAAATTGTTTTATGTGCCATAGGTTCGCCAGCCCTGCTATAGAATATGGTGTGCATAGAATTTATCGTTCATTTACAGGGACACACAAAGAATTTGACTATAATACTGCTTATGAACAATAATTGCTGGAAGTGTGTTTTTAGTTGTACGTGTTTTTAAATTCAACTATTTTTCTTGCATATTACTTGCTGTTTATAAACTCTATATTTTTTATACAAGGCTGTTAAAAATATTTCAAGTACATTTCCGTTTATTGACGAAAATTTTTGAAGGGGAGTTTTCAACTGTGCTATGCGTTTAACTGATCTGACTTTTAACATACTATTTAGTATATGTACAGGGTTAATCTACAGGATGATTAAAAAAAATGTTTACAAAATGACATGGCAAATCAGGCATACAACAAGAATAAAAAATCACATAGGAACATATAGGGTCGCAAACCACTTATTGAGTCACAAATATAGGGTGTTTCATCGTAACTGAACCTGGGTAATCTATAATTTCGAGAAAAAAAAAAATTGTAGTGAAAATGCAAGGATATGTACCTTGTTTTGTGTGAAATGTGATAACATCATGAAAAGATCTGGAAAAACATGTTGCTCAAGCAATCGGTGATACTGTATGAATTGGTAATCGTAATCCAAAATGTGGGGCGTCCAGTGAATACTGCAGGCGCGTGAAATGCAAACTTCTACCACTTTTGTTTGGTGTTATCACATTTACAACAAAGGTGAGAATGTCTGTTAAATGTTTTATTATAATATACTTCAGTTTTCTGAAAGTTATGACCGTCAACCCAAATTGAGTTAGTATGAAACACCCTGTATTTGTGAGTAAATAAGTGGCTTGCAACCAGGGGCGCCATTTGAGGGGGGCTGGGTGGGGCAATAGCCCCCCCCCCCCCAAGGAATTTGATATTTCAGAAAATTTATCAACCATCAAATGCAGGGATGCACCGAATAGTGATTTTGGCCGAATAACGAATAGTTGGCCTGCAGGAAAACCGAATATTCGGCCAGCCGAATAGTAACTGTTAGGCCGAATACCGAATATCAGGCCAGCCGAATAGTATCTTTTCGGCTGGCCAAATACTTTTATATCTCAGTGTTTAACGTTAAAAAGTTAAATTTTAAACAATTTTATATAATAGTTAGCACAGATACTTCCATTTTGACAAACAAGACTATTTTGATAAGTAAATTTTGTACTAAAAAAGTATGTTTTGAGTTATTATTTAAGAAGAGGATGGTTTTAAAAAGTTTTAGATAACAAAATTTAAATTCCATGCCTTCTTCAATTAATTCGAAGAAGTGAAAAGAATTCTTTTATATTGAACAAGAAGCAACATATCATTCCACTTTTTTCATCAAAAATGAAAGGTGTACAAGCCGTAGCAGAATTTTCATTTATAACTGTATAAAAATGAAGATATTTTAGCGAAATTTGCCTCACATTAATTTGCTTGTGTAGAATGTGATGATATCCTTGGAAGAGACTGGATTTTGGCCAGTGGTACATACAGTATAAGTATTGTTTGATTTCTTAATAAAATAATGTCTAGCTCATTACTGTTTAGATATGAATGGTTGCTATTTCCAGCACTTCTCGTCATGGTATTATATTTCACAGAAATTAAAGTAACTCTGTTGACAATATAGTTACAATACCTTCATTATTGTTAAAGTAACAAAAGAAAATTAAAGTTTGACTTGGGGATACACTGTATTTTTGACTGAATAAGTGAATTGCGATCCTGATTTACTGGACAAAAAATTGCCTGTTTTGATGCCTATTATTACCCCTGAAATTTTCTTTCATTTTGTTTAGAAATACCCTGTTTGCGAAAAAGCAAGAAACGGATTATTTACCAGGCAATGCTCAGTAACTTGCATTTCTACATTTAATAATTCCTGTGAACAAATGACATGTCATTAATGGTTAATCTTTTTAAATGACATTTTTAAAACAACAAATAAATAATATAAAATCATTCTTTTATTTAAAGATTCTAATTATTCTGAATATCTTTATTAATTGACAGTTAAAAGTAGAAGTTGTGTAATGTCTTAAAAAATATTTTAAAGAGGTTTTTTAAATATTTGTTTTGGGCGAATAGTTTGATATTCGACTAAACTGAATATTCGGTAGTATGGCCGAATACCGAATAGATACCGAATATTCGGTGCACCCCTAACAAATGTCAGACTCAAATCAACATTAGAATATTGCTCAAACTCTAAAATAACTTATCAGATTTGATTGCAAAAAACATATGCATTAAATAAATGCTTATGCATAGAAATTAATAATTATCAAAAAAATTTCCTAAAGGCTTACTATTCGAACTACCTCAAGGTGAGACATATATCTTTAATGAGTACTTTGGTTCATTTTAAAAATACGTGTGAGAATTTTTTTTTTTATCAGTTGCTTCTCAGCTGTGTGCAAATTGATCATGGAAAAATTCGTCAAAATCATTGACACAACAATCACAATGATTTTCTTCTAGCCAAATCTCGAATAAGCACAAAGAAAATAATAACATTTAAATCCCACTGATGACGGTCTTGTGATGACTGGAAACGGCCTGGGTTTTTCTAATGTATTTTAAATAATTTTAAATTATATGCATGCACATGAAAGTAATTATTGTGCATTTATTTGTGCTTTTTATATGAATATTGATTATAAATTTTACCTTTTCTGTAGAAAAATGAAGATATATACATAGTATTCATTTATGTTCAAATAAGTAGTTAATATCTTAAATCTATTTATCTCTAAATATCTGATCCTCTAAATATCTGAAAAATATTTAGAGAAACTTCTTTTTCTTTGATTTTTCTTTGAAAAATCGTATTAACATGAAACCATCTCATAAGAGTGAAAACACAATCCAAAACACTTAACGCTTTACCCAGGGGTCGCAGTTGTACTATATTTCCTATATTTGTAAAATAACCTTAAAAAATTTCCTATATTTCTCTACTTTCTCATATATTTGGTGCCGAAAATTCGGACATAAACTATATCGCGAATTACAAATGTTCAAGATCGCGAAAAAACGGAAAATTTCGTCAAAAAAACGGCAAATTTTGTCAAAAAATCGCGAAAAACGGCATATTTCCCCAAAAGATCGCGAAAAAAGGGTCAATTTCCCCCAAAAGATTGCAAAAAAGAGTGAATTTCCCCAAAATATCGCGAAAAAAAGGGTCAATTTACCCAAAAGATCGCGAAAAAAGGTCAATTTTCCCCAAAAAATCGCGAAAAAAACGGCAAATTTCATTAAAAGATCGCGAAAAAACCCGACAATTTCGTCAAAAGATCGGAAAAAAGGGTCAATTTCGTCAAAAGATCGCAAAAAAAAAGGTCAACTTTCGTCAAAAATTGCGAAAAACCGCAACTTTCGTCAAAAAATTGCAAAAAAAAGCGGCAAATTTCGTCAAAAGAACGCGAAAAAAAACGGCAAATTTCGTCAAAAGAACGCGAAAAAACGGCAAATTTCGTCAAAAGAACGAGAAAAAGGACAAAAAATCGCGAAAAACGACAAAAAATCGCGAAAAAACGACAAATTTCGTCAAAAGATCGCGAAAAAATCACAAATTTCATCAAAGAGCGCGAATTTAATGTCCTATATATGTCCTATATTTTTCGCGAAAAATGCCCTATATTTTATGGATTGGTCACTTCTACCCCTGTTTACCTTTACTTGCAGAAAATCACTAACGAAAATTTTCTTATACTTACAGATCAGAAAATTTCCAAATTTCGTGACTTATTCATGACGTTCGTTGGCTGATTATCTCACGACTGAATTTCATGATTTTTTTTTCGCGATCATCTGACGAAATTTGCGATTTTTTCCGCGATCGATTCACGGAATTCACGATTTTTTTTCTGCAAACGTTATACGAAATGGATTTTTTTCGCGCGAGCACTTGCCGAAATTCACGATATTTTCCGCGACCAACTGACGAAATTCGATATTTGTTTGCGTAATTTTTTTGACAAAATTCACGATTCCTTATCACTATCATTTATTGAAATTCATAATTTTGTTTCTGCCACCGACTAATGTTTGTGATTTTTTTGCGCGAGAGTTAGACAAAAATTTGAATCTTATTACGCGATCATTTGACGAATTTCTGCTCGATTTTATTGCGCGATTGTTCGACTAAATTTTCGGGATTTTTTTGTGCAATCTTTTGACGAAATTCACGATTTTTTGCACAATCCTTTTACGAAATTCGCGATTTTCTTTGCAATCCTTTTACAAAATTCAAGATTTCTGTTTGTGCAATCGTTTGACGAAATCTGTATTTCTTTTCGCTATCTCTGATGAAATTAGCGATATTTTCCATGGTCGTTTGAAGAAATTAGCGATTTTTTAAGCGACCATTTTGGAGACTTTATTTTTTCAAAATTTCCAAGATTCGCGATTTCTTACTGCGACCCATTGACGAATTGATTTTGCGGATTTTGAAAGAAAGAAAAATCTCGGACTTTCACGAAAATTAAAAAAAATTGTGGAATAATCACATGCTTATGAAAGAAGTTACGGAGACAAAATCACGTAGAGCATTTTTTATTGTACGAGAATTTCTTTCTGTGTGATTTTTGCAGTTCTGCAAGTTGTGCAATTTTCCAAGTTCCCTGTTCCTCAAAGAAAAATTTTCCTTCTTCGTCAGGAGCCTCGTGAAATGGCGCCCCTGTATGTAAAATTTCGAAAGGGACTAGAAAAAAGCTCCATTTAAACAGGTCTCCGTCTTAGCAAGTATAATTGTATGATGTTTTTTCAACGAAATTTGATTTTTTTCTCCCTTCTAGAAAGAAATCTGTTATAGACAGGTTTCGTTTTCACAAGTTTTACTCTAATACATCTCTTTTCAGAGCTATACTATAGAGCGGATGGTTTAACAGTCAGTGAAGATTCTTGTAAAAACGAAACACCTGTCTATAATAGAATCCTGTCTAAAAAGAAAAAAAAATCATGTTCATTATATTAAAAAATTACCTTCTAAGACGGAAACCTGTTTAAAACAAAATAATTCATTGGTTCTGAGTTTCCTTATTCGAAGTTTTTACTGTTATTGTAAGCATAAGTCAGTAAACGTTTCTCATCCGGGGGGGGGGTGGGGGGTGTTAGGCCCCCTGGATCCTACCCTTAGCTATATAGAATCCCTTAAAAAATGTTTGCCCCCCCCCCCCCCAAGAAAATTCTGAAATGGCACCCCTGTTTGCGACCCTATCCTATGTGATTTTTTACCCTTGTATGCCTGGTTTGCCATGTCATTTTGTAAACGTTTTTTTTGTTTGTTTGTTTTAATCACCCTGTATAGCTCATATACAGGGCTGCACAGAAAAACTGGGACATTTTTCTGACTATAGAGGGTAATTGAAGAAATCAGCTTTTCAAATGTTTTCCAAAACATCATCTTTCAAAGCTGTCTAAAATCTAAACTGTGACATGTTGTTGCAGTATTCTTAATGTGTTTGAAAGTGTTTAATGATCTATGCTGGAGGCATGATTTCTCGTTATCGTTTTATTTAAATTTAGATCTCGATCCCTTTAACCTAAGAAAATCGATCTTAAGCGCGGTTCTGTATGATGCAAAAAAAAAGAAAAAGAACCAAACTTTCCTTTACCTTGGAATAATTCCATTTATTTTTTTCTTTTGTCACTATTCTCTTGGAAAATAAACCTAATTAATTACATTAAAACCTGATTCCTGTAATTAACCCACGCTGTTTTCGACGCCTTCTGAAAAGACACTGAATAATTGGCGACATCCGTAAAACACTAATGAAAAAAAAACATGGCAGTAGCATCATAAGTGATAGAACTCTCATTTTTTAAGCCCTCAGGATGTGTTCGACGTCAAACATCAATGATCGATTATCCTCCCATTATTCATTCGCAAGAGCAAAAACAGACAATTAAAGCGATTTTCAAATTCCCTGCTCAACAAATGCGAAACTTTCTGACTCATTTTTAACACCTTCAAGAGCGGTGGTTCATTTTTGGGCCACTTAAATTAAACCCCCTAAAAGCCACATTGGCACCACAAATTTCGAATGAAAATTTTCCGCTTATTAAGTATGTAAATAACAACTTTTCCTTAAGATAATTTTTTTCTAAATTCTGGTGTCAATCAATAATTTCAGCATTTTACGGATAGAAGTACTTTGCCCCTGAAAGGGTTAAACGTAAAAGCATAAAATTGGCAGGCGACTTGAGCGATTTGGAATCAAATAATGTTTTCCATTTTTTGATAAATAAGTTACTTATCGAATTATAACCATGGGTATAGTGGTAGAAAAATCAGAGGATATACGCTATAGTCAAAAGGTATACCCAGAGAGTATACGTTTTGACTTTATTTGAGAAATAGAGGGTATACTTAGTTTCTTTAATAAATTTAGAAGGTATACGGCGTATACCACTGTATTCCCTCATCGGCGTAAAAACCTATGTTTTCCTAGAAATACAATCGTGCTGCAACGGGCTAATTAAGTTTTTGTACGGTCCAGGTCGCGCTCGGGCCAAACTTTTAGCTTTTGTACCAGGCAGGGCCTTTTTTTTTTTTACTTTCTTCTATCTTCAATAGAAGAAAGTATTGTAATCGAAATTTTTTTCGACTTCCGGTTTTCGACGGATTTGCATGTTTTAGGGGTCAGAGATTCCAAAAAACATGTTTATAGAAAATGTCTGTCTGTCTGTGTGTCCGTCTGTCCGTCTGTCCGTCTGTCCGTCCGTCCGTCTGTCCGTCTGTCCGTCTGTCCGTCTGTCTGTCGCCATTGTACCATCAAAAAATGTATGAAGTTATGTATAGAATTAAACCAAAATTTTATTATAAGTTTTTGGCTATGGCAAGCAGGTCCTCCCGGAATTTGGAAAATATTCGCCGGTAGGGGGCGCTGATATAACAATTTTTGTGCGATTTTGAATATTGTACCATCCAAAAGTGTATGGAGTTATGCATAGAATTGAACCAAATTTTTATTTTAAGTTTTTGGATATGACAAGCAGGTCCTCCCTGAATTTGGAAAAAATTCGCCGGTAGGGGGCGCTGTAATAGCGATTTTTGTGCGATTTTGAATATTGTACCGTCCAAAAGTGTATGAAGTTATGCATAGAATTAAACCAAATTTTTATTTTAAGTTTTTGGATATGGCAAGCAGGTCCTCCCTGAATTTGCAAAAAATTCGCCATTAGGGGCGCTGTAATAGTGATTTTTGTGCGATTTTCAATATTGCACCATCGAAAAGTGTATGAAGTTATGCATAGAACTGAACCAAAAAAAAAAAAAAAATTAAGTTCTTGGCTATGGCAAGGAGGTCCTCCCTTAATTTTTAAAAAAATCGCTCGTAGAGGGCGCTGTAATAGCGATTTTTGTACAATTTTTGTGTCATTTTGAATATTGTACCGTCGAAAAGTGTATGAAGTTATGCATAGAATTTAACCAAATTTTATGTGTTTATTTTTGGTCATGTCACGAAGGTTCTTCCTGAATTTGGAAAAATTCTGCCGGTAGGGGGCACTATAATTGCGATGTCTGTACAATTTTCATTATTGTACCATCGAAAAGTGTATGAAGTTATCCATATAATTGAACCAAATTTTTTGTGCATGTTTCTGGTTATGGCAAACAAGTCCTCCCTGAACTTGAAAAAATTCCGAAAGAAGGGGGCGCTATAATTCCGATCTCTGTGCAATTTTCATTATTGTACCATCGAACAGCGTATAAAATTATGCATACAATTGAACCAAAATGTTTGTGCTTGTTTTTGGCTTTGGCCAACAGGTCCTCCTTGAATTTGGAAATATTGCGCGGTAAAGGGGCTCCGTGTTAGCGATTTTTGTATACTTTTATGATTTTTCGTAGTTTTATTGTGCATCGGCGGCTCATGCAGCGGCGGGAACTCGCTTCCTGCTAAGCCGGCTATTCGCAAACAGCTGATAACAACAGAATAAGGAAAAATTAATAATTTTAACAAATATCATGATATAGATTAACTCGTTTTTAGTCCGTTTAATTGACTTGAGCAGAAATTTAAGATGAAAATCAAAGTTGGTTTAGTATTGAACTAATAATATTGAAGTATTAACATGTGTAACTAGGTTTTGAAATATTAAGATGTATAAGATAGAAGAAAGTTTTGGGATTGGCACATCCAACTAGTTTTTTTTTTTTTTTGTGCGGGGGAACATGAAACTGGAACGAGTCTTTAGCTTTTATACCGGGCCGGGCCAAAATAAGGTTGTGCCAGGCCAGGACCTAGAGGAAGTTTCCTGTTTTAAGATTTAAAAAAAAAATTGTAAAAGAGTCCTGTTTTAAGAGAAAAGATTTTTTAAAGCGGTCTGTTTTAAGATAAAAAAATTTTGTAAAGTATCCTGTTTTAAAATAAAAACAACCGTGAAAGGTCCTTTATAAGACCCAAATTCAACAGATCATTTTAAAGGTTCTGTGGTCATCAACAAAAGAAAGTGCAGAAATAAAAATTTTGAAGTCTTACACGCATGTGCAGTTAAAAATTATTTCATACAAGTGCCCATATCTCATCAAATATTCAATATATTCATGTTTTAATTGCAGTATGCTGTTGCTACTGTTCTTTGTCAGGTTTTTGGAAAATTGTGTTAAATTTGGTTGAAAACTCTGTATGCTATAAACAAAAAACTTTTGAATTTTTCACAAAAACGTTAACATCTTCACGAATATGAGTGCTATGCTTACACAAGTACATACAAACACGTTGAACAGGACCCAAATAGTAATTTACCACAGTGACAAACCATTTCCAGCCTTTTCTGTTACATAGGTGATCGCAAATATTTTATTATTAAATTTATTATTAGAATTCAATTATCTTCACCGAGAAATATAAAATCAAACATGTTCTTTACATCCTAGAAGTTCAAAAACAATTCGCCAATAATGTTGGTAGATACTCGACAAACCGTGTGCAATCGAAAGCATGCAGTCCCTGTACCTTAACTTTTGGAGGCCAGTGTACAATGGCGGATCTAAGGGAGGGGCGATTGCCCCCCCCCCCTTGAGCAAAAAAAGGGTTTACAAAACGACATTATGCATCCTCACGGTAAATGACCTGCGACGAAGATCGAGCCCGGTGCTTCCCGGGCCGGGTCACGCCAGTTTAAATCCACGAGACTCGGCATGGGTACGGTCTTCTCTCGTTTAGAGCCGGACCGTGCCCTGATCTTAAATTTTTCTGCAAATTCGGCTCGGGCCAGACTTCTTTTTCTTCCAGGTCGAGCCTGGCCTAAATTTCATTCTTCCGAGATGTCTGCACTGGCCAAAATTTCCAGGTCGGGGCTCGTCCCAGAATAAAAGCTAAAAGTTCGGTCCGTGCCAGCCCGTATATTAGTACTGAATTGGCCTGACCGCGACCCGTGCATTTCTCTAAATTCTTCTCCCCGAGCTCAAGTTGGTCTGGCATCTTAGTTATTTGTTATCCGTAAAAGTTATATTTATGTTGTACATTTGTTTAGCGAAATCTTTAAAAAATTAATTTGATTTGATAAGTTACAGAGATGCATTTTAAAAAATCTACTTTTTTTTTTCTTTGTAGAGCTTTAAAACTGTGATTTTCTTTTATCATCCGTTTCTTTCATTCTAAACTGATTTTCTTACTGGATTTTCTTTTGAATATATTTGTCTAAGTAATGACTTTTACTAGTGTTTATATACATGATTGCCTAAATAGTCATTAATATTAATGTTTTTCTGTATTCACGAATTTCGAACGTAATCTAAAATAAAATATGAGCATAAGTAAGTGTACTTTATGACTAATTTTAATTGCAAAATGCAGGATGGGCTGGGTCGATGTTTTTGCTTTTATACCGGGTCAGGCAAATATTTTTTTTGTGTATGTGCGGATTGGACCTGGAAATTTACACTCTGACACATCGAACCTCTGACATATCGAAGCCAGCTTTATTTTTTTTTTTTTTAAAGCTTCTTTCAGCCATCATCTCATAGCTACTGAATATATCGGGTGTCCTAAAATGGACTGACCGATTTTAAATACAATTCAATAACTTGGAAATGGCGAGAGCTGTTAAAAAAATAATTGAAGGAAGACAATGTAAGATCTCAGGAGCAGGTGTGATTCTGTTCCGAATTTTCCGAAAATTTAACACTCTCGCTGCGCATCCCACGATTTCCACGGCCAACGTAAAAGTGACAAAATTTGCACAACCCGCAATTTCCACAGCAAATCTTTTTTATGACCTAATTCTATTCAAAAAAGAAACTTTTTAACAAAGATTTTGGACATATTTAATCTCTAAGATATGCAGATTTCAAATATGTAGTAAAATAAAAGCGCAGTTTTTGAACCTATTTTCATGAGATATATACACCGAAGAGCCATAGCATTATGACCACACACCATCTATAACAATGAGCTTTCCCAGAAGCAAAACCACTGCGCGTGCGCGGCTTATGTCGGAGTATATAAAGCGCCCATGCATTGTATTTCAAAACATAGCGTGATTAGCGACATAATGGGAAAAACAGTAGATTTATCAGACTTTGGTAAAGGTCAAATCGTTATGGCTTGGCGACTGGAAACGTCGATATCGGAAACGGCGCGCTTAGTGCGCTGTTCACGTGCAGTCTATGTAAGCACGTATCGAAAGTGATGTATGCATGGTGAAACGACAAGTCTCCGGCCAGCGGTGTGTCGCCTGCGGCGCATTGGTTCCAAAGGAGAGCGGAGATTGTTACGCATTATTCGTCGTGACCGAAGAGCTGCAACAGCCGAAATAACCAACAGCTACAACAGTGGCGGCCCAGACAATGTTTATCAACACACAGTGCCGCTTGCACTATTATGTATGGGCCTACGCAGTCTGCGGCCAAAGTACATTCTTGTGCTGACAGCACGTTATCGCCAGCAACGCCTGCAACGGACCCATGAACATCGGAATTGGACCATAGAAGAATGGAAGAAAGTTGCACAAATCACGTTTTCTGGTCCATCACATCGGCGGGAGCGTACGAATGCGCCGATTTTCAACGGAAACCCTGGCTCCCGGAGGCACAGCAGTTCGGAGACAAGCCTGTGGCGGCTATATTGTCCTGTGGCCGATGTTTTTATGGAGTACATTAGGACTCATAATCCCCGTAGAACAATCTCTGACGTCTGTGCACTACCTGAACATCGTTGCAGACCAGGTGCACCCATTAATGACAACAGTGTTTCCGGCGGGATATTGCATTTACCAATAGGATAATGCACCATGTCATATGGTTCATATTATCAGGTATTGGTTCGAGGAGCACTGTAGCAAGTTTCAAATCATGTCTAGCCTCCAAATTCACCTGATTTGAATCATATAGAACATTTGTGGTTCCACCTGGAAATCCCAATTCGTGCTGCCACGTTACTACCTCGCAATGTGTGAGAATTGCAGGGCCAGTTTGTGAGCTCTTGGTACCAGATACATCAAACTACCTATAAGAACTTTGTCGAGTTGATATCACGTCAGGTGTTGCTGGTTTTGAGGGTAAAAAGTGGTCCTACTCCGTATTAAACAGGTAGTCATAATGTAATGGCTCATCGGTGCATATATACACTGCTCAAAAAAATTAGGGGAGCAAGCAAAAAAGTGAAGAGAACAGTGCAAGACAGCCATGTATGGGCATAAAATGGATGGTACACGTGTATCAATATGCAATACATAAAAAAAGACGCAAATTTTTTTTAAGGGAGCTTTTATTCTTTGAAAAGATGAAAAGATGGTTTAGGGCAACAATTTGGTTTCATGTAAATGATAAAAAAAAGTATTGTTTAGAAATGATGCAAGATTTTTAATATGGCGAGTGGTCTCCTCGAACAGCTAAGACTGCTGCACACCTGTTTTCCATTGATGCGATGAGGTTATCGATAAGACTTTGGAGAATATTGTTCCACTGCTCAAGAGTTGCAATCTCCAAGTCCCAGACAGTAAAAGGAGGCCCCGGTCTCGCAGCAATGCGTCGTCTGAGTATATCCTAAACATACTCGATCGTATTTAGATCAGGAGAGCATGCTGGTCATGCCATACGCTGTATTGTTTTAGCTTCAAGCATGTTTTTTACAAGACGAACTGCATGAAGTCTGGTATTATGCATGGGAAAAAAGAAATCACTAATTACTGCAACATAAAATACGACACGAGGTCTCAGTATCTCGTCTGTATTACTTCGGACCATCAAAGTGCCATTCCGAATGATATGCAGACCCGTACGTCCACCTACATAGGCGTAGCGTGACTAGAAATTTTGGGGGGGCACCAAAGCCGTGAGAAGTGCGCCCTTAACGAATTTTCAATTTTGCCCCCCCCCCCCACCCCCCAATAAAAAAAAATCTTTCTCTTTGTAATGAGTGTAATAAAATTGATAAAGTGCAGAAACATAAATAAATTCTATAATATTTACAATATGAATAAATATTTCGCGTTTATTTTGGAACTTTAAAATGTTTAATTTTAATTTAGAAATTCAGACCAACTAAATAACATATGAGAAAATTGCAATTATTTGTTAGAGAGTTCATGATGTTTTGCGACAGGAAAAAAAAGGATCAAGAAAGAGAAAAGAAATTCCCCTGAAAATGATCGGCGGGCAAAAACTGAATAAATAAACAAAACCGTGGTTCGCAGCATAAATTTTGCGCCTGCGGCGACGGATCCTTTAGCCCCCTCTTTGCACGGCCCGGGGGGGGGAACACTAGAGGTCTGCACGGGCCACAGTTTCCAGGCCGGGGTGAAAATTAAAAGTTCCACCCGAGCCCGACCCGTTTATATTTTCACAGTTTATGGTCAGTCCCGGTTCGTAAAAAAAAATCAGTGAAAACAAGCTCGGCCCATAAAAAAAAAAAATCAATTAATTCAGGCCTGGTCCGGCCCGACTCAATTTCTCAAAAATTCCAATTTTTCTTAACATGCAATTGCAGGGCTGCCACTTGCTACTAAAATGCTATACCTAGCGACTGTTTTCAGCATCCGGCGGATATGGCGACTATTTTAGGGCGAAAACTTTTAAAAAGTGACTATTTCAAGAAAGCAGTAGGCGACTTTTTTCGGATTCAGCGACTATTTTTACTGAAAATATTCGGTCTTTTTCTTCAAAGCGCCTGTAAAGTCATCTTCCCAAACGCACTTTTTCACCGGTTGTTTGAGGAGATTCGCGATTTTTTCGGCGACGAATTCCAAAATTCGGGATCCCCCCCCCCCCCAAACCATTGACGAAAATAACTATTTATTTCCGAGATCTTTTTATACTATCGTTGAAGGAGATTTTGCGATTTTTTCCGCGATCCTTTGCCATTGCAGCTTTTTCTACTACAGATTGACGAAATTGATTTTTTTTCCGCCACCACTTGTCGAAATTCGCGATATATATATTTTCCGTGATCGATTGATGGTATTCGCTGTTTGTTTCAGATATTATTTGACGAAATTCGCGATTCTTTCCCACGATAGTTTATCGAAATGCGTGATTTTCTTTTCAAAACCAACTTACGAAATCCTTGATTTTTTGTGCAATCATTTGTTTAAATGCTCGATTATTTACGCGAATATTTGATCAAATTCGTGTCTTTTCAGGGATGATTCTGTTCTGAATTTTCCGAAAATTTTAAAAATTCGGGAAAATAAAATATCGCGAATTTCGGCAAATGATCGCCGTAAAAATCAATTTCGACAAACGTTCACAGAAAAAAATCGCCAATTTCTTTAAAAGATCGCAGAAAAAGCGAATTTTTTCAAGGGATCGCAAAAAACGCGAATTTCTTCGAGGGATCGCAAAAAACGCAAACTTCGTCTAGGGATCGCGAGAAAAATACAAATTCCACAAAGGGATCGCAAATTTTATCAAAGGATCGCGGGAAATACGAATTTTGTCAAAGGATTGCGGAAAAAACACATAATTGGCGCCGGGAGGCGATTTCCACCCCTTTCCCTCCCTCTGCTGTAACTTTTCAGAAAATTTGCTGTGAATTCCAGATTTTTTTTTTTAAACCCAGAATTACCCCTGCCGTCTTTTTGTTCGCGACCATTTGACGAAATTTGCAATTTTTTTCTCTTCATCGTTTGACGAAATTCGTAATATTTTGTATATTCTTTTGACGAAATTTGTGATGAAGGACGCGACCGAAGGACGAAAATCGCCATTTGTTTCCACAACCTTTGATAAAATTCAAGATATTTTTCCACGGGCGTTTAAGGAGATTCGCAATTTTTTTCCTCGACGAATTACCAAAATTCGCATTTTTTTCCGCCAATTGTTTCGTGGAATTCACGATTTTCTTTACACGATCCCTTGCCAAATTTCGTGAATTTTTCTACGACTGGTTGACGAAAATGATATTCGGTATTTGTTTCGGGGATTTTTGACGAAATTCGCGATTCTTTTAAACGATCTTTTCTTTTGTCGACTGACTGAGGAAATTCTTGATTTTTTGAGCGACTATTTGACCAAATTCGCGGGTGTAATTTTTTTTTCTGTTCGCGACAGTTTGACAAAATTTTTGATTTTCTTTCCGTAGTCTTTAGGCGAAATTTACAAGTTTTTTTTTCGCGACTGATGGAAAACTTCTTTTTTTTCTAAAGCCAATTGTTGATATCGGCGATTTTTTTTTTTTTTCGTTACCGAATGGCAAAATTCGCGAATGTTTGATGAATTGATTTTGTGGATTTCTCGAAGAAAAAAAAATCGGGGCTTTCACGAAATTAAAAAAAAAATCGCATACGAATCATATGTCTGTTCAAGAAATAAATTTGGAAGATTCCATCCAAACAAATATTTTATTATGCGGGATTTTCCTTTTTTGTGCGGAATTTGCGATATCCCACACGCTATTTCTAACCCTACCCCTCAAATAAAACTTTTCTTCCTTCTCTCCAAGAAACTCTTGAAATGAAAGGCCTGATGGAAAGTAGTTACCTGGATGATCTGCAAGAAGTTTTTACTGCTATGTTTCCAGGTGCTGTACATATTTTTTATTGTGGAAGAACCAAGTTACTTCGTAACTGAAACATTAGGGCCTTATTTTCTGGATAACTTGCATTCTCAGTAGAAGAAATCACTCTATTCTTTATTCACTGATTTGAGCAGAAGCATAAAATGTGGACATATAAAGTCCTTTCATTGTTATGGATAGAATTTTTAGAAGCCTAGAAATGGCAAAAGGACGAGAAACGTAATTTGGGAAGGTAAAAGCAGGGGCGGCTGATGGCGCCCCTGGGTGAGGTTTTTTTTTTAATTACGGGCAGCCGCCCAAGCTCGCCTCCTCTCTCTAAGACTGGATTTGGTTGGTTGCAAAATACAATTGCCCCAAAAGTAATGCAAAAAGTAATGCAAAAAATAATTGCACCAAAAGGAACAGAGCTGCATTTTACAATTTCCGCCTAGGGTGGCAAAACGCCTAGAAATGGCAAAAAGAAGAGAAAAATTCATTTTGGGGGGGATAAAGGCAGGGGCGATTTTATTAGCCATGATGGCGCCCTGTGAGAGATTTTTTTACTGTACCACTGCTAATGCTATACTCTTTTTTTTTCTTTTAAAAGGCTTTACTAAAACATTTTACTTTGTGCACTCCTTCCAGGGCCAAAACTAGCTATATTTTCACCCGGGGAAAACGTCGATTTTGGCGCCCCTCCCCTGCCTTCCTCTGCAAAGTAAATTTACGAAAGTTTCTAGTAGCGGACTTATTTTAAAATTTAAAATGTGTAACAATAAAATACATAATATTGAAATATATAACCAGCTTTATCAAATATTTATTCATTAAAACCTGGGGGGAAAATTGAAAGGAAGCGGAAATAATTCCGCTTTATACAGGTTTTCGTCTTAGGAGGTATAACTGTTGGTATTCTTTCTGTTGGAACCATGTAGTTTTTTTCATTTAAGACACGATTCCATTATAGACGGATTTCATTTTTCGAGATTTTACTGTTGTTGTAGCATTGCAAATTATTACAATTGGGGCACTTTAATGTCATAGTAATATGAGTCACATTGTTTTAGGAACTAAAAACCAGGATTTACTGTAGGTATAAAAATGAATTCCAGTTTTGTAAAATATCTTCCTGTACTATCTACATCAGTTTTTCGGAATTATCACTTATACCACTCTTCTTATTTACAGGCTGATATGTCTAGATACTTTTCTGAACTTAATGCTAATTTTCAAATTTATGTCTGACTCAAAACAACAACAACAACAAAATTATTAAGTTTTTACTTCTTATTTTGTGAATTTTCGACCGCTTGGTTTTTATTGTCCCAGTCGGTCACCTTACCTCGCCTCCTCTAAGGACAGATATGGTGATATGCATGTAAAAAAGTAATTATAAGAAAAAGAATGGGGTTATTCATTTGCTGTCTTGTACGCGAATCTTTTTATCTATTTGACATTTTTAATGCACTGTACTAAGCTTTTCTTTTTGACTTTTCGGGTAGAATTTTAATGTCAATATTTTTTACACAAATTTCGCACGCATATACATATATTGTATAAAAAGGCAAACCAAATTTTCATCTGACGTTCCCTGCACGAGGCGCCCAGAACACATGCCCCATCACCCCCCCCCCCCTCTCCATAGTTTCAAACCCTGACTCCTTCTCCCGTTTGATTTTATTGCACCGAACAATCATTTGACGTCGCGCCCATAGCAAGACGGGAAAAAAGAAAGCTCCAAAAAGAATAGAATAGCCTTCATGGAATCTTTTCAACAGAAAAGTCACATTCAAACAAAATCTTCATTTGGCGCCCTTTTCGCCTTTCGTTCTGATGTCTCCCCCCCCCCCCCCCTAGGAAATCGGTTATCAGCGAGGGACAGTTTTACACAAAAGAGAGGAGTAGGGACTGACCTATTGGCCTTGGAAAATGTTAGTGGTTCTCCTATTTGCAGTCTTCTATTATAGATGAATCTTTTTATATATTTGTAAATTTTAATGCATTTGGTTCAGTTTTCCTTTTGGATTTTCCGGCTGCGAGACATTTTTATGCAAATTCGATATGTATACATATACATTTTTGTATGTAAAGACAAAAAAAATCTTCATTTGGCGCCCCCTACGCTTTCTGTTCTGGCGCCCGGGGTACAGAAGGTTGGGGGGGGACGTGCCCCCCCGACGCTACGCCTATGTCCACCTATGCTGGTTCCAGCCAATAGCATCAACCCACCTCGTCTGTAATGTGATCTTTCACGAACGAATGTGGGATTATTTTGAGTACCTCTTTCTCTGCATGCCAAAACATTAGATGTCACATCCAGACTGAATCGCGACTCGTCTGTAAACAGAATGTCACTCCAACAGCGTTGCCTCCAAACTGGATGTTCAGTTCATCACCTTCTTTGGCCGCACAGTGGCTTGAGGTCAACGGAATACAGACCATTGGCTTACGTGCATAGATACCACCCTGATGAAGCCTATTTCAGACTGTTTGGCTGGAAACCTTTCGTCCTTTGGCCAAGAACAACTGTATTTGCAGCTGAGTAGCATTGCCCGTTCCGTCTCGACAAACTGTTAACAGGATATATCAGTCATCAGTTTCTGTGTTAGCATATTTTCGACCTTGCACTTGTCGATGACTGTCATTTCATGTGTCTTGGAATCGATTCCACAGCCTTTCATGGATACTTCTTGCGACTCCAACAGCGTCCACTACACTTCGTTGTGTTTCCCCAAATTCAACTGTCCCAATAACACGCCAAGCCATGGATTGCGGTAAATCATGTTGTTGTGACATTTCCAAGCCACCTTTTCTCAAAACACAAGCTGAGCAATTGAATTTTACAACTGAGGCAGTGAAACAGACGTTTCTGCAAAATCCCGATTTCTGCACTTATCTCCTTTTTCCTATTTTTGACGTCATAAACTTTAATGTACATGTGAAGTTTCCTATGTCTTCATGTGCTGTTTTCTACAGCACTTTAAATTATGGCTGTTTTATTTTAAGTTACTTATTGGTGTAAATAATTACGTAATTTCGTTAAAACTATATGTGCTCCCCAAATTGTTTTGAGCAGTTTATATATGCAGCGAGGGGGTTAAGGCATTCGGTTCCGAAAAATTAAAAAAATCATCAATCCGAAAATTCGAACATAAAAATAATCGCGAGTTTTAACAAATGGTCGCCATAAAAAATCTATTTCGTCAATCGTTCGCAGAAATTAACACGTTGACTGCCGACTACGAGATAACTCGTAGATTGAGTTCTTTTCTAGGACGCCAACTACGAGTTATCTCGGAATAATATAATGTGATTAAATCAAATTGTTATTTTAGCCCAGATTTCTGAAAATTGCCGTGGCAGTCAACGTGTTAACTTCATTTTCGCCAAAGATTCGCGGAAAAAACGCGAATTTGGTCAAAGGGCCACGGAAAAAACGCGAAATTCTGCAAATGATCACGGAAAACGCGAATTTCGTCAAAGAATCGCGGAGAAAACGCGAATTTTGTCAAATAACCGCGAATTTCGTGAAAAGATCGTGAACAAATGAAAATTGTATCAAAGAATCTCGAAAGAAACGTGAATTACATCAAAAGGTCGCGAAAAAACGCGAATTTCTTTAAAGAATCGCGGAAAAAAGTTAATTTCGTCAAAGAATCGCTTAAAGAACGCGAATTTGTCAAAGGATTGCTGAAAAAAATGCGATTTTCGTCAAAGGATCGCGGAAAAACGCGAATTTTGTAAAAGGGTCGTGGGGGGGAAAACGCACATTTTATGAAAGGGCTGCAAAATTACGCTAATTTCCTCAAAAGGTTGCAGAAGAAACGTAAATTTCGTCAAAGAGTCGAGGAAGAAATGCGAAAAAGTATTATTAAATAATTGTTTGGGCGAGCCCGTTATGGAGCTTTTACTCTATATAGTTTTTATCTTCAAAAATATTTAGGCTTTCTTTTCAAAATTCGGGTCGGCCCGAACCCTTCTCGCAAGAGTGAAAACCCAATACGAAACTGACCCAAACCCGAAATGATGTATGTCAATCTGCTCCAAACCCAACGCGCTAGAGCGGAGCTAAAAAGTAGAAGTCAACACGATCCGCAGCAGAAAAGTAGAAGTCAACCGGACCCAAACCCGACCCGCAGCAAAAAGTAGAAGTCAACCGGGCCCAAACGCGACCCGCAGCAAAGAGTAGAAGTAATACGACCCGGCAGTCAAAAAAATTAGACCCGACCCGCGCATCAGATTGCAGTCTTCAAATTTCTAAAATCGCCCCCCCCCCCTTGAGGACTCTCCAGATCCGCCCTTGCCAGTGTATATATATATATACTTATGTATGTATATGTGTGTGTGTACATATATATACAGGGTGATTCAAAACTTATCGTTCAAATTCTGCGGGGAGGTAGTAGGGAATAAATACGTCAGGAAACCGATTTTACATAGGAAAGTACATCCGCAAATGCACGCATGCGTATGTAGAGGGCGCTATGTGTACCCAACCTTCCATTGCGTCCCAATCATTGTTTTGACTTGCCTAAAGCTAGTATTATTTCTTCTCCTACTTCCACTTCTCATTTGGACCTCCACAAAGAATGTCACATCTTTAAAAACTCCAAAAATCTCGTTGGCCTTTATTCAACGCCTTCATTCATTATCTGACGCCTGGAAACTTCTCGTTTAATTTTGTTCTTTCCGTTTTATGTAGATGACGTTTGCGGACATACTTTATTCCTATGTGAAATCGGTTTCCTGATGTATTCCCTACCTCCCGGCGAAATTGGAACGATAAGTTTTGAATCATTCTGTATATGTACATATATGTGTATACATATCTACCCTATATATATAAAATCCTAATGAAACGAATTTATGAAACGACTGATTATGTTTCGCGGCGATTTCTCCTAAAATATGGAATAATTTTAATCAATTTTCAAATTCAATTTTTAATTTTCAATTCAATTTTTTAATTAATTAATTTTTCAATTCAATTTATAATTTTTTTTCAATTCAATTTTTTAATTTTCAAATTTTAATCATGACAGATATTTTTTTCACATTTTAGTAAAGGTTATTATTTTAAACTAATTTGGCGACCAGTTTGGCCTCCCTTAAATGTATGCTAAGAACAATGCTTTTTTTTTTTTTTTTTTTTTTTTTTTTTTGTATTTCATTATAATTTTATTTAATACAAAACTTTCATTTAAAACTGAAAAGTTTAAAATTAATGGCTTTCACTTCTTTCTTTTTTTTTTTTTTTAAATGAAACGAAAAGAAAAATATTAGGCACAGATGTCATATACGCACCGGGATACCTAAATGGCGTTATTTTGCCTGACATGTTAACCCGGCTATTGTTGCTTACTTATTAATAAATGTTTATTTACATTTATTTTCTTTTTATTTAAAAAAAAAAATGTTATAAATTGTTTCGTTCTATAGTTATTAATTATTTTTTTTTGTTTATTGTTATTTCATTTTAAAAATAATAGAAAATAATTTAAAAATACATATGTAACTGGAATTCGAAAACGAGGTTTTCGCCAAATTGTCGTTAAAAAAAATCACGCCAAACCCTATTAAATAATGCAACAAATCCTGACATTTAATTTCAAATTCAAAGCAATGTTTTAATGGTACTACTTAGTTATCCTGTAGGCCAATTTCGCCAAATTATATAAATCGCCAAACCACTCACCAAATTATACAAATTGACATAATTTTTATTTTAAATAATGAAAGAACAAATAAATCAGTATAACATTAATAAAAATAAAAATAAAACGTCGAAATAAAAATCACTTGATGGCGTAAACACGTGTAACTTCCTTACAGTCAAGTGAATGTGACATTTACGATCAACCATTATAGGCATTTAATCTTATAGTCTGGCGATAGATTTTTGGTCGATTTGGATAACCAAGTAGTACTGTTTTTAATTTACCACTCGAAAAATAAAAAAATGCTAACTGGCGAGTTAAAAAAAAAGGCTATTGGTGAGATTTACATCCTGCTAACATAAAAGTACCAAGAATTCTTTGCGATCATGGCAACTTTTATGTAGTTTTATTCGAAAAAATAACTTTGATTCTTTAATCAAAATGGAAACCTTTCTTATGAAAAGTGAAGAGTTGTAATTGTTTGTGGCAGTTACATGACTTGGACTATTATAATATAAGTGAAATGATGGCGATAGAATAATATTTGGCGACTTATCGCCTGTGGCTGGCTAACATTAAAGTACCAAAATGGCCGCCTGGAATATAAAAAGCGAAGGGACCCGCCCGGAACTGTTGATAATAGTCACATGACTTAGGCTATTATTATAGAGATTGTTTTCAATTCTAAAAACAGCACAAAGAATAATATTTCCTAACGATTGAAAATTTATTTACACGTAACTATTAAAAACAGAAAAAAAAAAAAAACTTTAAAATTACTATTAAATGAGTAAGTGTTAAAAGCAGAAAAATATTGAAAATTATGTCTTGAAAATTGTATTTACACGTGAATATTGAAGGAGAAAGGAAACTTTAAAATAATAAATACATTAATATGCGTTTAACCCTTTCAGGGGCAAGGTACTTCTATTCGTAAAATGTTGAAATCAGTGAATGGCACCAGAATTTACAAACAAATTTCGAAATACGAAAATGCTTTTGTTCACTTAATAAAAGGGAAATTTCCATTCCAATATTCTGGTGCCAATGTGACATTTAAGAATTAAAATTAAGCGGTCCAAAAATGAACCACCGCCCTTGAAGGGGTTAAAGCAGTGAATTGTAGTAAATTGTATTATGTCAATCGTTTTATAACGCTGTTAAAAAATACCTGTAGGCAAAGACTCTGTTTACGTAATTCATTTTATTTTAGCTTCCTTTCAAATGTTTAACTGGTCTTCTTTAATCAAACACGAAAATAACCATTGGATGTTTTAACAGCAACTGATTCGGCCTTAAATTTTCTCAATCAAAGGGAATTGAATGGGAACCCGTTTACAGGGAGATCGCTATAGGTTTTTTCATTATAATACAATCTTTTTAATACCGATCAAATGAGCGTGCTTTTAGATTCTGCGGTGTCTGAACGGGGGTTGGCGAGCGTAGCTTGCAGGGGGCAGAGCCCCCTAGTATATATATAATACTGGCGCCCGGCTAACCGAAAAGTACCGACAATTTTTATAGAAGCATGATTTACAAAATTTAAATGTTAAATTTTCTAAATACTAAAAATTACATTGAAATCGTGAAAAGCATATTTAAGTAAAATAAGTTTAATTTACATAATTTATAAACAAACCTTATAGTCCGTGAGCCAGCAACAGATTTTGATGACCAAGTTCCTCTCGGCGGATAATTTGTAAAATGCTTCGGAGCGTTGTATCATGAAGCTCCGTGAACGTCAGCTGCGGTTCCGTGGGTGGCTTGAGCAGCAGTAGCCTCCCACGCACGTAAAAAAAAAAAAAAAAAAAAAAAAAAAAAAAAAAAAAAAAATTAAGTCATTTCCTTCCGTTTGAAAATTTGTCAAATTATAGCTAACCCAATATCTTGAAGAAAACAGAAATTCAGCTGATTATAAAGTGGTGATTAATACGTCAGCTGGTCACACAAACATGAAAAAAAAT
This sequence comes from Maratus speciosus, assembly GCA_963932465.1. Classification (NCBI taxonomy): domain Eukaryota; kingdom Metazoa; phylum Arthropoda; class Arachnida; order Araneae; family Salticidae; genus Maratus; species Maratus speciosus. The sequence continues at coordinate 481,983,138 of OZ010794.1, read as the reverse complement.
ATACAGGGTGCAAAGAAAAGGCCCTTTAACTTAAAAATACTTGCGAACGGAGAGATCTACAGCTATGGAAGGGAGGTAACGGTATAGTAAAGTGACTACGCCCGATTAAGTGCAAACGATGGCAGAGCCCCTAGTGGCGAAATTTGAAAGATAACCATTGCAAATCGAAAACACAAAGAGATAGAGCAAAATTTCCAATTAGAAAGGTTTTGAGCATCAATGAATTAGTACCAAACGACATTTGGTTTACATGGTTAAAATAAATCTTTGCCTGTTTACCCAAAAATGTCCGAAATCGATGCACTCTATTTTGTGTAAACGTTTGAATGGAATAGCCAGAAGTATGAAGAAATACGTACAATTTATGGTATAAATACGTGCTTATCTCAATGCATTTTGATAACATCACACAAAAAAGACAAACTGTCTCACAGTGATAAAAAGTTAATATTTAGTTAGTATGTTCGAAAAGTTCGCCATTGCTCACGATACACAATTGTATTCGTGAGAGCTACATGCACATTTTCCCGCATAGAACGGCTATTGCAAGACTCTTCAATACGACGACATAGATTTAATCTAAAATTTTAAATGCATTAGAAATTAAATTTTTACAGACATTACAGCACAATACAACGTCACAATCTGAAATTGTGCACTGCTATATTTACGGAATGTGAATAGGCAAAGTAGAATCGTCGCTCATCGATTTCGGACATTTTTGTGTACACAGATGACGATTTATCTTATCTGTGGGAGCTAAATGTAGTTTCGTACTAATTAATTGATGCTCTAAAACTTTCTAACTGGAAATTTTGCTCTATCTCATTTCATTTACGAATTTCAATAGGTATCTTCCAAATTTCGCCACTAGGGGCGCTGCTGTCGTTTGCATAAGGTCGGGCGTAGTCGCTTTACTATACCGTTACCTCACTTGCATAGCTGTAGCTCTCTCCGTTCGCAAGTATTTTCAGGTTAAAGGGCCTTTCCTTTGCACCCTGTATATTTTTTTCCTGTTCGTGTGACCAGCTGACGTATTAACCACCACTTTATAGTCAGTTGACCTTTTTTTTTCTTCAAGATATTGGGTTAGCTATAATTTGACAAATTTTCAATCAGGAGGAAATGACTATTTTTTTCTTCTTTTTTTTTATGTGCGTGGGAGGCTATACCGCTGCTCAACCCACCCACGGAACCGCAGCTGACGTTCACGGAACTTCATGATACAACTCTCTGAAGCATTTTACAAATTATCGGCAGAGCGGAAATAACTGACGAAATTTGTACCTGGCTCGGGGTCTATTAATTCAAATACTTGAAATTTCATGGACATTGGCTGCAACTCAATTTATTTTAACGTTATTTCTAATTAATTCAATAATTAAGACAGAACGAATCTGAAATTGGATGAACATTCCTTATATTATTCAGATCTACTGCATATATTTCTACCATTTTACTGACAGAATAAAAAACTAGTCGTTGGGGGGTCACCGTAATACTTACTTATCATGGATATGCATAATATAAAATATGAAAATAAAACATGTGTGAACTATTTATAAAATGCATATCCAGGGATTTCTAAGTTTACTGAAATGTGAAATTTAATAGGCTTTGTCGCAGTATTACATTCTCAATACATATCACATTTCAAGCCTCTATCTCAATTTGTTCGGTAGATACAGCGTTTCAAAGCGTGGCTTGATGACATCATAAACTTTAAATGCTCTATTACTGAATTGCGTAAAAGAAACATCTTTATAATTCCAAAAATTAGAATCATATTAATTAACAGTTTACTGCGTCGGATTAAGCGTCTCATTTCCAATTAAAATATATCTTTGAATTGAAATTTGAATGAAATACAGGGTCATGAAAAATTGAAGAGTGTGGAAAATATGATTACAAATATCTCGGCAACTAATTATCCGATCGACTTCCTTCTTTATGCAAAATTTATGTTTTTTTTAATATTTCGAGAGTCCGAAAAAAATAGTTTCCGATAATCGAGGTTAATGAAATTCAATAGGCTTCTTCTCATTCTTACTTACTAAGTGCACACCAAATTTCAAGTCTCTATCTCAATTTGTTCGAAAGAGAGAGCGTTTACAGACAAACAGACGGATGGCACAATTTTTTTTCTAAAAATATGTTTTTCGGAATCTCCAATGTCTGAAACGTGTAAATCCGTCAAACATTTCTTTTTTTTCAATTTTTAAACGATTACAAGACTTACCTTATACTACGTATGATGGATAAGTAATAAGTAAGCACAATGCTTTCAAATGGAACGATTTTTCAATGTTTTCTCAAACATCTGGTTTCCCATAGCTTCGAACCTGGAGGAAGAATACTGTCCGTAGATTTTCAAGATCTTTATAAATATTCAATGATCTGAAACTAAAGAGAAGCTGGAGTAAGCTCCCATGTTTAGTTAAATTTCCATGTTTCCTAAGCTTTTATATGTTTGGAATTTTCGAAACATTCTGTTTCTGTACCATTTCTAGAATTCCAGAAGACGTCCTGTTTTAGCTAGCGAGCAACTTCTAATAAAAATATCACTGTTAATTATGACATATTCTATTTCTCGTTTTCCGAAATATTATACCCTCTATTATTATACCCCTTGATGTGAGACAAGCGACAAATCATCATACTAATGAAGTACTCTCATTTTATGGTCATCGGTACCTAAGACAAGTAAATTAAGATATCTCTAGTAAATTAAGACTATCTTATTTTATTGCATATAGAAAATCCTTCAGAGCACAAAAATCACTTCAGGCAAGGTCTAGAAATTTCCTTTGAATCGATATGATTTATAATTGGCAATGTTTATTTCAAGCAATTGCCCATACCCATTCACTGCATGTTTCCTCCAATTTTCCACGGTGCCCATCTATTTTTCTTTCTTTCCCTCTTAATTTCTAGCTCTGTAAACAGGCGATTTTTATTAATGGATTGGCAATTTTTTTATCGCCTTCATTTTCAACAATTTTTCTCGTTCCCTAATGACACAATCAACTGAGAATTGCACCGCTGCGAGAAGCAATTTGTCACTGGATAGTGCATGAAATTGATTACGAAGAGAATAAATTAAGTATTTTTTTTCTGCCCCAGAAATTGGCAACGGTGTGATGTTCAAGGATATGTCGTTATCTCCTGTGAAATCGTCCGTTCTTATTTTGGAACATTGAGATAGATGATTTTTTTCTTTAAATGACATATATATGATATTTTTTTATTGAGCAGATAATTGCAGAGTATATAATTGCAGCCCCATGTAATTAAATAATTTTCTATTTTAATTATACTGATCTGCGAAAAATAGTGGTTACACGTAAAAACATAGGAGGTTGAATGAGATGAGATAAGGGCATTACTTGTTAGAATATAGTATGCTGAAAAGTACTTCGATTTTTTATAGCCTAATAAATAGCTATTCGAAAATTACACTATTTTAATGAACACTTTCATTTTTAAAAGGTAATTTACAGAGATCGTGATGTATTTATTACGCAATTAAAATCCTTTTTTGTAAGATAAATCATTATACTACTGTTATCAAAAAATATCCGGAATGCATGCTTCATTTAAAATAGTACATCTATAGTACAGATCGTCTGCAAACTTTTATCAAACATTTTTATGACTTCTAGAAACATCTGACAATAGTCAGGAATTTATTTCATTTTATCGTCTGAAAATAAATTTGCTTTTAATGAGATAAGAATTTTCACTCTTGATTACTCGAAATTGCGAATGTTACTGAGCAAAGAACGTGCATTAAATTTTGTATTAGCAACGAAATTTCTGCTACAAAAGCTTTTGAAATGTTGCAAAAAGCATTTAAAGACGGCTGTTTATCGAAAACATCAGCATTTGATTGGTATAAAAGGTTTAAAGATGGTAGAGAATCTGTCGTAGATGATCCGCGATCTGGTAGACCGGGGATGTCAAACTGTGGCCCGCCTGATACCACTAATTTTTTAATTGAATAGTTCACTTCTTGAGTCGCAGATTCGAGGATTTGATAAGGCAATGATTACTATAAAATGTTAGTGGTATCTGGCGGGTCACAGTTTGACAACCCTGTGGTAGACCATGCACTTCGATTAAGATATCGATAAGGTCAGAGAATTGGTGCTCGGTGATGGTCGTTTGACAATAAGACACATTATTGAACAAGTTACTATAGCATTTGGTTTCTGTCAAGCAATTTTAAAAGATCATTTAGGGTTGCGACGCGTCACTTCTCGAGTTGTTTTAAGCAGAGGCGTCGCCATGAGGGGTTATTGGGGGGGGGGGGGGGGGGGGAGTTTGTGAACTTGAGAAATTTGGACTTAAGTTGGGAAATTGTAGATTTTTGAAAGGATTTTTCTTTTTTTAAAAATAATAGCAAAACAAATATGAATTTATTATTATTTGGTGACTTTTTTACTTTCTTCAATAGAAGAAAGTATTGTAATCGAAAAATTTTTCGACTTCCGCTTTTTGACGGAGTTACACGTTTTAGGGGTCAGAGATCCCCAAAAACATGTTTATACATAATGTCCATTTGTCCGTTTGTCGGTCTGTCCGTGTGTCTGTCGCCATTGTAACATCAAAAAGTGTATGAAGTTATGCATAGAATTGAACCAAATTTTTTGTGTATGTTTTTCGTCATGGCAAGAAGGTCCTCCCCGTATTTGGAAAAATTCCGTCGGAAGGAGGCGCTGCAATAACAATTTTTGTGCCAGTTTTCAATATTATACCATCGAAAAGTGTATGAAGTTATGCATACAATTGAACCAAATTTTTTATGTATGTTTTTGGCCATGGCAAGAAGGTCTCCATGAATTTGGAAAAATTCCGCCGGAAGGGGCGCTGTAATAGTGATTTTTGGGCCATTTTCAATATTGTACCATCGAAAAGTGTATGAAGTTATGCATAGAATTGAACCAAAAACTTTTTTTAAGTTCTTGGCTATGGCAAGCAAGTCCTTCCTTAATTTGGAAAAAATTCGCCGGCAGGGGGCGCTGTAATAGCGATTTCTGTGCCATTTTGAATATTGTACCATCGAAAAGTGTATGAAGTTATGCATAGAATTGAACCAAATTTTTTGTGTATGTTTTTGGCCTTGGCAAGACGGTCCTCCTTCAATGTGGAAAAATTCCGCCGGAAGGGGGCGCTGTAATAGCGATTTTTGCGCAGTCTTCTTAATTTTTCGTAGTGCTATTGTACACCAGTGGCTTGTGATTCGACGGGAACTTCCCATGCTGATAAGTCGACTCTTAGTGATTTTAATAAATATCATGATCGATATTATCTCGTTTTTACTCCGATTAATTGGCTGAAGCAGGAATTTAAGATGAAAGTCAAAGTTGATATAGTATTGAACTAATAAAAATGAAATATTGACATCTGTAACAACATTTTGAAATATTAAAGTGTATGAGATAGAAGAAAGTTTTGGGATTGGTACATCCAACTAGTTTCTGAGTGTCGTAACAATTAAATAGTTAGAGAAAATACAAAAAGAATACAGCAAGACTCAACATGTCATTGTGTTTCTCTATTCTATGAAAATATCATTCATCTACCAAACCTTCATTTCTGTACCCCTGTCCATCAATAGCTGACTCTAATCCATATTGTACCATATTGTGTATGTATAAAGCCTAAAGTTCGGACACCCAAAGTTCGGACTTTCCAGCGGCAGTTTTCAAGAAAGAAGAGAAAAACAAAATTGTTGAAACAAAAAAAGGTCTAGAGCAAAGAAGCTTTATTACTGAATCTGAACTCATGTCTGTATACAGAATAAAACAAAAACTTTTTAATGATATACCTAAGTTAATAAAGCAGCCCACATTAACTAAAATGTTTAATATATATACAATATATACATATCAATACAATGTGAATAGTTAAGAAAGTTACCAACTGCTCTGCTCAACAAGCGCAAAACGTTTTGACACATTTACAAATTCATTTTTTAACGGAAAGATATAAAATTGCAAGGCTTGACTATAGAAGCGATTTGGAATAGAACTGTGTTTTCCATTTTTTGATAAATAAATTAACTATTGAGTTATAAGCGATTTGGATCACGTGACAAAGGCGTTTTTCACCCTTCCTTGAATGGTTATTATTCTTTCAAGCGGGAATTCGGTTCAAAACGTCCACTTTGACACTATTTTCTGAAAGATCTATAGCGTTTGCAAAAAAAAAAAACGGAAAACAAAGTTCCATTATATAGTTTCTGAACAACAACACCTGCTAGTTTCATGTATCTCTGAACAAAAATAAATTTAAAACCTATGTCATAAAGTTGGCCTTTTGGATTTGAGAACAGCCTTAAATAAATGTTTTTGTTTTATCTTTTACTTTGTTATGATTTATTTAATGAAAATGATTGTTTAATTTAGTACTAATAGTTCTTATATGCAATTTTTTTATACATTAACGTCATATTCTGCCTTTTTAACTAGTGAATTTTCTTTTTCTTTTTATTGGAAAAGTAATATTTTTGATAACCCAAAGTTCGGAAAAATCCGAAGTTTGGACTTGGTAAAGTCCCGAGGATTCCCAACTTTAGACTTTGTACTGTATCATAATATGAATTTCAGGATATCCTTATGAGAGAACACAAGATTTATTTACAGTAATACAGCAACAGCTAAAACATTAAATTTACGGTTGTAATTTACGCGGGTTTTTGAAGAACTTAAGTCCCTGTCCGTAGAATCCGTTCTAAGCGTGGGTTCCTTGAGTTAAGTACTAACCGTACTCTAACTTGATTATTTTAAAGTGAGATAGATGTCCACCAGAGTTTTTCTACTTGATGCAACACGCCCTGCAGATTGGACAGAACTTATGCTTTTGAAAAAGCACAGAAGTGAACCCCTCTCAAACGCGTTCAGAGTATAAATACCTGAGAGGTCCCTTGAGCAATCGTATATATTCGGAAGCTGATTTCTTTATTGTTTGCTGCTACGTAGGGAATCTGACGAACTATCAAACGAACCAATAATTGTAGCTTTTATGGCATTAGTTTCAGCATTTTTCTTTGGAAAGGAAATTTTTTTACGTACAAGTATCATTATCAAAATACATATATTGCACATATCATTTGAATTAGAAATTAGAGCAGTTTGTTTCAAGTGTAGAAATTCTTGAATCCCCCCCCCCCTCCATCGCAATAAATATTTGTAGCTACGCCCCTGGTTCCAAGAACTTTGAATTTGTTCCAAAAACAACAGCATGTTCAAGTGTCACGAGAGATGTCTTCTTAAGGTGATTCCTTTCTAAAACGCATTATTACCAATGATAAAACTTGGATATATACTTTTGATACAGAAACAGCTTAACAGTCAAGAGAATGGCACTTGAAAAGTGAAGAAAGACCGAAAAAACCACGTCAAAGTTGCTCAAAAATTAAGTTAATGTTGATGATAACAGTCACATTGGTACCAACACAGTTGGTAGCAATTGTGCGTTATTAATTGCTACCAACTGGCCATACAGCCAATAACAATTATTATTTGAGTGTTTTGGGCTGTTTGCGTGAAGCAATTCGTCGAAAATGGCCTGAAATGTGACTAGAAAACATCGGTTTTGGACCGATTCTCACAGTACAATTATTATTCGTGAGTTTTTAACCAAACATTCAACAAATAGGGCTTCACATCACAAGCTGCGTATTCACTTGATATGGCACCGTGTGATTTTTTATTATTTCCACGGTTGAAATTGCCTCTTCGTGCTCACAGTTTTGAGTCTATTAATTCGATTAAAAGAAAACTTTATACGAACTCTGAAGGGGTTTCACATAAACGACTTTAAGGCACGCAGTGGCGCATCCAGGATTACGCTTTGGAGGGGGCTAGCATATTTTAGAGGCCTATATGTGCCTCCGGCCTGGCCTGCTGCCGAGTACTCTTTCTTTCATTTGATTTGATGGGACGTGTCGGATCAGGTCCTGACTTAGTTTTTTTCTGCTGACTTGAGCATAGTTGTAACAGCCAGATAAAGCTCTGGAAAGTTTTGGTGGGGCTAATTTATTAGCTAAAATTGCTGAAGGGGAATTTTCATCTGTGGTATGTATTTCCTAAATGTATTATTTTTTTTCATCTATGTAGTTTATAGACACAAATCTATATATCACATACAGGGCTGAACAAAAACAATTCGGATAATTTTCCAACAGTAGATGGGAATTACTAAAATTGTTTTTTCAAATGTGTTATGCGTTTTCCAAATTGAATTAGACGTTATATTTCACCTTATTAAACGTTTAAGTTGTTGCAAAGTGTTTCATAATCTATGTTTGACGCATGATTTATCTTTCATGTTGATATTTATATGTGGTTTGCGTCGCTTTATTCTAAAATATCTAGAAATTTTTTTCAGTTAAAAACGAGGTCAACACAATTTTTGAATAGATTTGCTTTCGCCTTTATTTAATCGATAAAATTTTTTCCAAATTCTAATATTAATCGCAGAACGATTTTTAAACTGAAGAAAAAATATTAGGCAAAGTCTTATAATCTGAAATAGTGGTGCCAGACTCTTTGTAAAATCCAAAAAGTGTACGCGTCTTGTAAAAGGTAAAAATGTGATTTTTACCTTTTACAAGATTTTTTTGTGTTTTGCTTTCACACCCTTAAAGAGGACCGGGAAAGCAAAATTCAACCAAGAAATCGATTTTTACTTTTTTATATCATTAAATAGTTTAAACTTTTATCTTTCCAACGATGTGTCACACATGTTTATATATAAAAAAATAAGTGTTGAAATTATTCATTCTTTTGTAAGAGTACTTCACAGCTTAATGACCATTTAAATCTTTAATTGACTTTTTCTCAAAACTTGGATTTTTCATGTTTATGTTCCTTTTTTTTCAATATCTATTAAACTTAAGAACTCAGATTTTTTTTTTTTATACTTATATTATGTTATATTGTATAGTTTAACAAGGGGGTTTAATGATTTGTTGAGAATTATTTATTTTAGGCAGTGAAATTTTACCAAAAATGCTAATTTAAAAGTGACTTTCAATAAATAATTAATAATTAATTTTGAGTTTCACAAAAAAAAAAAAAAAAAAAAAATCGAAAATTTAGATAATAGTGCGCGGAAAAATCGCAAATTTCGTTGATCGGCTCCTCATCCGTCCTTCCTTCATAAAGATCACATTTTTTTCGGCACTAGCCACTTTCATGCCTATGTTTGTTTTTTAGCACTTTTAAATAAACAAAAATTTATTTCCCCGAATAAAGTCAAGGAATATTATCAGTCCTTCTAAATAATACTTGCTATATCTCTGTTATACACTGCTCAAAACAATTAAAGGATATTTGAAGTTTTATATAAAATAAAGATATAAACGAATTTTTTTTTGCCGAAAATAGAAGAAGAGAATCACAAATGCAAATTTTTCTGGTTTTCAAACTGTGGCGTATGAAAATTTTGAGTTCGACGTCAAAAACGTCGCTTCAGCGGCAGCGAATGAAATTTGACTTTCAACTGGATAAAAGAGAATGAAGACAAGGATGATCGGCATTCAGTGATTGCTTTGTTTCGATGAGTACGATGTCTCAGCGAAGTCATTTGACAGATTCAGAAGCTTTGAGAATTGTTGGTAGGTTAGAAGGGGGCCAAACTCAAGCCGAAGTAGCGAAAGTCATTGGAGTGTCACAAAGTGTCATTTCCAGGATCTGGAACCGTTTTTTGGAGAGTGGATGTGCAGGCCGAAGACCAGGGCAAGGTCGTAGACGGGCAACAACGCCCAATGAAGATCGGTATTTAGCGTTAACAGCTCGGAGACACCGAACCATGAACGCTACTCTTCTCCAACAACACCTTCGCTCGGCTACAGGCCCCACGATTTCAACTCAGACTGTCCAAAACCGGCTCCATGCTGTAGGTCTGTATGCTCGCCGACCGATGGTATGTGTTAGATTAACATCAAGGCATCGTCGCGACCGCAGGGAGTGGGCAACTGAGCATGTCAACTGGAGGAGAAATGAATGGAGCAATATTCTGTTTTCTGACGAGTCCCGTTTTTCTGTGCATCCGGATAATAGGCGTATTTTCATCTGGAGGGACCGTGGCAGTAGGAATAATCCTGCGTTCGTGCACGAAAGTGTCAGATTTGGCGGTGGAGGAGTGTTGGTGTATGGTGGCATCTCCATTGATGGGCGCACTGACCTCTACATCATTCGAGATGGAGCTCTGACTGGTCGCCGATATAGGGATGAGATCCTCAGACCTATTGTAGTCCCTTACGCTGCAGCAATCGGAGATAACTTCATTTTAATGGACGATAACTGCAGGCCACATCGTGCAAACCTGGTGGATGATTTCCTTTTCGAGGAAGGAATCGTTCGAATGGAATGGCCAGCGTGTTCTCCAGACATGAATCCAATCGAGCACGTTTGGGACGCTCTAGGAAGACGAGTTTCTGGCCGCCAACAACCCCCACAAACTCTCCAAGAACTGGAAAGAGCTCTTCTGGAAGAGTGGGGTAGAATACCCCAACTCGTCATTAATAGCCTCATTGAGTCCATGCCTCAAAGGTGTTCAACGTTGCTGGCCGCCCGTGGAAACCATACCCCCTACTGAAAATGATTTTCTTTGAAGAAAACACCTTTTCTTATTCTTTTTTTCTCATATGCACAAATTGTGTTTTTTTCCTTTAGTACACAAATGCGCAATAAAATGCATTTTTTTCTGCCAAACATGTGTAATTTATTCTCATATAACCTACTATGTCTGTCGACCATGTATCAATCAGCTAAACAGTTTACCAGATACAAAATCCACCTAAAACTGCAATATCCTTTAATTGTTTTGAGCAGTGTATATACAAACGTAAACTGTTGATATATCCTTGAAAACTGAATTGGATATGTTGACCGGGTAGGAGAACCTAGAGGGGTAAAACTACCCCCCCCCCCCTCCCCTCTGAAACCATATTTTTTTTATCTGATTATAGGCCACAGATCACCTCTTAGAAATAGAATTCTCCTCGTGTTACTGATGTGGCCCTCCACAACCCAGAAATTTTTATAAGTGGTCCTTGTCATAAAAAGGTTATGCACCCCTACCTTAAGGGAACTAGGACTAGGACACATAAACCATAGCTGCCATCTTTTAGGCTTTTTTTTTTTACCACTAAAATTAATAATAAATTTTGCCTTATTTAATCGCCGAAATCTGCGATATAATAAGCAGAAATTTTCCATTAAATTTTAGTGGTAACAAAAAAGCTTAAAAGTTGGCAGCTATACTGAATCTCGGTTCTAAAAATGGTTTTCATTCTATTGCTATATCAAGATGACCATTTCAATCCACATGTAAAACAGTTGACATTGATGTATCTTTTTCTCGGTAAATACTGAAACGATTTCATTTTTTTTTTTTTTTTTTAATAGTTTTGGCAGTAACTAATTTATAAATCAATCGGTCGGCAAGAAATAAAAATGAAAAAATATTAGTTTTACATATAAATTAGGCAAAAGAAATTCACATTTCTTCTTATTATTATTTTAATTTTCAAATAAATTTTCTGGTCGTTATTTTCGATTTTCTTATATGTGATTGAACGGTAGAAGAATATGATCCATTTAGAGTTTTAGATGTTCGAAAAGTAAAATTTTGCTATGTCTCGAATGTAATGATTGAAATGAACTGTAAAGTTCTAAACCATGTTTTTGACGATGCCCATTCTGTTATGTAAAAATTGACGTATAGGTCATAATTCGTAATTTTTTTAAATATGAATTTATTAATAATTTTCGTAATTAAAGTTATGCTTTTGGGTAAAGAAAAAAAATACTTGGATTTTGTTTGGGTTCGTTCAACTATCTCACTATTATGAAAAATTTTTAATCGGATGATTTTGGGTGATGATAAAAATTAAAGTTTGTCACGTGAATTTAGCGCTAGCAAACTCAAATTTTGACCTCTTTTGATTCCATGAAGATTTAGCCAAAAATACAGAAACTATGCACAATAATAATAATAATAAACTAGTATGTTGTGGCCATCACAAAACTTTCTTCTATATAAATCATATCAATTAAATCATTTAAATAGTACAAGAAATTACATCAATTTAGCACCAATTCATATCAAAGTGTATCGGAATTTGAAGTTTGATAAAAATTCGTGCCTTACAAGGAGAGCGCCAACCTTGTTAATCACAGATTTTGATTATTTTAATATATGTTGTAGGGTAGAGACCCCTTAGTGTCAGGTTCAACGGATTTTATCTAACGCTCCTTAGTTCTTGAGAAACCAGGGGGTCTAATAGTCGTACACAACTTAAATACTTACTTTGGTGCCAACATGGTAGGTTGGTCGTATCTCAGTTGGTTTGGCGTTGGCCGGCTGATCCGTGGGTTCCGGGTTCGATACCTGAATGCGCTGCATTTTTTTTCTTCTCATTTTCAGTTTTATAAATATATTTGTAATTATAATTTAATAATTTCAATTAAAAATTTAATTATCATACATTAATTATAATGTTAACAAACTTAAATTTATCTTTTTTTTTTATTTTTAAACTATTATTTTTCATCCTTTAAAAAGGTTAAAAAGGAAATTGGATTTATTATTGAATGATAAAAATTCGAAAATCGTGACAAAATCTGTAGTGACGTCATCTGGGTATGATAAAATAAAAGAATATTCAAATAAAATAAAAATAAAAGCAGGAAGAAGATAAAGGAGAAAGCAAAATAATTGAAAGCCAAACATACGTATTACAAATTTAAAAATATTTAATATGCAGAAAATCGGTTGTAATTTAACTCTAATGCTAATTTTTAATATAATTAAATTATGCTTGTTACTTTAAAAACTGAATAATAGTATTGCCGCATTGACTTCCTTTGTTAAAGCAATGCGTAAATGATGTTTCTTTAAACTCACGAACTGACACAATTGCTCAATATCATTGCATCGATAAAGGATATATGAAATACATTTTAAATGTGATTTTAAAAAAATTAACAGTTTTATGATGTTTTATTACAACCAATTAGTTAAAAGTAAAAAATTAAATAGGTTAAAATTATAACTGATATGTAATATTATAAATTTTAATTGACAATCAGATTATTAAGTTATACTTACAAGTATATTTATAAAACAAAAAATGAGAAAAAAAAAAAAAAACGCCGCGCATTCAGGTATCGATCCCGGAACCTACGGATCCGCCGGCAAACGCCATACTAACTGAGCTACGACCAACCGATGATTGTGATACCAAAGTAAGTATTTAAGTTCTATACGACTATTAGACCCCCTGGTTTCTCAAGAACTAAGGAGCGTTGGATAAAATCCGTTGAACCTGACACTAATGGTTCTCTACCCTACAACATATATTAAAATAATCAAAATCTGTGATTAACAAGGTTGGCCCTCTCCTTGTTAGTTGTTGAGATAGAGCTATAGCGGAAATTCTGAAAAATGTAGTCAAGCAGCGCCACCTGTTGAGCTATTTACACCAATACATAAACAGCAATAATTGATATCCAGGTATACATGGATCTGAAGTTCGTTGAAAATCCAAGCATTAGTTCTTGAGATAGAGCTATTGCGTAAATCACAAAAAACAGTATAGCAGCGCCACCTGTTGAACGATTTACACCAAACTGCATAAAATGTCAATTCATGTCAAGGACTAACTGACTCTAAAGTTTGATGAAAATTCGTGCATTAGTTCTTGAGATACACCTATAGTGGAAATTCTGAAAAATACAGCATAGCAGCGCCACCTGTTGAGCGATTTACATCAAAATGTACAAAATGTCAATTCATGTCAAGGATTAACTGATTCTGAAGTTTGGTGAAAATTATTGCATTAGTTCTTGAGATACAGCTATAATGGAAATTCTGAAAAGTGCAGCATAGCAGCGCCACCTGTTGAGCGATTTGCACCAAAACACAAACAGCACTAATTCATATCAAAGTATACTTGAATCTGAAGTTTGATGAAAATCCAAGCATTAGTTGTTGAGATAGTGCTATCGCGGAAATCGTAAAAAATGCAGTATAGCAGCGCCACCTGTTGAGCGATTTACATCAAAATGTACAAAACTTCAATTCATGTCAAGGACTAACTGAATCTGAAGTTTGATGAAAATTCGTGCATTAGTTCTGGAGATTGAGCTATTGCTGAAATCGTGAATAAGGCTGCATTGCAGCGCCACCTGTTGAGCGATTTACACCAAAAACTAATCAGCACCAATTTATATCAGGGACTAACTGAATATAAATTTTTATTAAATTCCGTGCATTACTTCTTAAGATAGAGCGCCCACAAAATTTGTGTCACATACAGACAGACATCAGATTCTCAGACAGACATTTTGTAAAAACATGTTTTTCGGAATCTCTGACCCCTAAAACGTGTAAATCCGTCGAAAACCGAAAGTCTAAAATTTTCATGAATCCAATACTTTCTTGTAAAGATGGAAGAAAGTAAAAACAACAAAATTCAAAAGAGTGGAGTTGTTTATATAGTTCTTTAGAGTTTTGAATACGTGGGTCTGGTAATTTTGAAAATGGCTGGGCACCTACAGTTCTATCAGAATTTTTGGCCTTATTTTATCACTGAAAGATATTCCAGATTAGACGAGGTGATTATAAATTCTGCTATTTAAATATTAACCCTTTATGACCCGACGGTACGTTAAAGTACCATTAAAATAACTTGTTATGAAATAAATTTAACACGTCGATTAGTAGTAATACTGTTTATTATGAGTTATAGATTCTTTACTGTATCTTGTTCCAAAAGCATTATTGGTTGCACAAAACGAAAATATTTTGAAAAGGGTGATTTCTTTTTCATTTGCAGCTTTCTTGACGTTGAAAGATTTAGTTAGAAATATCTCTATATTTCTATTGTAAGAGTAATATTTGTACATTTTCTAATTCTATAAAACACTAAAAAGAATATTTTAAATAAAATATTTGTGTGGAGTTATAAATATTGTACAAAATCCCTATACATTCAAATATATGTCATTAATTTTAATTGGAAAAATCCTCCTAAAATTTATTACATGATTGTGTAAATCTTCTAATGCAGTTTCAAAAATGCACGAAAAATGCTTTAGAAGATGAAATTTTCAAGAATTCATAATTTGGGATATAAAGGGTTAAATAGAAATGTTCTAATCTTAATTGGTGGTTCGCATCTTGAAATAGGAAGCATTAAAATGTTCGCTAACTTTGATAGTTTGAAAATTAAACGCTCTTTAATAAGCATTCAATGTTCCTCTTGAAAATCACGCCTAATCTTTTGACAGCAATTTATGTATGTTTCCCCAAAAAGTTTCCGCTACAATCAATTAATTTGGTGTGGGCACCTAACTCAACTATGAAAGTTTCACTTTTTTTTTTTTTTTTTTTTTTTAAAGCCCCCGATATGCTATTTCTTTCGGCCAGAGTGTAGTCTCTAAAAAATAACGTTGTACGAGATAATCTGCACTGCAATTTTTTAAACTTCTAAGCATCGTATATTTTCAATTTTTATACCGTCGTATAGGGGGAAAAAAGTACTTTGAAATGCAATTTGTTTGAAAACTGCATCTCAATTTATTTTTGAGATATTAATTTTTTTGTAGTTTTTAAAGAATTTTTTTAATGTTGGCAATTGAAGTTATATCTTTTTGTTGCCATTTTCCCATAACAACTGAAAAAAAAAATGTAATTAAAATACGTGCTATTTCGAAAAAATATAAATGAATGATTTTTGATAAAACATGGAGCTATTATAAACTATATGTAATTTTAAGTATCTATATTAATGTTACAAACAAATGAAGGCATATGAATCATTAGATAACCGATTTTTATGGGGTGAGTTTCTTAAATCACGCCATCGCTTTTTGCTGGAATTGTGTATTATTCCACGATAGTGGCGTCGTATTCATATTTTTCTCTAGATATTGTTTAAAACTGGATCGTAAATGTGGAATTATTTAGCGGATGCAAATGACGTCATTTTATATAAAATAAAAATGCGTGTTTTAAGTCTTAAAACTGAAATATGTTTTATACTATCCATATTTATATACATATTTTTTTTTCATCGGGGGCGACACTAAATTCTGAAAAAGCGAAATTCCTGTTTTTTTTTTTTTTTTTTTTTTTTTTTTTTTTTTTTGCTAGGTAGAAAGCGCAAGCAAGTGAATTTATTAAAAAAATAATAATAATTTTTGCTCTGCTTGTCTTTTAACATAGGGCGACAGGAAAGAAAAAATGCAACATTATTTAAACTATCTTTTTAGGATTTCTGAATTGATTTCTCATCGCATTATTGTAAATTAATTAATATTGAACTATTAATTGATAAAAGCGTATTTTTTTTATATTACACTCTTCAATTTACAGTTTTCATTTATAATTTATTTTTTAGCCTTTAAAATACTTCAATGTTGCAGTTTCACAGCCATTTAGCCTATTTTGGCAAACGTGTATTGGCGCATCATTATATCCATTGTTGTTTAACTGGTATACAATTGTACAAATTAGAGAAAATAATTAGTAATTAATCAGCGGTGGCGAGTTAAGCTCTAAAAGTATTGTTATCGGTATTGTTACACTGTCATCGGAAACATCTAAAGTAATTTTTATAATTCTAGACTATCAGGAAGTGGATTAAAAATAGCTTACAAAATTCCATGTTTACATACAAAAAACAGGCTGAGCGCAATAAAAGTGTATAATAAAAATTAAATTCGAAAAATAAAAAAACCCGACTGCATAAAAAGCGAACTAATTAATTATTTCTCATCAATGTGAAACTATATTTTTTTTATATTACTTACCTATTTTTTTATTTACTTGTTTTGATTACTTTTAAGTTGCGTTTACTTGTTAGTTCCTATCTATAAACACTACTTTGATGAAGCTTATAGATGTCTATGATGGTTAGAGTTGTAGTAAAGCTACAAACCTACCTACACAGCTTCCAGGTTGTGTAATATTTAAACGGAGCTTCTGACTGTAAAACAAAACCTATCCTATAACCATCAGACGATTAAGACGAATTGATAAAGATCTCATTCATTAAAATCCATCCAGCCGTTGGGATGTTTCGAGGATATAACGAAATCCACACACCCAGATACGCGTGAAACACATAACCCTGCTTTTCAGTCCAGTAAAAAGGTATCTCACCCCTTAAAAGGTTACTTCACTCACGCGAAAACACCCACTCGCTAATGTTAATCCTATAGGTGAAAATTTAAAAAATATCTCGTTTGCATTTCAATATTTTTAAATGATTTCTTTTTTTCTGCATTGGATAGCTGAGGTCGATCACTACAAAGGCCATTTTTTACCTTTTCGATTTTGTTTGCAAAGTTTTTTTTTTATTTTTTTTTATTGGGATACTTTCACTTTCGGAGCTCTACAAAGGCGGTTTTTTACTTTTTCGATTTTGTTTACAGGTTTTTTTTTTTTTTTTTTTTTTTTTTTTTTTTTTTTTTTAATTAGGATACTCTTAGTTTCAAAAGTAAAAGTATGCAAAAAAAAAAAAAAAAAAAAAAAAAAAAAAAAACGGAAAAGTAAAAAGCGGCCTTCGTAGAGATAGACCTCAATTATCCAACGCAAAGGAAAAAATCATTTAAAAATATAAAAATGCAAACGAGATTAAAAAAAAAAAAAAAAAAAAATCCTCTCGTAGGATTAACATAGCGAGCGGGCGTTTTCGCTTGAGTGAAGTAGCCCTTATGCCCTTAACCCTTTATCTACTGATGATACTTATAAGAACCATTAAAATAACTTGTTATAAAAATCATTTAATACATCGATTAGTAGTAATGCAGTTTAGAATGAGTTATAGCTGCATTACTTTATCTTGTTCCAAAAGCACTTTTGGCTACACAAAACAAAAATATTTTTTAAAGGATATTTTTTGCCGTTGCATCTTTTCAGCTTTCTTGACGTTGGTAGTGGTGGGGGGAGGGATTTTTCAATTCGGAAATACAGTGACTTCTCACTTATACGACTCTCAGTTATACGACTCTCTCAGTTATACGCCGAATTCTCTCGGTCCCGCCCACGCTTTATGGGAAATAATGCTAAACTTCTCTCAGTTATACGACTGCTTCTCTCACTTATACGACGCTTTCAACGGTTCAGGCGATTTTACATTTCTCACTCTAGAATTAATTTTTATAATCTTTAAAGTACAAATCATTCACGTTTTCTTACATTTATCCTTTCATTATTGTTAAAGTGTTTATGAATAATGAATAACATTTCTTATCTACCTTCGTTTGTTATTAGCGATGAAATCTATGGCGGGAAGGTGATTGTATGGAATTCTCTTGTGTCTGTCATTTAACAAAAGCCAAATGACTACCTGCAGATCACGTCTCTGTATGGCACTGGTGGAGAAATCAGAGTTTTTGCAAAATGCATTTTCCTGTAAAATTTTAACAGCTGTAAGGAATGCGTCGTCTTTTAGGAATGAGGTTGTTTTAAGAAAAATAGACTTTTATTTTAAACTTAACAAATCGAAAATGGCAGTTCTTGAACATCATTAGAAAAAAAATACTAAAGCGAGAACACATCGGAAGCACATCCCAAATTATAATCATGCCAAAAGACCTATGCGCGTACAGCCCGCACAGCGAAGGGGAAAAAACGCGTACGTCAAAGCAAATCGCTAACAAGCTTCCGTACTAGACGCGTGAAAGGTTATTAATTTCGCTGTAATTTTTTCAGTTTGCTGCATGTCGATACCTAAACTGAAAATGTCAAAACGTAAAGCATTAAGCACACAATTCAAAGTTGAAACCATTAAGGAATATGATAAAAATTTACTCCAATCAAAGAAGGCATTAGCTGCTCTCTTCAATCTGCCAGGATCGACACTAAAAGGAATTCTGAAAAATAAAAATGTCATTATAAATGCATCAAAAAATGTCGATTCAAAGAGATCCAGGATACAATGTGCCAGATTTAAAAAATTGACATCAGCATTAATCGCGTGGTTTAACCAAATGCGAGCTTCAAATTAACCGATAGATGGTGTGATTTTAAAAGAAAAGGCTCGCACTCTTACTGAGAAGTATGGAATCGAGAATTTTTCAGCATCTTGCGGTGATTCGAGAAGCTAAAAAAAGACATCGACTTTTGCATCGCCGTATCACAGGAGAAAGCGCATGTGTTAATGGAAATTATGTTAGACAATGGTTGCAAAATCTACTTATGTTAATTAAGGATTAAGGGACCTAAAGACATTTTTAACTGTGATGAAACGGACTGTTTTTCAAGCTGATGCCAGATAAGACATTATCATACAAAGAAGAACCATGTCAAGGGGGCAGAAAAAGTAAAGAAAGATTAACTATCCTTTTTTGCACAAATAGTGATGGTTCAGAAAAAATAGAACCTTTAGTAATAGGAAAATCAAGAAAATCTCGATACTTTAAGAATAAAAAATAATTTCCATGTGGCTACAGAAATTTAAAAAAAGCATGGATGACATTAGAGATTTCCACTGATTTTTTAAAAGAGATGGATGATAAATTTCAAAAACAACAAAGAAAGGTTTTACTTCTAATGGATCAATGTCCATCACATTCCGATGTAAAAGATCTGTCGTTTCTGCAGCAAATTAAATTTTAAAGTTTGTTTTAGGAAATTCAGTTTCCCCACAAGACCAAACTGCTAGTTCAACGAATGAACCTGATATTGAGAGCGTATGGAATCCTTTAATGACGAAGACTCGAAAAAAATGTTTATGGACGAAGGTATTAATTTCAAAGATTATGTAGAATGTGATGATAAACGTCTTCTATCCGAACTGAGAACTGCTGAAGAAATCTTTGAGGATATTAATAATGAAGACGTGAGCAAGGAGGATGACCAAGATGAGAGCAATGTTCCTGCTGTTGTAAATTTTTCAAAAGCAAGTACCGCTTTAAATACATTAAAGAATTATGTCCATCAAAATGATTATTCCCAAACTAGCTTTTAAGGTATCCGAACACCTTTAAAACGTAATTTTCGATCAAAACATAGATTTTTCAGTTTTGCAATAATATTAAAACTTAATCTTTTATCTATCGAAGTCTGCTTAAATTTTGTCTGTATCTAAAATAGAACCCGAGTTACAGCCATTTAAAATTACATTTATTACGTTATTTACATTTACATCTATCCTAAAAGTTATTTTTAGCTTTTTCTCAAAATGAAGTTTTTCAGATTTTTACTTTACGCAAAACATCCTAAAACAAAAAATTATGCATGAAATGAAATGCCACGAAATTTTCTGTACTTCTTTTACAAATGTCTTTTGAGGGAATAGACTACACTCATGATAATATATTAAATAGTTTTATATTTACACTGGTATAAATCACAAACTTGAGACAAATTTTGCGAATTTTTCATTACATTAGTACTTTAACTGCCATATCATCTGAGATAGAGATGCGATTATAATGTGTTGTCTAAGTCCCAGAGAAAGTTATTCTGTTTATTATGCAATTTACAAAAAGTCAATACATTGTTTTATTTTTGAGTTATCACGTTTTGCGGAAATGCCAATTTTTGACATAATTTTGACTATTTTTCTCTTAAAAAATTATTTCTGGGTAATTGCTAAAATTTTTATATTTTTTTTTTCAAAGTTTTAAAGTAAATGTTAGTGATGGGCGATTCTCGAGAATTCGACAATCGAGAAAAATCGTCATCGTAAAAAATCACAATCGATACAGTCATCGATTAATTCCTAGAATCTACAATCGAGATGTTTTACAATCGATTATAACGAGAAAAGCTAAAAACAGTTATTGGAAAACTTAGCTATTATTCTGGCCGACAATTTCATAGTAGTGATAGGGCTTAGTGATGGGCGATTCTCTAAAATTTACCAATCGAAAAAAATCGTTATCGTAAAATACACAATCGATACAGTCATCGATTATTTTCGAGAATCTACAAAGGAGATGTTCTAGAATCGATTATTGAAATCATTGTTTTTACATATATATAAGGCAGATTTTATTAAATATAGGGTAACTGAAAACAGATGGAATAAAAAAACAACAAACCAAAGGGAGGCTATAAAGGAGCCATAAGACTGGAAAAGTCTTGTAAGGGTGCCCCCTGGTTGAAAAAAGCTGAAAAAACGCGAGTAGCTATGAAGCGGTAAGGGAAGTTTAAGTATCAAAAATTAGAATTTTTCGGCAATTAGCACCAAAATGGCCAAAGAAATAAGAATCAAAAGTACCCCCTAGGGGCAAAAACATGAACTAAAAGATGATAAAAGGGATCAAAATTTTTTATTGATTTTTCTACGTCATTTGAGATTGGATCTTTAATTTCCCCATTTTTAGAAAGACTTCGACTGGAATACATTAAACGAAACCCCGCGGGGAGCAAAGTGGGGGGCAGGGGCAAGGAAAGTGCATAATATGAATAAGTGGTCACAGGACTTTCCAACGATATGTCACATGAGGGGTGTCGGCTAAATTTAGAAAAGTGCCCCCGCGCGGGGCAAAGTAAGGGGAGGGGCGCGGGCGATATATAAAATGAAATAGTAGTCACAGAGCTTTCCAATGATATATCACATGAGGGGTATCAGCAAAAGATAGAAAAGAGTCCCAACTCCCAGGATTCCAATTATCGTTCCCCCGAAATATACCCTGCTCATCCTTCTCTTTGAAATTTTCATATATTAAAAATTATTTATCGGAGGGCTCCGTAAAAAAATCCGATCTAAAATGTTTAAAAACGCTACGATTTCAAAAAAGTTCGAAAAGTTCCTCTCTCGGGGCGCCAAAATAGGGAGGGAAGAAGAAAGGTTCATAATATGAAAGAGTAACTTTCCGATGATAACCGAAAACTTTCCGATGATATATCAAATGACTGGTCCAAAAAAAGTTTGAAATCTACCCCTCCCACGTGGGTTCCCTCTTTTATCCCAGAATATACCCGGAAATCACGCAGCCCCACTTTTCACCCACAGCACCCCCCACGCAGCCACCAAAATTTTATATTTAATAAATAATATTTATCGGAGAGCTCCATTAAAAAACCTCATTTGATGATATTTATTGTAGAAATCTCTACAATTAAAAAAAAATCCCCCCGCACCGCTCCCCCCCCCCGCCCCCTTCCGAAATTCAAGTCTGGGAGGAGAAAGGTTCATAATATGAAAGAGTGGTGAAAGGACTTTCCGATGGAGAGGTTTGGTAAAAATTTGAAAATTACCCCCCCCCCCTTTGTCCACTCTCGCGCCCCCAGAATTCACTCACCTTCCTCTTTGAACTTTTTATATTTAATAAATAGTATTTCTCTGAGTCTCCAGGTATGGGGCAGCTTGGCAGAGCTAAAATAAGAGAAACATTGAAAATTCGGGGCAAAATGACACTAAATTTAACAGTAAAGTTTGAAACCAGGACTATACAGAACTGAATACATAAACCACTATGCTTCATAACCCACATCGGTTAATAGCAATAAAAAGATAAGTGCCAGTTAAACTGAAGGCATTGAGCTCGCAGGTTATTCACATTAATTGTATATTATACTCTTATTTCAAAGAATAATGTCCCTCAAAAAATAAATGAAGGGAAATATACCCCGTTTGCTCCTTTTATACTTAACCAATGAACCTCCAAATCAAATCAGGGAAACTCCTTAACTATAATAAATCAGTATATCAAATTTGAAGAAAATCAGATAATTCTGCATGAAAAAAAGAAACATATCGCTAAATTAAGGGTGGTCTAACCTCTTTAACCCTTTTATACTTAAATAATGAACCTCCAAATCTAATCAGGAAAGCTCCTTATCAGAACGAACATAGAAAAAAAAAAAAATTAAATTGAATAATTCTCCATGAAAATCCATTTATCTAAATTAAGGGGAGGGGACTTGCCCCCTTTTCGCCCTTGTATACTTAACCAATGAACCTCCAAATCTAATGAAGGAAGCGCCATATCGGAATAAATCGGTATATTAAGTTTGAAGCAAATCGAATATTTCTGCATGAAAAACCCTTTTATCTAAATTAGGGGGGAGGCCAGCCCCTCCCCTTTATACTTAACCCATAAACCCCCAAATCTAATCAAGGCAGCTTCTTAACATAATAAACCGGTATCCCAAATTTGGAGCAAATCGAATAATTCTGCATGAAAAACCCATTTATCTACATTAAGGAGGGGGTCTACCCCCCTTTCCCCCCTTTATACTTAAGTAATGAACCTCCAAGTTTAATCAGGGAAGCTCATTAACATAATAAACCGGTATACTAAATTTGGAACAAATCGAGTAATTCTGCATGAAAAACCCAATTATCTAAATTAAGTTGGGAACCAGCCCCCCTTCTCCCCCTTTATCATTAACCAATGAACTTCCAAGTTTAATCAGGGAAGCTCCTTAACATAATAAACCGGTATACCAAATTTGGAGCAAATCGAATAATTCTGCATGAAAAGCCCATTTATCTAAATTAAGGAGGGGGGGGGGGGACCAGCACCCCTTCTCTCCCTTTATCCTTAACCAATGAACCGTCAAAACTAATCAGCGAAAAGCCTTATCAGAATAAACATAAAAAAAATTGAAGCAAATCATACATTTTAATCAAGAGTTATCGCGTTACGTACATACGTACGTACGTACGTACTTACATGCATACACACAGAACCGACGGGTACATTAGCTCTCAGGCTTAGATAGCATGTGAGCTAAAAAGAGATTGGATAAGCAGATGGACTCCTTTGAGAAATTATGACTTAAACCAACCGGTAAGTTTGACTCTAAAAGCTTCATTTCCATCTCGCATTTCGGCAAATCTCATCTCGATGATTTTTCCAGCATTTCGACGCTTCCAGATGGGAAGCTGCTCGATGGTTTGTTCTCTCGCGGTTTTAAACCTTTCGGAATGGGAAGTCTCTCGAGAGTGTCTCTCGCCCTTTTCAACGTTTCCCGATGGGAAGCCTCTCGCTGGTGGCTGGTTTCTCTCGTTCTTTTCGAAATCTCCCAACGAAAAGCCTTTCGAGGATTTCGCTCGCGGTTTTCAACATTTCGCTATGAGAAGCTTTTCGAGGATTTCTCTCGTCCTCGGCAGAGAAGAAAAGTAAGAAAATTTATCGAGAGTACCAAGGGACGAGATAGAGAAAGAGGCATGACAATGAGCTGTGAAATGAAGCCCTAATTTTCAAAGTTTCTCTTATTTTAGCCCTACCAAGATGTCACATACCTGGAGCCCTCCGATAAAAATTTCAAAGAGGAAGGTGGGTCGGGTGATTTCGAGGAAGGAGGACGTGAGAGTGGAATCATGCGGGGTGCAATTTTAAAAATTTTACCGAACCCTTCCTGTGGCATATAATTGAAAAGCCCTTTGACCACTCTTTCATACTATGAACCTTTCTTCGCCCAAAGGGGGATGGGGAAGGGGCGAACAAATTTTTAAAACCGTAGCCGATTTCTATAATAAATTTAAATATCACTTTAGATGTGGGTTTTTGATGCAGTCTTCCGGTAAATATTAATTATTGAACATAAAAATTTTAAAGTGGCGGCAGTGTGAATTCCGGGGCGAAAGAGTGGGCTCACGGGGGTGGGAGGGGGAGCAATTTTCAAACTTTTTTTGGACCAGTCATGTGATATGTCATCGGTAAGCTCTCGGATGACTCTTTCATATTATGAGACTTTCTTCCTCCCCTCCCCAATTTGGCCCCCACTGCGAGGGTAGTTTTTTCCGTTTTTATCATTTTAGATCAGATTTTTTTATGGAGCCCTCCGCTAAATATTATTTATAATATATGAAATTTCAGGACACTTTTCCAAATTTAGCCAAGACCCCTCATGTGACATATCGTTGGAAAGGTTTGTGACTACTGATTGATGCTATGCACTTCCGGTGGCCGCCCCCCCCCACTTCCCCCCCCCCCGGAGGACACTTTTCCAAATTTAGTCAATACCCCTCTTGTGAGATATCGTTGAAAAAGTCTGTGACTACTTATTGATGTTATGCACTTCCGGTGACAGTCCCCCCCACTCTTCCCCCCCCCGGGACACTTTTTCAAATTTAGTCAAGAACCCTAGTGTGAGATATCGTTGGAAAGGTCTGTGACTACTTATTGATGTTATGTACCTACGGTGTCCCCACCACCACTTTGCCCCCCCCCCCCGGGGGCACTTTTCCAAATTTAGCCAAGACCCCACATGTGAGATATCGTTGAAAGGTCTGTGACTATTTATTGATGTTATGCACCTCCGGTGACAGTCTCCCCCAATTTGCCCCTCCCGGGGGACACTTTTTCAAATTTAGCCAAGACCCCTCATGTGAGATATCGTTGGAAAGGTCTGTGACTACTTATTGATGTTATGCTCCTCCGGTGTCCATCCCCCCATTTTGCACCCCCCCGGGGGACACTTTTCCAAATTTTTCCAAGACCCCACATGTGTGATATCGTTGGAAAGGTCTGTGACTACTTATTGATGTAATGCACCTCCGGTGACCGGCCCCACCCCACTTTTCCCCCACGGGGTGTTTTTCTAAATTTAGCCGGGACCCCTCATGTGACATATTGTTGGAAAGGCTTATGACCACTTACTCATGTTATCCACCTCCCGCACCCCTCTCCCCCTTTGCCCCCACGGGGAGGACTTTTTTATAATTTCAGATCCAGACTTCTCATGTGACATATGGTTGGAAAGGCCTAAAGACCTGTGACGACTTAATCATATTATGCAGCTGCTGTGTCCCTCCGCTCGCTTTGACCCGTCCCCCAAGAGATCTGGTCCGAGGTTCATTCGTTTCGATATTATATTTTTTACAAGATTTTGTAGTGCGTGCACACCACACCCGCCTGCTATCATATATCAGTGCCGTATATAGCGGGTAACCTGTTCGTGATTTCATATTACAAGATTACGTATAAATTAGGAGGCGCCCGCTAGCGGTCGAAGTCACCTAGTCTTTATTAACATCGATGCATTCCAGTTCACCCGCAGACGATTCTTGATAAATGTATGACGTATATAATACATAATATATGATTTATAAAAAAAATTTGCAAACTGCAGTCATCGAGAAAAAATTTACACAATCGAAAATTATCGAGATGTCCATACAATCGAGAAAATCGAGAAAAACATCTCGTTATCGCCCATCACTAGTAAATGTCATCATAAAAAATGGATAATGAGAGAAAATTTCAAAAATTCACTTCCGAAGATGTGCGGATACCTTAAAAGTTTTATTAGACTTAGAGAAAGACATTTTCTATTTCCATCTGCGACAGAAACAAACTAATATCACTTCATTTTTTGAGAAAATCTGATCTGTAAATTTTGAAAATAAACATAGTGGTAAATGAACAATTTTGTGAACTTTTTAAACATATTTTATGTTTAATTTTTTAATACATTTTACAAATTTTGTTAAAATATATTCTTAGTACTCAAAACTTATCGTTTTTAGTATAGGTAAAATAACTAATGCCTATAAAGTTTGAAACTTGTATAATAAGACGGTCTCTCACTTATACGACTCTCTCAGTTATACGACTTTTTTCTACGGTCCCTTGAAAGTCGTATAAGTGAGAGGTCACTGTATTTCTATATTTCTATTGTAAGAACATTATATTTGTACATTTCCTAATTTTACAAAATACTAAGAAAAATATTTAAAATAAAAGAATTGATTGGGGTTATAAATATTGCACAAAATCCCTATAAATTCAAATTTAATTAATCCTTCTAAATCCTTCAATCCTCCTAAAATTGATTAAATGATTATGTAAATCTTCTAATGTAGTTTCAAAAATTCACGAAAAATGCTTTAGAAGATAAAATTTTCAAGAATTCATAATTCAGTACATAAAGGGTTAAAATGATAGCTCGTTTTTATTTTACAATTTTTAATCAGTAAATGAGAGCAAAATGAATAAACTTACCTCTTGGAAATCTATGCTCGGAATTTTATCAGCTTTATCTTCAAACGAATTTCCTTCGATGCCGCAATTTTCCATCAACGATGCCATCATCATTAGCATGCAACTAATAAATATCACTTAATTCTCCAACAGTTTGAATTTTACTCATCGTTTCAATATTTTCCTTCCAAGCGCTCACAGATTATCTAAATTTTAAATTTACGCAGTACAAAGTGTTTTTGTAATTCAAGCTCCGTTGGTAAATGTTAATTTTTTATTCAGCTATTAATATTTTGATATATTTTTTTGTTCTTTTTTTTTTTTTTTTACTTGGACTAAAGAGTTTTTTTTTATATACTTTTCGTTTACTAAGCTGAAAACTTTAACTGTTTCCCATCAGTTTGAAAATACAGTGATTCAGAGAGACAATGAGAATATTTTCTGAATATACATATACAATCTGCTATTTAAAGGAGGGAAAAAAACAGCAACACCTAACTGTTAAAAAATGTTTTTTTGGGATTACAAATGTGCTTGATTTTTAATAAAATAAAAAAGTAAAATAGTAATAAAGGAATAACTTTTATAATTTTTGATTTTACGAAAAAAATGCCAAGTACCGCGAAGTGAAACGTTAATGGAACTATAGCTAATAAAAACAAAAGTAGAGTTTTAAACCGAAAATAGTTTTTCTATGCTTTTCGTTTATTAAGCTGGAGACTTTAACTGTTTTCCACCAGTTTGAAAATACAGTGATTCAGAGTTACAACGAGAAATTTTTCTGAACATACATGCACAATCTACTCCTTACAAGAAATAAAAACAGCACCTTTCTGTAAAAAATTGTATTTTGTGATTAAAAACAGGCTTAATTCTCGATAAAATAAATAAATTAAAAATAATAATAAAGATATAATTTTTACAACTTTTAGAATTTTGGATTTTACGGAAAAAGTGAGGACTATAAGTACGGCGAAATGAAACGATAATGGAACTATAGCTAATAAAAACAAAGGTGGAGCTTTAGACGGAAAATAAAAACACTTGACTGTAACTTGATCAGAAATTACCTGTTTTGGGGGGGAGGGAAAGGCGGAGTTAATTTGTGGCCAATCCACAACAACCAAGAAAAGACGCACGGTGGACAGGAAGTGGAATAATGATCGTGGTTTTTATAATAATATTTTGTTTTTGAAGGAACGTGGGTTTCTTATTAAAAAAAGTCATTAATGCAATTGGTTGCAAAGTTACCATATTTATTTTTTTGGATTTTCGAGCTTATTTATTTATTTACATACAAATAAATAAATAAAATAAAAGTGAACATGAATTCTTTTAAGCATAGTTGCCAATCACCCGATTTTTTTAATACCAGTATTTTTATGCAGAAATACTTGTTTTATATAATAGCACAATTTCTGCAGTTAGATAATTCGAACATTTTTGCAAGAATTTAGTGGTATTAAAAAAATCGGAAGGTTGGCAACTATTCGTTTAACGGTTTAAGAGTATTAAGGAGACTCTTCTCTCACTTGAAAACACCCGCTGCGCCCGTAATGTTGGCCAATCCTATATGTCCTATATTTCTCGTTTGAATTTGAATATTTTTAAACGATTTTTTTAAGGCTGTTCTTAACTGCTCTGCTCAACAAGCGCAAAATGTTTTGACACATTTACAAATTCATTTTTTAACGGAAAGATATAAAATTGGAAAGCCTGGCCATGGAAGCGATTTGGAATTGAACTGTTTTTTCCATTTTTTGATCAATTCATTACCTATTGAGTTAGAAGCGTTTTGGATCACGTGACAAACCCGTTTTTTGCCCGCTCTTGAGTGCTTTTTCTTCCTTCGGGCGGTTGGTTGGTTGGTTGGTTGTATTTATGACGGCCAATTATCTGCACGAGGGATATAGGCCCGGGGGGAGTGCCCTTCGTGGGGGTCTTTCTAAGGGAACCTAACCCGTATTAACGCTTGGAAATCCAAGGTTCGAAGAAAACCACGAAAACTCCGAACGATTAGGCCGACGGGCGCGATTGGGATCGAACCCAGCACCTCCCGTCTACCAGATTCGAGAGCAGAACCTCTCAGCCACTGGTGGGGCCTTCCTTCGGGCGGAAATTCGGTTCTAACGCCTACTTTGACACTCGTTTCTGAAAGATCTATTGCGTTTGCAAAAAAAAAAAAAAAATGGAAAAAAACAGTTTGATGACGTAGTTTCTGAACAGCAACACCAGCTACAACTATACTACTTTTTTTTTTTTATAGTTTCATGCATCTTCGAACAAAAATAAAATCCTGGTCCGGACATTTTTCGCCCAGTTGGAAATTTACATCTAATATGATTTGTTTACCAATTAGAATAATTGTGTTAAAATTAATCTAGTGTAATTTCGTATCCAGCGATTTCTGGAGTTCCATTACCTGAGATTTATTCTGTTGAGCTGAACCAGGTTTCAGACCAAATGCTGTAATCATCAAGGTTAGCTGGGTGAAAAAGTTCGACCAGAATCGTACTGGATAGCTCAGATGGCAGAGCACTGGCGGCTTCAGCCAGGAGGTCCCGGGTTCGTATTCTGGTCCGGACATTTTTCGCCCAGTTGGAAATTTACATCTAATATGATTTGTTTACCAATTAGAATAATTGTGTTAAAATTAATCTAGTGTAATTTCGTATCCAGTGATTTTTGGAGTTCCATTACCTGAGATTTATTCTGTTGAGCTGAACCAGGTTTCAGACCAGATGCTGTAATCATCAAGGTTAGCTGGGTGAAAAAGTTCGACCAGAATCGTACGGGATAGCTCAGATGGCAGAGCACTGGCGGCTTCAGCCAGGGAGGTCCGGGTTCGAATCCTGGTCCGGACATTTTTCGCCCAGTTGGAAATTTACATCTAATATAAAAATAAATTAAAACTTATGTCAGAAAATTGCCCTTTTGGATTTGAGAACACCCTTAATAGGATAGCTGAGGTCGAACTCTAATAGGGCTATTTTTTACTTTTCCTATTTCGGTTACAGATTTTTTAACCTTCCTACCCTGAATGGGTCTAATCGACCCATTTCTATAATTCATTTTATTAAATTCAAAGCAGAATTTTTTTTATTAAAGTAAGCTAAATAAAAGCTGCTGAAAACTAATATAAATAAATAGATTAAATAGATTTTTATACAAATTCTGATGTGAAATGTTTTTATCAAGGTTTACTAGAATTTCTACAGGGTAGGAATGTTAAATAAAGGTACTTTCACTTTTGGAATCGGTTTTGAAAGTGACAGTACCTTTATTTAAAAAATATGCAACCAAAATCGAAAAAGTACAAAATGACCATATTAGAGATCAAGCTCAGCTATATCCTATGCAAAATAAAAAAAATAAAAAATAATAAAAATAAAATAAAATAAATAAAAATAAAAAATCGTTTAAAAATATTTAAATTTAAACGAGAAATTCGAAAACAACCTGCCCATAGGATTAACATTACGGAGCAGGTGTTTTCAGGTGAGTGAAGAGGGACTCAGTACGCTTTGAAGAACTTTGAAGAATTTTTTTTACTGATCTACATTTATTTACTATATACAAATATTATTATAGATAATACTTAGAAAAACTGATTTTGACATGAAAAAAAAAAATCATTTTGTGAGTAAAAATTGAGAATTTTAATTATTTTTTTAATTTAAAGAATTCTAAAGTTTGCTGTTTTTTAATACATTGCTGTTTTTTGATACATTACTATGTTTAAAACACTGAAACTTCTACAAATATTTGTCAAATCACTCTATTATTTTTTTTGCATCCTCAATATAGTGTACTTAATAAAATTAGGGATCGATTTTACAATTAATGAATTAGTTTAAGAGAAAAAAATAATAATACACAAGCATAGGCAAAAACGCAGAAAAAAAAACATGATTTCTTCAACGTTTGGATTTTTTTTTTTTTTTTTTTTTTTCAGTTATGTTGTAAAATCCATCCCAATTTTATTAAGTACGCTGTATTGAGGATACAACAAGTAACTGAGTGATTTTACAAATATTTGTAGCAGTTTTAGTGTTTCAAACATAGTAATGTATCGAAAAACAGCAAACTTTAAAATTCTTTAAAATTTTTATATAAAAAAAATAAATTCTCAATTTTTACCCACAAAATAATCTTTTTTCTTGTCAAAATCAGTTTTTCTATTACCTATAAGGTCATTCCACGTAAAATGAGCAAAAATTTAAAAAATGTCGTGGCCACATACATACCAATTTTAATAAAATTCTATGCACAGGTTCAATTCATATTCAAGCAATGCTTTGGAAAATAGCTTGACAAAAAAAAATTTTTTTTTAGCAGTTTTGGACATTTAAAAAACTTGTGATATAGAATAACACGTGTGCAATCGTCCAAAGTTGCAAGTTTTAAGTTCTGTATCTTGAAAACTATTTAACAGAAATGAATTTTTTTTTTTAAATTTTGTAAACTCTGAAAAATTATCTTCTTATTTACTGAGTAATAATAATCTAGTAACACCATGATTATTTATAAATTGGTTGTAATAACTGAAAATTTGTGAATTTTGAGAAAATTAGAAACGTTATAAAAATCAAAGGAATTAAAAAACCTCTATGAAATTAATGCCTGAAGTAGTATGACATATGGAGATCGAATTCCCCAAGTTTGAAAGTCGCCATTTATTTCCTTTATCTTAAAAAAAATTTAGAAACTTAAAAAAAAATTACAAAATCATGATTTTTCGTCTTCTGTATGAGAAAAATAAATAAATAAAGGACACGTCCGATATTAACAATATTGCACAGACTTAAAGATTAATAAGTCCATGATATGCTCAAAAAAAAATCAAGATTACCTTTTGATTCCTAACATAACAAAAATGGGTTCAAAATAGTAATCTTTTATACATTCCATTCGCTATACCTCTTTGAAATCGCGCGCGTTTCTTAAAATATTGCACGATTTCATGGGAAAACAAATTTAGTGCTGCCATCTAGTTTTTTTATTTGAATTTAGAATTAATATATAGTTTTTTTTGTACAACTCTGACATTTATTTCTACTCTAATTTAAAATTCTCTTGAGGCAAAAATGAACTGAAAACAAGAATAAAAGTCTCTATATTTAAAATATACACTTTTATCTATAATATCAAATAATTTAAACGTTTAATAAAGCTTTCCTTCACTTAAAAATAAGTGATAGAAATATTTCATTTTACCCTCAACATTTTTTACTATTTATTTTTTTTTCTCATTAAGGAATAAAAAGGCAAGAATGAAACTTTCGATATTTAAAATATATACTTTTAGCTATAAGGTCAAGCAAGTTTAATCTTGTCAGAGTTCTCCTTCATGTGTAAAGGAGGAATAGAAATATTGCTTTTTTTCCTCAAAATTTTTCAAAAATAATTTTTTTTTCTCTCGATACGGAATAAAAATACAATTACTAACTTACGCCAATCTGTTAATTATTATTCATTCCTAATTAAAAATAATTTTTAATATAGTCTTGCCATTCCTAAGGCTAATAATTAAAATTGAAATTTTAAGCAATATGACAATATCTCGATTTTGCATCCACTTTTAATGTAAATTTTAATACTTAATTAAACAATCCTAAAATCTATTATTTTACATTTACTCATAAATAGATATGATCTACTTATAGACTGATTTTCATTAAAATCTGTGACATGTCTGCCACAGCTGATTTGTTCATTTTGCGTGGAATGACCCTATAATAATATGCGTACATAATAAATAAATGTACACCAGTAAAAATAATTCTTCAAAGTTTTTCAAAGGGTACAGAGTCCCCTTAATTGATATTATCTTCTCTTATGCGAAACACCGATTAAAAGAAGAAATAATAATGTTTTAATATTAAATAAATAAATAAGTACAGATGAATTAAAAATACATTCTTTTATATGCATGCAATGTTTATCTTGAAAATCACGCCTAATTTCATGATTTTAATTCATATTTTTTCCCCCATAAATTTCCTTTGCAATACATTGATTTGGCGAGGACACCGAACTCGATTATGGATCATTCACCGCTTTTTATTTTTTACGCTTGGTATAAAGCGCGAGCTTCTAAAATTATTAAATCTACCCTATATATATAAAATCCTAATGAAATGGATATTATGAAACGACTGAATTGAAACGAATTTATGTAACGATTCTATGAAACGACTGATTAAACAACTGATTATGTTTCACGGCGATTTCTCCTAAAATATGGAATACTTTGCGATGAAATTAACACCAAAAATCCGTATTGATCCACAGATCTCAAAACTGGTATTAGAATTTTTAAATTCGAATTAGTTTTCGAAATATTAATTTTTTTCTAATTTTAAATACATTTTTTTAATGATGGCAACTCAAATTATAATCATAACAGATATTTTTTTTTCATATTTCAGAAAAGGTTACTATTTTAAACTAATTTGGCGACCAGTTTGGCCTCCCTTAAATGTATACTAAGAAATGTGTCATGTTACTTTTATTCATAATTCAATTTACTTGAACAATATTTCGCCAAATTGAAAGATTCTGATAGAGAAATCAAGAACTCGGTATTTTTAAACTGAAACATTTAAAATTGATGGCTTCACTTTTCTTTTTTTTTCAAACAAAACGAAAAGAAAAATATTAGGCACGTCATATACGCACCGGGGTACCTAATTGGCGCCAAAATGGCATTATTTTGATTGACATGGCAACCCGGATATTGTTGTTTATTTAATAATAAATGTTTATTTACTTTTATTTCTTTTTTTAAATTATATAAATTAGTTTGTTCTATAGATATCAATTATTTTTTTTTTGCTTATTTCCTTTTGAAAATAATAGAAAATAATTAAAAAAATACGTTAACTTAGTTATTCCGTCGACCAATTTCGCCAAATTATATAAATTGCCAAACCACTCGCCAAATTATACAAATTGACATAATCTTTATTTTAAATAACGAAAGAACAAATAAATCAGTATAACATTAATAAATATACAAATAAAACGTCGAAATAAAAATCACTTGATGACGTAAACACATTTAACTTGCTTAAAGTCAAGTGAATGTGACATTTACGATCAACCGTTATTGGCATTTAATCTTATAGTTTGGTGATAGATTTTCGGTCGACGGGATAACTAAGTAGTACCAAAAATGCATATGTAACTGGTATTCGAAAACGAGGTTTTCGCCAAATTTTCGTAAAAAAAAAAAAAAAAAAAAAAAAAAAAAAAAATCACGCCAAACCTGCGGTGCGTATATGACATCTGGCCAAATTTTAAATAATGCAACAAACCATGACATTTAATTTCAACTTCAAATCAATGTTTTAATTTACCACTTGAAAAATAAAAAAAAATGCTAACTGGCGAGTTGAAAAAAAGCTATTGGCGAGATTTGCACCCGGCTAGCGTAACAGTACCAAGAATTCTTTGCGACCATGGCAACTTCTATGTAGTTTTATTCGAAAAAATAACTAACGAATTTTAATAACGAATTTTTTAATCAAAATGGAAAACTTTCAGCACAGATGTCATATATGGCCCAATATTGGCGCGATTTTTTTCTGACGCCAATGTCATATACGAAACGGGTACTTAACTGGCGTCAAATTATCGTTATTTTGCTTGATATGGTAAGTCGGATGTTGTTGTTAATGCTGTTGATGTTTTCCCCAAATTGGAGTCGGAAAAAAATTGCGCCAATATTGGCATATATGGCATCTGTGCCAAACTTTCATATGAAAGCGAAGGGATCAGACCGTATTTGTTTAGGGCAGTTGATGACTTGAACTATTATATAAATGAAATGATGGCGATAGAATAATATTTGCCGACTTATCACCTGTGCCTGGCTAACATTAAAGTACCAAAATGGCACCTAGAGTATAAAAAGCGGAGTAGTCCGCCCGGAACTGTTGATGATAGTCACGTGACTTAGGCTATTGTTATAGAGATTGTTTTAAAATACCGGGACACAAAGACTCTGTATACTTAATTCATTTTATTTTAGCTTCTTTTCAAATGTTTAACACATCCTCTTTAATAAAAAACAACCATTGGATGTCTTAACAGCAACTGATAGGGCCTTAAATTTTTGAAATCAAAGGGAATTGAATGGAAACCCGTTTACAGGGAGATATGCACAGCTTTTTTCAGTATAATTCAATCTTCTCTAATATTTTTAAAACCCATCAGATTAGCGTGTTTTTAGATTCTGCGGTGTCTGAACGGGGGTTGGCGAGCGTAGCTTGCAGGTGGCAGAGTCCCCTAGTATATATATAATTTTGTATCTGCTTCTTTTTAGATTTGGCAACAGAAAAGAAAACAAAAATGAAACATTATTCGAACTATCTATTCAGAATTTCTAGTTTTCTCAACGCATAATAATAATTTTATTAATAGTAAACTAATTAATGATAAAAATATTACACTCTTTATTTATTTTTTATTTATTTTTTCTAAATTTTAATACAGTGCATATTTCGTTATTGCAGTTTCGTAACCAGTTGAGCTATTTTGGCGAGCGTGGTCATCATTAAATCCATTGTTGTTGGTTGTAACTCGTATACAATTGTAACAATAAAGAATAATGGGCGATTTATTGTGACTGGCTAATGGAAAAACGACAAAATTTCAAACAGTATGGACAATAAAAACTGTTTTGTTTTTAATGAAGAGCTTGCTTACTTCGTTACTAAAAGTATTTGGACACCACAAATTTTAAATAACATTTTTCGTATAATAATTGGTGGACATTTTTCGATTATACAAGGCAGATATTGGAAGAAATAACTCATCTTCACTATGAATTAATCTACAAGCTCCTCTGGTGATTCTGTGGGTTATTCATAGTTTCTTATTATACATACTGGTTTTCTATGTTCATATCTTATTCATCTTTAGAATTTTACCAATTTGTTTATATATTTGTGATTTCATCTTTATTATATATATATATATATATATATCAGAATCACCAGAGGAGCTTGTAGATTAATTCATAGTGAAGATGCGTTATTTCTTCCAATTTTGTCGGGATTAAGCCTAAAATGACAAAATTTAGCTCCTGATAACGCAACGTAAAAGAAAATAGATTATAAAAATCCAAGAGATCTAAAGAAAGATACACCTCACACAGGATATTAAAAATTATTAGAGCACAATGCATCAGTTACATACTAGGATCCAAAACTTCAGAAGGTAGACTCACTATATTATAGCATGTGAGGATGCAAACAGATTTAGGACTATTAGAACATGTGGGCAGCAGTTGAGTTACTGACTGAAACCCATAACATTGCTGCCATCTGGTGTGAAAAAGGAAGCCTATATTGTAACTAGATTGTTAACAAAAATGTTTAGTGGTGCCATCTATATTCTCTCCCCCCCACTCCAAAAAAAGAATGAAATTAATTGAAGAAATCAAGAAATGACTTAGATTCACATTTAGTTAAATCAGAATGAAAAAATAGGAATAAACTTAATAAATGCTGAGTAAATATAAGATAAAATAAATAATTATATTAAAAAATAAATAATTTTATTAAAAAATAAATAAATAAAAGGGCATTGATTAAATTAACTATTTTAAAAACAAATATTATAAAATGAAAAATGAGTATATAAATAACATTTAAAATACAATGAGGAATATTTTGAGATAGTAAAATATAGCCTTGTATTATGTACCAATATGTGAAAATTTATGATGTTAAATGCATGATACCCCTATTTATTTATTTTTAATATATACATGCAATATATAAGTACATATACATACACATATACATGCTCACACACATATAAATATATAAGGTTTTAAACTTTTTTTTAGCATTCCCGACCTCAACCCTCCGTAATGGTATTATTTTTTTTTTTACAATATTGTATAATGTATGTAAAACATGCATACACACATACACATACTTTTTTTGTGTGTATGTTTTTATAATTTTTTCAGCAATTCACGTCCCACCCTCCATAATAGTGTTTTCGATTTTTTAATTTTTTTTTAACATATTATATGCCTATACTGATAAAAAGTAGAAAAAATGAATATTAAGATTTGATCCATGCAGATATAAAAGAGATGGGATATTTATAAAAGACAATGCTAATTGCTTTAATTTAAAAATGTTCGGCTGTAAGAGTTGGGAGGACCATAAACGTTTGATACGAAGACTATGATTAAGTAGAATATTTCTATATACTGAAATATGTAAGCAGAAATTGAAGTTAGTAAAATTAATTACATTAAATGAAAAGTCATTACGTTTATCATAAATATTGAATGTTAGGGTGTTATTAGGGAGAATATTAACTTTAACATCCATAAAATTTATACTAGAATTATTTGAATAGGAAGGGCTAAGTTCTAGATTAGAAGGGTACTTTACAGGAAGATATATAGAATTATTATCACTAACAGAGAGAATAATTATGTCATCTATGTATCTGTAGAGCAATATATTATTGTTAATATATATATAAATAAATAAATAAATAAATAAAATAAATGAAACTGATAAGGGTGTACTCAAATACAAACTGCTTATTTTCTGATTCATTTTTAAAATAATTTTCGTTCTGAAACGCATCAAATTGGCAAAATTCTCTTATTCAGAAACTATATAATATGCCGTGCTTGTCGATTTTTTGATAACAGAATATATTGCAAAAAATACTGTCAAACTTGACGTTTTGATCCAACTTTCCCGAATCGAGAGAGCTGTGAACGAAAATAATCGTCATACTGAGAAAATAATTGTTTATAAATCAAGCTCTAATCAATTGAGCGAAAAATGAAAACACACGGCCGCTTATACATCCCTGCAAAAATCACGTCAGTAAATTTCATGTTTATTTTTAATGAGTCTGAAAATGTGTCCGAAAATTTTGAGCTGTTGAGTGTGGAAAAATATTTTTTTGAGTACATCCTTAAGGGGTTAAACGTCTCAATGAAAAATAAATAAATAAATAAATAAATAAAACTGTTAAGAGGTTAAACGTCTCGATGAAAAAAAAAAAGCGCGAAAGAAAGCATAGTCTTTTTACAACTAAATATCAATATTTTTTCACGATTTTTTACGCGTTTCAAAGCCATTATATTTATAACTGATAACAATTTCGAAGATTTTCAACAACAAAAATTAATTTTTCAACTGTTAAATGAGCCGATGTGAAAAAAAAGTCTTACAAGCGTTTTTACCATTAAATATGATTTTTTTTCACGAATTTTTTATGCAGTCTCCGAAACCATTATATTTATCATTATTAAAAATATCAAAGAGTTTGGAAAATAAGAATTTTTTTATATTACGTTGAGTAAAAAGTTGTCCGCCAATTTTTTTTTTTTTTTTTTTTGGAAAACGATAAATACATACGAAATCATCAAAACTAATGAGGATAGTGATCTCGGTTTAAATCTACAATCGTCTGCCAACGTTTTGCCAACTTTTTAATCCCTTCTGCGAAAAATTGTGGTGTGCGCTAGTTCGGAAAGAGATCGACCTCGTACATGACCCCCCTCATTTGAATCGAAGATTGCGTCATCAAGATGTAGCTGCAGATAGGAAAAGAGATAGAAATCTGAAGGGACCATGTCGGGTCCGTATGGTGGATGTTGCATCAAATCCCACTCCAACTTGTACAGCGTCCAGCCGGCCATTGGCCGTGTGGCCGGGCGTTATCTTGATGAAAGAGAACCACCTTCCTTCTCAACTTGTGTCTTCGTTTTTC
This sequence comes from Maratus speciosus, assembly GCA_963932465.1. Lineage (NCBI taxonomy): Eukaryota > Metazoa > Arthropoda > Arachnida > Araneae > Salticidae > Maratus > Maratus speciosus. The sequence goes on along the minus strand of OZ010794.1, from coordinate 481,944,463 downwards.
GCGAATGGCATCGCGAACTTTGATTAGCCTGTTGTTGTATATTGCTCTGTTGATAGTCTGTCCGCTTTTCAAGCATTCTTGGTACAGAATTCCGGGACAATCCCACCAGATGCAGAGAAGCACCTTCTTGTTAGTTAGGGCACGTCTTGCAACCAAGGTTGCTGATTCCCCAGGTGCTGACCACCCTCCTTTACAGCTTGTATTGTTGTAGTACACCCATTTTTTACCACAGGTCATAATTCTGACCAGAATGTTCTCTTTCCTTTGATCTCTGAGCAGCGCCAAACAAGAGTTTTTTCTCTTGCGCTTGTCTTCAGCAGCCAATTCGTAAGACACCCAGCGGTTTCAGAGCGTTAACTATTGTTTTTTGGCAAACGTAAAGCTCTAACGCAATAGTTCGTGTTGAAACATTTTTGTCTTGTTCATTGATTTGCTTTAACTGCTCCCAATCAACTTTAATAGGGCGCCCAGAACGTGGTTAATCTTCAATGTCGAAATTTCCAACTTTAAACTTCCGAATTCCAAACTTTGACTGTATCATAAGAAACAGTATTGATGCCTAAACTTTCAAACTTTTTTCTGTGGTATTCAGTCGCACTGAGTTTCTTACGGAACTCATAGTACATAATCGTTCTGATCTGCTGACATGATAACTCCATTTTAAACACTTTTTTGAAGCACAAGATAATAAATTTTTAACAAACAAATTACACAGTCATGTAGTTCTTATGATCTGCGTTCGAATGCAAAAACTGGTTGGTTGAAAAACTAACAACCACACAAATGACAGCTGCTGGCGCGAAGGCTCTTTGGCGGAAAACTTTTTACTCAACATAATGTTAAATAATCCGATGTAAAGGTCTGTACGGGCCCGGGCTTGGCCCGAGGGCCGTACCCGGCCCGGCCCGGCAAAGTGAAGGCGAACTTTCAAACGGGCCGGGCCAGCAGAATTAGTACAATTTTTTCAACGGGCTGGGCCGGCAAAAAAATTGAACGGGCCTGCCGGGTCGGGTCTATAAAAAAATTTTAGCGGACATACCGGACCCGAAAAATTTTAGCGCAGGCAATAAAATATGAGCCATTTTCAATCAATATGACTTTTGCGAGAATAAGTATAAATGTGCGTCACGAGCCGATGCTAGTTTGACAACATCAATATAGAAATGCAACATGTCCAGCGTAGGGATCGGAGCCGGACAGTTACATTGTGTCCGAACTCGGGCTTAATTTTTTCAGCAGGCTCGTGCCGGGTCGAGATCAGGCATGCATTTTTTTTTCTACATAGCCGAGCCGGGCCGGAACTAGACTTAATTGTTCTCAGGATGTGCAGGACCGGTTTAGTAAATATATTAATAGCCATAATGTACTTCTGTTAACGGAATCTTTTGAAATATACCTTAAGGTGATTCTCAAATTCACTGCTCAACAGCGCGAAACTTTGACACGTTTTCTGACTCATTTTTAATTTTAAAAGCATAAAATTGACAGGCCTGACTATTGAAAGGATTTGTAATCGAATAGCGTTTTTAATTTTTCATAAATAAATTACTTATCGAGATATAAGAGATTCTTGTCACATGGCTGCAGGTTTTTCTCCTTTCCCGTGCTATAGCTTCCGGAAATTCAATTCAAAACGCTAACTTTGACAGTATTTCTTCAAAGATATATTGCCTTTATCAAAAAATGGATAACGCCATTCGATTACATAGTTTCTGAATAAGAATACCAGCCAATCTTACGCGTTTCCGGAAAGAAATGAATTCATAAAAGTGTCAGAAAGTAGCTCCTTTGGATTTGAGAGAAGCCTTAATAAATGACAGAGAAATATTTTCACAAATCTGCTTTTTATTATACAGCTTCAAAAGTTATGATGTTTTTAACCCTCCTTTTTTCTTTTATTTTAAACTACATTAATTTTTTAATGAATCCTTATTTGAATGTTGGAACGTCTAAAAATCTAAGTAATCATTAATGTTGCTAATTGTGTATTTTCTGTCTTGCGAACACATCGTAATTTTAAAATATACTTTAAAATTATCCCAAAAACATGTATGAAGTATTCTTAATTGTATGTCACGAAAAATCTGAATTTTTTGTAGAAATTGAATCGGGCCGGTTCGGGCCTGATTTAATTGATCTTTGCACGGACTGGGCCTGCTTTCACTGATTTTTGTACGGGCCGGGCCGGGCTCGGGCCGAATTTCTAATTTTTACACCGGGCCGGGCCCGAGCATGGAAATTACGGCCCGTGCAGACCTTTGGATGAGAGAAAAAAAAATCCACGCACTTTGAAATTCTGAATCCCCTATATTTTTGTCGAAACACGGAAAGGTATATAACACGCACTTAAAGAGTACATTTTGCTTTAAAACGAATCATTCGGTTTAAAAAATATATAAATTACGCGGTTCATTTGGAAATATTTTAATTTAAAAGCATAAATTCTTACAAAATCGGGTTAAAGATATAAAATCATACAAATTTGAGGTTTATTTAAGCTTGTTATCATGCGCCCGGGTAACGCTCGGCTGGTCAGCTAGCTACATGTGGAGTAAGTGTAATCACTGGGCTAGTGTAATCCCTAGCTTATTAGAAAATTATAAAATGCTATTTTAAGGGTGTATTCGAAAAAATGTTTTTCCACCCTCAACAGCTCGAAATTTTCTGAGACATTTTCAGACTCATTTTTAAAAGTACAAAGATGAAACTTGCTGGGGGTGATTTTTCAAGACATGTTTAACATGCCGTGTGATTTCATTTTCAGCTCAATTAATTAGAATTTGATTTTTAAACAATTATTTTCTCGGTATGACCATTTTTTTCATTCCCAGATCGCAAGCTTCTGAAAATTCTGTTCAAAACGCCAAATTTGACAGCGTTTAATACAGTATTTTCTGCATTTATCAAAAAATCGAGAAACACGGCACATTATGTAGTTTCTAAATAAGAGAATTTCCCAGTTTGATGCGTTTGAGAGCAAAAACGAATTTTAAAATTAATCAGAAAATAAGCAGTTTGGATCGGAATACACCGTTAAGTGTGTTCTCAAATCCAAAAGGGAAAAATTTTCTGACATAAGTTTTAATTTATTTTTGTTCAAAAATGCATGAAACTAGCTGGTGTTGTTGTTCAGAAACTATGTAATTGAGCTGTTTTTTCCATTTTTTTTTTTTTTTTTTTTTTTTGAAAACGCAATAGATCTTTCAGAAAATAGTGTCAAAGTGGGCGTTTTAAACCGAATTTCCGCGCGAAGGAAGAAAGAGCACTCAAAAAAGGTCGAAAAACGTGTTTGTCACGTGATCGAAATCACTTATAACTCAATAGGTGGGGCATTCTCACAATCTTTTGACTTTTGGGGAAAAAAATCTGGCGAAATTAAACTTGCTAAAATAACATTTTAATCTGATAGACGGATGCCTTAATGATTCAAAATGAAGAAAAAATGGTCAGCAGCGAAATTTTTTTTATTTAATTGAGGTTTAAGTTAAACTTGCGAGTTTAAATTTTCCTTATCATTTTACCCCTATAACTTTTTATTTTCTTCTAATTTTTTACTTATAATGGATTTTCATAGTACCCACAGGACATTCAAATAAGAAATAATACAAATGTAGTACTTTTAATACAGAATTTTTGTATAACATTGTCTTAAAGGGGTGTTAAAGAAGGGACGGTAAGGTAAAAAAAGGGACGAAATGGTGTAAGGATGAAACGGTAAGGAAAATTACCACCTATTTTTAGGAAAATCATGTTAAGACTAAGTGATAGCCACAATGTTCATTGATTTTTAGAAACAGTTGTTAACATTGGATTAAATAAAAAATTTTTTAAATTTACCTCGAAAAGTGCAGGAATAAACCTTGGGGACGGTAAGACTACCAATAAAGCCACGGTGCTTGAAATTGATATTTAAATGCTGATTTATATTCTGCAGTAAATTTCCTGTCAAAGAATTTTAGATATTCTTTCTCTAACATACTTCTGCATGAGCAAAAACTTGAAAAAAATTTTGTCGCTGCATTTGAAGTGATTTTCTGTATAATTTTAGAAGAGGGATGGTAAGGAATCTAAAACCCAGGGACAGAGTTCAAAAAATAATATCAACCCTAAAAATGTGTGCAGGTTAATTTTTAGCTACATATTTATATAAAACAATAGTTCCAGTTTCAGAAAAAAATTACATTGAATTATTTTTATTGAAACAATTTTAACCAGACAGCTCCAAACTTAAAAATGAGCATCAGGGACACGGGACAGTAGATGGGTTTTCCATGTGTTTGGACCCCCCAACATCGTCCAAAACTTATTTACCTCGTTAATATTGTTCTGCAATCATGCAATGGGATGTTCCCAAGTATATGAAAAAAAAAAAAAAACACACACACACACACACACAAAAGTGCATTAAATAAAAGATTATTATTCAGGGACATGAAAGTCAAAAGATTGTGAGAATGCCCCAGGTAATTGATTGATGAAAAAATGGAAAAAAAAAGTTCAATTCCAAAACGGTTCCATGGCCAGGCTTTCCAATTTTATACCTTTCCGTTAAAAAAATGAATTTGTAAATGTGTCAAAACGTTTTGCGCTTGTTGAGCAGAGCAGTTAAGAACAGCCTTAACCAACCGAAGAGTTTGCACATTTCTCCAGTCCCTTTTTCACAATATTTAAGTGAGGATATAGGTAGGCAAATAGAGCTCTGATGAATTGCTTTAAGTGCGATTTTAAAAAATAGTCTACATTTGGACGTTCAACAGTTGTGTTCTCAGCTTTCTGTTGCTCTCAGCACTGTTTCAGGTGTTTGAAAAAAGTGCTAAAGAGCAGTCTGGGAATTTTTTAAGTTGACAGTGGTAATTTTACTCACCTTCTAAAACGTAATGTATATCAAGTTTCATGCAAATCGGTCAAAAACTGTAGGTTTTTATAAGGAATATACACACCAAGAACGGCTTACATGTATATATGGGTGACTATCACAAATTGTGAGATTTTGAAAACAAGAGTTTTTGAAAATTGAAATCATTTCAAAACCTCTGATTTTTTTTTTTTTTTTTTTTTTTTTTTATGTTAGTTGAACAGCTCCTAGTTGATATCCTTTCAACAGCCGTAAAGTTTAAGAACATTTAGAAATAATTTTATAAAAAAAATGATCAAATATTCTATGCCAGGACAATGACAAGTGTTAAATAATTATGATTTTAATAAATTCTGTTCAGATAATTTATTATCGTTTATTTAGGCATAGTACACATTTTTACATATTTGTTATATGACCTTTTACATTGTTTAAAAAGAGATAAAAAATATTAACAGAAATTTCTTCTTGGAAAAAGTCCAAAGATTTTTTTTTTCTTTTTTTGGTAGATTTCGTAAGAAATACTACCTATTGCAGTCGTTACCATGGTGCGACTTTTGAAATTCATAACTTTTCATTATAGGACCCCAGGAACCCAAAACCACCCCCAACTAAAAAGTTTATATATATATATATATGTATGTATGTATGTACTAAATTTTGTCCGCACGATAAAAGTCGCAATTATGCACGGATCGTCTTCAAACTCGCAAACAACTTTAAGATGGCAAATGTCTCGGCGGGGATTGAAAATGGGCAAAATCGGCCCAAGGGAATGGAAATGGGGAGGTTTCAAAAATTTGAATACCGTCTTAACATGATTCTGATAAAACCAGCTCTTACACAACAATGGCAGGAAAAAATAAATATTTTTCGTTATAGCAGTTGCCAACAATTAAAAAAAAAGCAATAAAATTCTCACCGCAACAATTGCTTTCTATTGCAAGAATTTCACGTGAAAAGTTAAATTAAATAAATAGTTTTACGAATTGAAAACAAATTACGTCATAAGTTTTCTAGAGCAAGATTTCCGTATGAAAACTCAAAATGAAATAAATAATTTGACGAATTAAAATATATATATATTGCGTCATATTGGAAATAAAATGGACCTCAGCAGGTGAATATGTAACGTCATGTAAGTTTGAAGAAACGTATTAAAACATGATAAAAACCAGACTATGGAAATATTATTTTATTTTAACACTTTGAGGTTCTATGAATTTGCTTTAGCTATTTTTTAAACATATTCCATATACATGCGTGTGTGTATTCGTGTATATTAGAATTTTCACAAAATGTTTAGCTCCCTAGAGCTCATTCTTAGTGAAGGAACTGGGTTTATCTCTAATCTTGATTAAAGTTTTGTTGGTGAATTTAGTACTTAACTTCGAAATCTACCCCCGCCTGTAGGCCCGAGCCGGTAGGGATTTTTTTTTTTTTTTTTTTTTTTTTTTTTTGACAAATTGTACATTAATTTGTAAGATAATAATAATAAAAAAGAAATATTTTTTCAGTGAACTGCTTGAATAATTAGAAAATCTTTCAGCAATATAGTAATTACATGATGGGACGCAAAGATAATAAAAGAGGTAAAATAACATAAAATAACTTTTGTAAAAATTGTATAATATTTGCAATCTAACAACATTTTTCAAGACGAAGTACGGATGAATATTTAGGAATATAGTAAAACCTCCCTAAAGCGACCACGTTCCGTTCCAATAAAAATGGGTCGCTCCGAGAGGTGGTCTCTTAATGGAGGTCATGTTTAAATCTAGATTTTAATCGTTGAAAAAAGGTAACAATTAATGTTACTAAAATTTATTTTTCACATTAGGAAAAAATATGAAATTTTTAAGTATCAAAACAAAAGTTAATTACATCAGTTAATTAGAGCGCAGTTTCAAAAATGAATGCATTGACGTTTACTTTGATTTTACGGTTTTATCTTCTATAATTTTTATTTCCGAGTCCTTTCGAAGTTCAGTAAAAAAATGCTTTTTTTTTTTTTTTTTTTTTTTTTTTTTTGACGGGAACAAATTCTGACGATTTTATTATTTTATCTATTTCTTTGAGAGTTTCCTGACAGATTAGGGCAGAGGGGGTTATTGACCGTCATCCTTACTTTGTCATCAGAATAAATTCATTGTCTAAAAAGGCACGAAGGGGTTTAAACATTTAAAAGTTACCAGAATAAATAAAAAATCTAAACTTATTTTAAAAGTTTGATGAATAATGCGCTCTCCGGAATTATTATCCTAATAAAACCTTCTTCAAGCGACCAGGAAAAAACGGAATTTGTTTCATTTTCTTCAAAGAAATTGGTCACTTTTGGAGGGAGTTCAACTGGAGTGGTCTCTGAATAGAGGTAAAATTACTATTGAACATATGGGAATAAATTTCGTGCCAGGAAAAAATGGTCGTTCATGGAGGTGGTCTCACAGGGAGGTTTCACTGTATTAAGAAATAATATGAAATTATGTACTGAAATTTAGATGATATGATTCCCTTAAGTCTCTATATTGATCAGCGGCTGAGCTTGAGTGCAAAATTTTAATCCTTTAAGTACACGGCAGAAATATTCATGTATGTTTAAAAATTCATAAAATAATAGCGATGAACACCATTGGTATGAGGATTTGTATTTTATTATCTTACATATATATCTTACATATATATTACCTCTCTATTTATTTATCTTAAGCACTGAAAAAATAACATTGTTATCAAAGTTTTGTTAAATCAGCCTTTGAATTCAAGAATTACATGATGGAAAAACACGATTAGGACACTTAAGAGGTTAATGGTATCAGGGGTTTTCAATTATGTTAGATCTTGAAAAATCTATTGGATATGAACGTGCTCTGAATTGAGAAGTATTTTTCTTCCACTATTTATGCTGTTGTCGCTTTTCTATGTCTATTATGTAATTGATTGACACTTTCCTTTTTCTTTTTACCCCATCCAGATAGCTTCCTCTATTTTCTATTTTCATTTTAACTTAATTAATTATTTTAACGTCAATGTCTTAATTTCACCTTTTATGTATGATGTTTAGTTTTCTTTTTTGGCGCGCATCAGCATTTTCCTAAAGGGATTTTGTGTCACAAAACCCCATACAATCAACCAAGCTTTTCCTTTCTAACATACTTTAATTTTCTCTAATTTTTCTTACTGAAATAGCACTCCAGTTTTTTAAATTATCTCTTGGCACCTTTTTTTCTGTCTCACACTTACTTTTAATCTCTCCTCTTTTGGCTGTTTTTTACGATTCATTCTCTATAACACCCTAAAAAATTTCATAGTTCTCTAATTATAATAAATATTAAAGTATTTTATGCATATGTTCTATACACAAATAAAAAAATTCATATTTATCTTTTTAACACAAGATACATAATATTACTCAATGAATAGTATGTGTTTATACGAGTATATACATAATGCAAACAAACCACCCGATAAATGACATAATAAAAATCTACTCGGTTTTTACAAAGACTTTAAACACATTTTTTTTTTTTCAAAGAAATGTCTAAAAGATCTTGCTGGTAGGTAAGATTTTACCACTTCTGACTTGAACTATGTCAAGAACAAGAAGTATTACTCTGCAGCACCATCTTTATACCTGATAAAAAACTAAAATGAGCAGGCCAGGAAAACGACATTCATTTTCAGTGACAATCATATTTTAATTTCATATTTTAATTATGGAAAATTATTTGTAAAATACAGAATTTGTTACTTTCCTCATATATGTGTTATATAATGTATAATTATTAATTAGAAATTAAAAAATCTAGAAAAAGATATTTGCACAGTATAGCAGAAAACCTTTTACTTTGCACACATCACAGTGTGACATGCCAGGAAAATGACAATCTGAAATTTTAAGTCTTTTAATTGTTTTATTTGTGTTATTATGAATGTAATATCTCTTGAAAATACTTCTAAGAATACTTTTTTTTAGAATGTAAAAAAGAAAATGGCATTATATAACATTTAATAGAAATTTTGTTGCGCGGACTGCAATTATCGTAACTTTGTGGTATTCTCCCACATATACATTTCCCTTTAAACCATTGCAGCATTTAACGATTTTTTTGCATTTAGTGACTGCACCTTCTTCAAGCGCTCTAAATGCTGTAAATCTTGAAATCTTACAATTTTTAGCTGGTGAATAGATTTATCTGAAATAGCTGAACTCATGAGTACTGGAACTTTCCTTTAAATTGAATATAAATCTTCGTTCGAATGAACCAATCAAAAGGCTTTTCATTTTCAAGCATTATATATAATCAAAAATTCATTTGTAAACATTAAATTAAACTGAATTAATAATGAAAATTTTCATATTTTCTTATACATTTTAAAACTTTACCTGTTACAATTGTGTGTTTATCATATAAAACGTTTTCTTCAATATACATATTTTTTTTTTTTAATCAACTTTGCATCTTTACTTTGAAAATGTATAGTAATTTCAGAAAGTTTAATCTGTTCTGCAAAAGCACTTTGCATCTGCCTTATACAGTAAATTTTTGAACTATGCAATAATTTTTAAATTTTTTAAAATGTACTTTGTATTTTAAATACAAACATGTTTTGAAACACGTATTTTATGTTTGGTACATGCATTTTTTACATGTATTTTGTATTTGGAATTTTTTAATTTGGATAATTATTTTGTATTTAAAATATATTTTGAAAGTACATGTATTTTTGTATTTGGAATTTTAAAATTTTGATAAGTATTTTGCAAATCATTACCTATCACGGGATATCATTGAATTAATTACGTATAATAGGATTGAACAGAATGAAGAAAATTTTTATTAATGTCTTTTTAAGTTTCGATTTGATTTTCGTAAAAATTGAAGTGACTCGACAACATTCTGCAGCGATGATAAGTATATATCAAATTTCAAACCATTCGGTTGGGTAGTTTTTGAGTTGTTATATGCGGACACACAGACAGACGGACCAAACAACTATAGGTATTTATATAATTACAAACGAACCTAAAAGCTAAAAACATTTAACACGTATTTAAATTATTTTAATTTAATATTTTTATACAGATATGTTCTTCCTGTAGGGGGGGGGGGGGGAGGGGGGGGGGATCATGAGTCATGACGCCCATACGCGCTTAAACTAAATCTTCTTTTAGGTCCTTCTCTATTCTGGCCACATGATCCGCTTGCTCCCCCTAGTTTCGACACTGTCAAAATTCAAATCTGTGCACAGGGTACCCAAAGTCACGGGCCCTGAATGACACATGAACAAAGTATATTTTAAATTTGATTACTTGATCTCTTAAAATAAAAAGCATTTTTATAACCAGGATATATGCTGACCAAAGTCTTACGCAAACTGTTTTTTAAGCTATGCTTCCCAGGGCCTGATTACAACTGTGCACTAGAAGCACAAGCTTCCACTCCAAAATTTAAGAGCGCCCCAAAGTGGTTGCAAAATGGTTCTTCCGATGACGCCTTTTTAATAGAAAGTTTGCAAAAAACAAAATAACTTTGCGTAAAAAAAAAAAAAAAAAAAAAAAAAAAATTCTGCAGCTTTTCTTAGCCAGTCTTGTAGTATCCTGACGTCCTTTGTAGAAACTGCTCAAATGACAAACAAATATAAAGAGTCACCAGATTTTTGAGGCGCTGTGGTGCCAAATATAACAGAGAATAAAATTAAAATCACAGGGCTTCCAAATGGTCCGCCAACTGAATACCAATATTATTTTAGAAAAAAATTATTTTTAGATTTTTCTTACAAACCGCCCCAGAATCACCATTGAAAGTTAATTCTAGCGCAAACCTACCATGCAATTTTCTGTTAAAATTTATTGGTATTCAGTTGGCGGACCATTTGGGAGCCCTGAAATCACCATAAAATTTATATAAAATCCGATTTCTACTTAGCCGCTCATGGGAATTTATTTGTATTACTGGGTTTTCGTGTTTGTAAATATCGTAAAACTTCTTCCTATTAACCCCCCCCCCCCCCCCAAATATTGTTCTTCCTCTAATTTCAGACTTAGAGGACTCTTCACTCACTTGAAAACTCCCGTTCGCTAATGTAAAACCAATGGGCAGATTGTTTTCGAATTTCTTGTTTAAATTTGGATATTTTGAATTGATTTTTTTTCTTGCATAGGATAGCTGAGGCCGACCTCAAATATGAGGTTTTTTGTTTTGTTTTTTGTACTTTTTCGATTTTGGTTGCAGATTCTTTTAATAAAGACACTTTAACTTTCGGAACCGGTTTCACTGAGATCAAGCTCAACTATCCTATGCAAAAAAAAAAAAAAAAAAAATTAAAAATATTCAAATTTAAACGAGAAATTCGAAAACAACCTGTCCATAGATTTAACATTAGCAAACGGATGTTAAATAATATTTTCATCCTTAGTTTAAAGTGTACCTAGTTTACGACTAAAAAAATTATTCACCATGTGAATAGTGAATAAATGTATGAAGCAAAGAAATTCCATTTGCTCCTAACCAATAAGAAGCTGTATATCGAGACCAAATAATATCCTAAAAAAGATCCTAAACACGACTTTTTTCTTGACCAACGTCGTTCCCTTGCAAACGAGGTATTAAATCAGCAAACCACCGTACATAAACACATAAAAAATGGAGCAAAGAATGCCGCGGTAGCTGTGTAAGATCGTTATCTACTTAAATCTGTCAGGTTAGGACCTTATAGGGGGAATGAATTTTCACACCTTTCGAAAGCGTGAACCTGCCACAAAAACCTCCCATTTCAGGTGGGAAAATAATTTACAGGGGGATTTGAATCGTTATCGGGATGAAATCACAAGAGGGTGATTTTTCAAGTTATGGTGGCAACCAGAACGTAAATTTTCAGGCAATGAATTATTTAGAGCACGAAATCAGTTTGTGAAGATTTACCGTTACTTATGCAGAAAAGGTTAAAACTAAAAGAAAAATAATTTTACAGTTTTCGAATATTTCAAAGTTCAGAGGGCATAGAAATGGAAAAATAAGGCATTTTTACAGTCTCATATTTAATTCAACCTGGTTTTTGTATGTAAAGTTAGAATTTTGCAATCGATTTTTACTCCATTTCCTGATAGGCCAGAATTATACAAATTATGTGAAAAGGTGTGTTTCAAATGACAATACAACATTTTAATATTTTTACAATTTAATTATAAATGAATACATTTATTGTAAGGAATTTTTAAACAATACTGGCACAGGTGATAAATCGCCCAATATTCTCTGTAACTCGTACAATTGTATGAGAGTTGAAAACAAAAACGAATGTAATGATGCGCCAATAAACACTCGCTAAAATAGGCCAAATCACTGTGAAACTGCAACAATGAAACATTTTATAGACTAAAAAGTAGAAAATAAATTAGAAACAAGTAATACTATAAAAATTTTGTTTTTAAAGTCAATTCCTACTAGGTCATCAAAGAAAAATTTAATATAATCCCTTAAGCTAATATTAGTTTTTGTTGCATTAAAATATCTCAATTTGTTGATTTTCTATAAGCAAGTAGGTTTACAAGAGAAGTCTATGGGAATTTGGCGAAATATTAGAGATATCGCCAAGTTGGCGTCACTTTTGGTGATATATCGCCGTTGGCGACAAACTTGGCGGTATTTGGCGACAGAACAGGGTCCCCCTATGGTAACCCCCCTTATAGATATGTAGATGCATTAAATGCTGTTCAATAACCAATGGCCGCCTTTTTGTCTCCCCTATAAAACTAAAATTAATTAATTAAAATTTAATTAATTAATTAATATTTGAAAAATCTGTATTAACATCAATTGTCATCCAGTACAAGTTTAAAAAAATGTATTTCAACTTGATAGGATGAATAATAACTATTTTATTAACGATTGAAAATTTGAACAAGTTATATAAATAAATAAATATAGGGTGAGTGTGAACTAATAGTAGGAATTGAATGAAAAATGAAGAACGCAACATTTTTTTAAAAAAAAATACGCTTTTATCAGTTAATAATTTAATATTGATTAATTTAGTATTACACTTTGAGAAATCAATATAAAATTTCTAAAAAGATAGTTTAAAGATATTTTTTTTTTTTTTTTTTTGCCTAATCTTAAAAAAGAAACATAGCAAAAATTATATATATTTTAATGAATTCACTTTCTAGCCCTTTCTACCAAGCCTAAAATGATGGGGCATTAAAACGAGGTCTCACTCCTCTTGGCCCTGACTTAAGAAAAATTACTAGAAGTAATTTTATAGACTAACATGTAATGGAAGAAAAAAAAAATCTCTGCCGGCTCGGCCTACAGACGGAGGTAGATTTCGAAGTTAAGTACTAATTTCACCAATAAAAACTAAATCAAGATTAGAGATGAATCCAGTTTAACAATCTTATATGACCGCTTTTGGCGAGTTTGTAATTTCATTTTTCTGTAAGAGCTGGTTTTATCAGAATCATGTTAATACGATAACTTTTTCTCCAGCCCCTATTTTTGTTTAATTTGCTTTTGCTGTAAGAGTTGGTCCTATCAAAATCTTGTCAATATAAAAGTTGTTGTTTCGGCGTAAATGCCCTCAAATTTATTTGTTTATAATTTAACTCTGTTTATCTTTCATATTGTGAAACATAATTATAAAACTGATTTCTTTTGACAGAAAAAATCTAATCTGTTTATCTAAATTGTTTATAACCCTGAATCAATATTTATGAGTAACATTATGATTTCAAGGTCATGTAATATAGATTTATTTACTTTATAATAATTTTGAATTGATGGTGATTTATTAGTTTTATAATTACTTGGATGTCATTTAAATGAATATTATAGCTATTTAGAAGATTTATAACTGCATATTGTAATTTTTATTTTGATGTTTATTTTATATAATATGTATCATTTTTAAAATGGTCAGTTTTGACTCTGTAACGAAGCAGAGAACATGTAACATGTCCTGACTCTGTAATCAGAGATGCCAATTGTTAAATCATGGCTCTGTTTAATACAGAGTGTATAATGGAAGTCCTGACTCTGCAACCAAGCAGAGAACATTTTTTTTTGTATTGGCTCTGTTAAATAAGGAGAATTACTATTATGGAACAATTATTAACTTCTAATGATGAATAGAATTTACATACTATTTCAGTTTGATTTAATAAACTATTTAATCTAATTGCTCTCCCATCTCACTTGGATTTTGAAAATTTATTTGTCAGATGAATTTCGGCGCCACCATTTATTTTTGGTGCCGAGTAACCCGCGAAACATTTTTTGGAAAGAATAGTGAGCTATTGTGAAAGAGATTTGTGATTAACAACTGTGATTTATCTTTCAAGATGTGATTAGTGTGTGATTTATCTTTCAACCTGTGATTAGTGTGGAATTATTATTGTGCCATTTGGATTACGACATGTCATCTACATTACCTGGAATTAACAGGTAAGAAAATATTTTTTTCATTTTCTATGAATGGTTAATGTTTTAAAATAAGAATTATTCTTTATTTAAAATGGAAAATCTTGAAAAGCTGAAAGCAAAACGTTCTGTTGAACGAACGAGTTTCACGAAATTAATTACAAAATTAGAAACATTATTAAATGATGACATTGATAATACGAAAACCGATGAATTATTAGAGCTTCAAGAAATATTCCTCTTAAAAGAAACGGCTTTCCAAAGTTTGAATCGTGATATTGAACCTCAAATATCCGACTTAAAAGAATATGAAAAGGACATTGCTAATAGTGAAAAGTACACTGACCAATTGATCAGTGCTAAATTTAAAATTAAAAATAGATTAAGAAAATGTAAAAAGGATAATGTTTCTATGATAGCAACTAGTCGTGTAAATTCATTGAATGGTTCTGCTAGTGGAACAGAAACGAGTTCTGCCATGAAATTGCCTAAATTAAATGTTCCAAAATTTTCTGGTGAAATCGAAGAATGGGTCGAATTTTTTAACTGTTTTGAAACATCGATACACCAGAATAAATCACTATCTAAGATAGAAAAATTCGCTTATCTAAAATCCTTGTTATGTAATCGGGCCTATAATGTGGTAGAAGGGTTTCCTTTGACAGAACAAAATTATGATACTTGTATTGATTTATTAAAGGACCGTTTTGGTAAGGTTGATGTTATTATTAATAAACACATGACTAATTTATTAAATATGGAACCAGTTAAAAATTGTTCAAATTTAAATGCATTAAGAAGATTGCATGACATGTGCGAAGTTAATATTAGAAGTTTAAGAAATTTGGGGGTAACATCCAGTTCTTATGGACAATTGCTAAATCCTATTTTGCTAAAGCTATTGCCCCATGAATTAGTGATTGAATATCATAGAAAACGTGATACTAGCAAAGAGTCAGATGTAACCGATCTGATTGCCTTTCTGAAATGTGAAATAGAATGTAGAGAAAAGGCTTTGTCAATGACAAGTTCTGAAAATGATGCATCCTCTTCTTTTGTACATAAAAATAAAACTGAATTTCGTGAAAAGAAAACATCAAATAAATATCAACATGCTAATACCTTAAATGCCACTATTAAAGTTTTTTGTGTATTTTGCAAAGGTAATGATCATTTATCTTCCGAGTGTAAAAATTTAGCTGATGATAAGAAAAGATTAATGTTACGTAAGGAGGGTAGATGTTACAAATGCTTTTGAAATCGCATTTATCTTCGCAATGCCGCATAAAATTAAAGCCATGTCTAAATTGTAAAAGCACTGAACATAACAAATTATTTTACTTTAAGAAAAGTTTGAAACCAGAAATTAATGAAAATCAAAATCAAACAGTTGTATCTAATTCTCATTGTAATTTTAGAAATTCTAAGCATGCTGTTTTATTGCAAACATGTTGTGTAACTGCTCAAGGTAATTCTAAATCAAAGGTAGTTCGATTATTACTTGATTCTGCAAGCGAAAAAAGCTTCATAACAAAAGCATTAGCTCGTGAATTAAATTTGCCTGTTTTAAGAAAAGAACATTTAACTGTATTCGCTTTTGGCATGGATCAAGGTCGCGAAGAAGAATATGATGTTTTTAAAATTAAATTGCGAAGTAAAATGAATTATCATCGTTTTATAGATGTTGAGGTGTTAGCTACCGATTTGATAAGTGCAACAACATTGAAGGTTCCCAATTCTGACCCTCTAGTTATAAAATACATTGAAAGTAAAAGATGGAGGTTAGCCGACCCTACGCACGAGGAATCCGAAGTACAAATTTTACTTGGAGCTGATTATTTCTGGAATGTTCAGAGAGGTGTCGTTGAAGAAATTAATGACCATTTATATGTAGCTAATACACTTTTTGGGTACACAATAGTGGGAAAAATAAACTCTAAAGGTAACGAAACAGTTAATGCTCATCTTGTATCTGTTAATGAAATAGAAAATTTTGATTTGCAAAAGTTTTGGAAACTAGAGTCTTTGGGTATTTGTGATAGTAAAAATGAATTATTTTCACAAAAGGATTTAGATGCTCTTGATTTATTTAATGATAATTTAAATTTTGTAAATGGAAGATATGAAACTAAACTTTTGTGGAAAGTAAATAAAAATGAATTGGAATCCAATTTTGATGTAGCTAAACATAGACTTTGGGGATTAAAATCAAAATTGTGCAAAAATGAATGGTTACTTAAGGAATATGAGAAAATATTAAATGAACAATGTGGTTTGGGTATAACTGAAGAATGTGAGTTTAATAAAGATGAAATAAACACGTATTACATGCCTCACAGACCAGTAATAAGGGAAGATAAATCGACAACTAAAGTAAGAATTGTTTTTGATGCATCATCCAAAGATAAGGGGGCAAAATCGTTAAACGAGTGCTTATTTCCTGGGCCCAATCTAAATCCTAACATATTGGACATTATTTTAAAATTCCGTCTCCACAAAATTGCTTTCTCGGCAGATATAGAAAAAGCATTCTTGCAAATCCAGATACAAGAAGAAGATAGAAATTTTTTGAGGTTCCTGTGGTTTGACAATATCACTAGTAACAATCCCATTTTGAAGGTTTTTCGCATGACCCGTGTAACTTTTGGTGTAACAACTTCACCCTTTTTCCTTTCTGCAACCATCAAACATCACATTGAGGGGTATAAAGATTTGTTTGGAAAAATAGTTAATATGCTGGATACTTCCTTATACGTTGATGACCTGTTTCATGGAGCTGATTCAGTAAACGAAGCTTTTGTTTTATCAAACGGTGCAGAGAAGATATTGAGTGAGGCCAATATGAAACTCAGAAAATTTAAAACCAATTCTTCCGATTTAAAATTTTTATGGAAGGAACATGGAATAAACTTTGAGGAAGACACTCTTGAACAAAATCTTTCGAAGGTATTGGGAATTATATGGATAACAGAAAGTGACACCTTGAAAATAGACATACAACCACTTTTGGTAGAATTTGACCATAAAATTATTACCAAACGTATTGTTTTACAAACTGTGGCAAAAATTTATGATCCTATTGGACTCATTTCCCCTTTCGTGATAAGAATTAAATTTTTAATGCAAGAACTCTGGGAACATGGAATTGACTGGGATTCTACATTACCAGATTCTTTAAGTGGAAAATTCAGAAAATGGCATAATGAAATAAAAGACTTGGTAAATTTTGAAATTCTTAGAAAATATTTTGTAACTATCCCAAAATTAAATCCTGAAACCGCTCAACTTTTCATATTTTCTGATGCTAGTTTAAAGGGGTATGTGTCAGTGGCTTATCTACATGATTCTTCTTCTTGTGAAACTTCATTTGTAATAGCAAAGTCGAGAGTAGCGCCTCTCAAGAAAATTACATTGCCACGCCTCGAACTTCTTGGAGCACTTACGGCTGCAAGATTAGCGAATTATTTAAAGGAAATATTTAAAATTGTGAATGAAAATATATTTTGTCTAAGTGACTCCCAAATTACCTTGCACTGGATTAAAGGAAGTGCTAACAACTGGAAGCCCTTTGTGGCAAACCGCGTACGCGAAATTCAGGAACTTGTTGCTCCTGTACAATGGAAATTTTGTAAAGGAAAGGAAAATCCTGCAGATGTTCTCTCTCGTGGTTGCTCTGCATCTGAATTGATTAATAACGAGGTATGGTTACATGGTCCTAGCTGGCTGAAGGAAGAATCGTTACCAGTATTTCCCCCTGAAACTCAACCTAATCTACCTGATGAAGAGGTCTTGCAAGAACAAGGTAAAACGCTTGTTTGCTCCATATCCCAAAATATTCCAGAATTTGAGCTTTTATTTAAATTTTCATCCTGGTCTAAATTAAAACGAACTACGGCTTGGTGCCTCAGATTCATCAAAAATAGTACATGCCCATCTGAACGAGTCTATGGTTTTTTGACTGTTCCAGAACTTGAAAGGGCAACAAATGCTATTGTGAAATTAATTCAAAACCATGAATTCGGAGACGAACTGAAAATTCTAAAATCCAGAAAGATCCTAAATTCTAAAAGCAAACTCCTTCCTTTACATCCATTTCTTGACGAAAATGATATTCTTCGTGTTGGAGGTAGGCTAAAAAATGCAAACTTGTCTGAATATCAAAAACATCAAATCATTCTCCCTAAAAGGCATCATGTTACAGACTTGATAATAAAGTATTTTCATGAGAAACATCTTCATAGCGGGACTCAATTGACAATTTCAGCAATTCGACAAAAATTTTGGATAATTAATGCTAAAGAAGCTGTGAAAAGAGAAATAAGGAAATGTATGAAATGTTTCCGAAATTCATCACACCTTTCATCTCAGTTGATGGGAAATCTGCCATCAGCACGCGTGACACAAGCTCGAGTATTTTCAAGAGTAGGAGTCGACTTAGCCGGCCCCTTTTTGATCAAACCTCGTAAGGGACGTGGTGTGAAACCCTTTAAACATTATGTTTGTCTGTATGTTTGTTTCGTAACAAAAGCTATCCATCTTGAATTAGTCACTGATCTTACAACTGAAACCTTTCTAGCCTCATTGAAAAGATTCGTGGCTCGACGTGGAAAACCTCTAGAAATATTTTCCGACAGAGGTACAAATTTTGTAGGGGCAGACCGCGAAATAAAGAGAATGATGTCTCAAATTGCTTCTGATGAAAAATTGCACAAGTATCTTACTGACGAAATGATAGTATGGAAATTCAACCCACCTTCTGCCCCTCACTTTGGAGGCCTTTGGGAAGCGGGAATAAAACAAATGAAAAATCATTTGAAGAGAACAATTGGTGATCAGATTTTAACTTATGAAGAATTTTTGACCTTAATTGCACAAATTGAGTCATGCTTAAATTCAAGACCGCTTGTCGCTGAGTCTTCTGATCCAAATGACTTTACGGCTCTGACGCCAGGACATTTTATTATAGGAGCACCCTTGACCTCCTTACCTGAGCCTGATATCTCCTCTACCTATGTAACTCCTTTGGAACGTTGGAAATTGCTACAAAAGATTTTCCAAAGTTTTTGGAAAAGGTGGTCGTCAGACTATCTCTCACAATTGCAGCAACGTACAAAGTCGTTTAGAAGCAACCCGAACTTAAAAATCAATGACTTGGTGTTGATAAAGGAAGAAAACCAGCCTCCATTAAGGTGGAAATTGGGCAGAATAATTGAACTATTTCCTGGTGATGATAATATTGTTCGTGTTGTCAAATTAAAGACTTCTACTGGTGAACTGAAACGCCCTATCACAAAATTGTCTCCTCTACCGATGGACATTTAATATAATAGAATTTTACTTTATTTTAACTAACTTTATTATTATTATTTTTTTCTATGTCTAATTTTTGTAACTTTCTGAACTATTTTGTATATTAATGTCTTTTTCTATTTTTAGTTGTTCCAGAAACTGTTTTTTTTTAGAAGTAGTAGGATTTAATTGCATTTCATTTTAGTTATACTTGACATTTAAGGTAATATTTTAATTTTGTATTTAATATTTGATTATTTAGTATGTGATAGTGGAAATTTGGTAAGTTATAATTGTTTGATGAACTTCGTTCATGGAGGCGGAGGATGTTTCGGCGTAAATGCCCTCAAATTTATTTGTTTATAATTTAACTCTGTTTATCTTTCATATTGTGAAACATAATTATAAAACTGATTTCTTTTGACAGAAAAAATCTAATCTGTTTATCTAAATTGTTTATAACCCTGAATCAATATTTATGAGTAACATTATGATTTCAAGGTCATGTAATATAGATTTATTTACTTTATAATAATTTTGAATTGATGGTGATTTATTAGTTTTATAATTATTTGGATGTCATTTAAATGAATATTATAGCTATTTAGAAGATTTATAACTGCATATTGTAATTTTTATTTTGATGTTTATTTTATATAATATGTATCATTTTTAAAATGGTCAGTTTTGACTCTGTAACGAAGCAGAGAACATGTAACATGTCCTGACTCTGTAATCAGAGATGCCAATTGTTAAATCATGGCTCTGTTTAATACAGAGTGTATAATGGAAGTCCTGACTCTGCAACCAAGCAGAGAACATTTTTTTTTGTATTGGCTCTGTTAAATACGGAGAATTACTATTATGGAACAATTATTAACTTCTAATGATGAATAGAATTTACATACTATTTCAGTTTGATTTAATAAACTATTTAATCTAATTGCTCTCCCATCTCACTTGGATTTTGAAAATTTATTTGTCAGATGAATTTCGGCGCCACCAGTTGTAGATAGTATTAAGAAGATTTATAATAAGTTTAAGTGAATCTGATATCTTGAGAACTGACGGAGTTATAATTTTTTTTTCTCACAGACTTTTGGTTCACCCTATACATATAGAGATAGATTTGAACTGGGGATGGTTTTTGGGCTCTAGGAGTCATGATCGGCGTAGATCTCCAAAACTTTTTCAGAGATTCCAACATAGGGGAGAATGTAATAGGTAGTATTTCTTGCTAAATCTACCTAAACAAGTTGGAAATTGCTCGTCTAACGTGGCAAATGGGGGGCGTTCGTACTATAACTAGTTTTATAAATATTTTTTGCACCGCATATTGTACTGAATGCATATTTTAGTGCACTTCATAAGTGCATATCCATTTCATTCTGTTCGAAAAGCTGTAACATCATTAAAATGCACTTACAATATTTTTTTCCCTATTGACCGTAATGTAACGGAAAACTTTTGAATGTCCTTGTAATTAATCTATACATCCGATTTTCTTAAAATTGGAAATGACTTGACAAAATTTTGCACCAATTATACATTTAAAATTTCAGGCCATTCGGAAGGCTGTAACATTATTCAAATGCACTTGCAATAATTTATTCCCATTGCCCGTAATGTAACGGAAAACTTTTGAATGTCCCTGTCATTAAACTATACATCCGATTTCATAAACTTGTAAGTGACTCGACAAAATTTTACAGCAATTATATATTTAAAATTGCAGACCATTCGGTTGGGTAGTTTTTGCTCTGTTATATGCGGACGGACAGACAGACGGACCGAACGACGACTATGGGTGCTACGTATTTATATAATTATGAACGCACCTAAAAATGGGACATTAAAACGAAGTCTCTCTTTCCTCTTGGCCCAAAAATTACTATATGTAATTTTGTAGCCTAACATGTAATGGAAAAAGGAATAAAGTCAGGTCCAATACAAAAGGTGTCCTATTTCTTACGCCACTAATTGTAGGGGATGTTTGGAGAAATAAGATGAATTTCGATCGATCTTTATTATGTACTAGAAGTTTGAATTACACGTTTACGAATTACACGTTACGAATTACACGTTACGAATTACGAGATTACGCGTCAGAATGACGTGTTTGTATTTTTAAAAGAATAATATTGCACTGCATTCTAAAAAAGAATCATGAAGTAATACATTTTACCGTATCTGACTAATAGGGTCAGATGGGGTAAAATAGTTATCAAAACAGCCCGCGGCTTCTGGCTTTGCCTCGGAAGCCATCTTGCTTCTTCTTTCTTGCCATCAAGCATCTATGCCGCTCATTGTTCCTTCGCCCTTCGCCGTCTTCTTAATGGGACTTTCGTCTTCATTCATTGCATTTAAAAAAATCTATAACCTACAATTTCTTATAAATGAATAATAAAAAATTGTAAGACTTCAATTCACAATAAATTTGTTAGCTAATAGTAAAAAAGAACACACGTTATAATATTGAAAAATCAAATCTAAACAAACAGTAAACATTCACTCGTAATGCCACTTGAAATAATGTGTTTGTTAGGAATAACAATGACGTCATTCTCAAGAGTCATTCACGGTTGCAAACAAAAAATTAAAACAGCTCAAGTATAAAAATTCTAACAATATTGCATTTAATACACACCTTCGCTTGTCTTAAATTGGCATTTTTAACCCCTTCTTAACGGTCGCATTAAATTACGGTTTAAAAATTCAAATTGCTTATTGGCAACTCTTTTTTGAAAAAGAAATATTCACCTTATTTAATGACAGGTAAAATGATACCATAATAAAGCCAATTACACTATTTTATAAAACTGATGGGAGTCAAACAATCTGAATAAAAAGCACACACAGCCCGTGAGCATCACAGGAACGAGAATTAAGGGGTTAAAGAAAGTTTTAATGCATAGAGTTCGTTCAGATCGTTATATTGCCAGTGAGCTCCATGATCTATATTTTAATCGGAAGCATTCATAATTAAAAATTGTACCGTATTTTATGGAAGAAACGCCGCGGCGTTTACGAGTTTGAAAGTTATTTTTTTGTCAAGTGCGGCGTTTACACCATGTGCGGCGTTTACGATTTTTTTTTTTCGCGCTCGTAAAATGGGCTAAAATAAAAATTCATTAATCCCATGACTAGATTATTATAAGACTGTTCTCAAGTCCCGTGCTCAACAACGCGAAACTTTCTGACTTTACCGATTATAAAAACTGTGACATTTCGGATGATGATACTGAACCAAACAGGTGGACAAAGAAAATTTACTACTCTTCCACTCAGATATTGACAACTCAGAGTTTGAGGGTTTCGAGTAGAAGCTAAAAAAAGGCTAACGTGAATGCGACGTAAAAAGCGTGCTAAGTTGCGACGGCCACTTTAAAAAATGTTGTGCGCCTAAGGAGAGGGTTCGCGTCCCGCGCTCAGGATGGTTTTAATGACAATTGACGTCTCCTTAATTAAAGAAATTACATAAAAATATTTAAAACTTGATTTAAATATTTTAAATAAAATTTTAGAATCCTAAATTATTAAAAATGAGGCACATTACACTGTTCAGAAAACATTGATTAAAGTTAGGTCTATGAGACATTGTCGACAAAAATAGCGTTCCCACAGGTGCGGTGTTTACGATATTTTTAAGCTTATTTAGACCAATTTTGAGGAGTGCGGCACTTACAACGGGTGCGGCGTTTCTTCCATAAAATACGGTATTTGAAATCGTGAAGCGATTGCAAAAAGCATAAAATGTTTTATATTGTCATTGAGCAATATTATTGCATCCATGGTCTATATTTTAATGAATCTCATACTGTTTTCCATCGCTGATTACTGGGTGATATGATTTTCAACACAAGATATATGGAAAAACATGCATATTTCGATGTAGCTCATCCCTAGAGTTGTTTTTGTTTTTCACACTCTTTCTAAAAAGGTTAATCTTATGCAGCTTTATTGAAAAGATTAAATCTCTCAAAATTAAAATAAAAGGGCTGATTTTAACGAAAGATTATATAGGACACGGACGAGTTCACTCCGGAAGTGTTATACACTTGACGCTATTATATATATATATATATATATATATATATATATATATATATGTATAATATATTGCTAGAGATTTTATTCTTGTATTTTTTTAATAAAATATTCCCTCTTTCTTCAAAATATGTAAGATCTGTAAAATAAAACTTATGTAATATTTCGTCTAATATTAAATATTCTTCTAACATTCATTATTAAAAGTTTATAAAGGGTCATTTATTTTAACAATGACTTTAGACATTTATTTATTTATTTATTTTTAAGTGGACTTCTTCTGTATTTTTTTTTTTTTTTTTTCAAAATCCATAACATTGTTATGCAACAGACCTATGTAAAATTTTATATTCAGGTTACTATTTGTCTAATATTTAATATTAAATAATTTTTTTCTGTACAACTGATGATTTTCATATGCATTTATTTATTATTTTTTCCTTTTTTCCTTATGAAAATGCACTTCTTCTGTATTTTTTCTTTTCAAAATCAATTACTTCGTTATGTAACATATTTATGTAAATTTTCATATTATAGTTACTATTCGCCTAATATTTACTATTGAATTTTTAACTATCTTTTTCCGTACTGCTAGTGATTTTCATGTCATATGTATTGTTGTTTATTTTTAAGAAAATGCACTTTTTTGTATTTTTCCTTTCCAAAATCTATAACTAAATACTATAAGATCTATAAAATCTACTACTATAAAATCTATAAAACTAAATACTATAAAATCTATAACTATATATCTCTAAATCTATGTAGGATGCCCATGTAAAATTTTATATGATAGTTATTATTTATCTAATATTTACTATTAAAATATTAAAAATCTTTTTTTCCTGTGCTACTGATAAATTTTGTATGTATTTATTTTTATTTATTTATTTCTTTTAAGAAAATAGATTTCTTTTGTACTTTTTCTTTGCAAAATCCATAACATTTTATAACATATGTAAAATTTTATGTTATCGTTACTATTGGTCTAATATTTATTTAATATTAAAATTTTTTTTCTGTACGATTGACGATTTTCATATTTATTTAATTACTGTTTTTTAATTCATTCATTTATTTTCATTGTTTTACTTTTCAAAATTTGTAACACGATCCGATGAACACATGTAGCATTTCATATAGCACTTAATAATTTTAGAATATTTAGAAAAAAAAAAAAAAAGTAATATGTTTTTGTGTTAATAATTATTTGACTTATTTATTTTTAAGAGAATGGATTTTATTTTTTTCCGAACCTGTAAGCTGAAAACATAACATTGTAAAATTTCATCTAATATTTAAAAGTTTTCTAACATCTAATGTTTAATACTTAACATTTCTTAAACAACTAAATATTTTATTTTATTTAAGAAATGTTTTGCTTGTTTCTTTACTGTTCCAAATATATTATTGTTTTTATAACAAGTCTTTTTAACACTTTCCAACAAAGTTGAAAAGTGTTTATGAATTCGGTTTGTCTGTCTGTCCGTCCGTGCTTTAACTCGCGTAAATATAGTCTGACTGCCATGAAATTGGTAGACGTTACTGGGTATCACTACGGGTAGTTCGGTATTGAAGAGGAAGTGTACAGCATTTACGGACACACAAAAGAATTACGTTACATTACGGTCTATGGGGGGGGGGGGCGTTTGCAGTGTATTTTAATGATATTACACTACTTTAATCACACCGAAATTTATATACAGTGAAACCTCCTTGAACGGCCACCTCTAAACAACGACAACCTCCGAATACTGGCCACATGTTGATGGAACCAAACACGTTCCATAGCATTAACATTTGTACGAACCTCTAAATAAGGAATTCTGAACAACGGTCACTCAAAAGTCACGAGAAAAAAATTTTACAGCTCCTGGTACAATTTCATATTTATTTGCAAACCGAAATGTGAGGCAGATCAAACAAATTTACTTGATATCTGAAAATAACAGAAAATGTAGACATTATTAATAATGGGGAAATTTTATATAATATTCTTAGAACGGCAGCTATAACTAACATAAAGGCCAGCTTGTCTAAAATTTGGCAGTTACTGCTACATTTGATTCCATACAGCAAATGATGGAAGATAAGAGAGAGGAAGGGGAAATAGTTATAGAATCACCCAAAATTTCCAGTATTAACACATATACCGAAGATTCGATGAACGTTTTCTCATTAAATCATAACCATGATGTGTTTTTTTGATGAAGTAAGAAAAACATTTGCAGCAAAAAAAAAAAAAAAAAGCAACTGCAAATCAGCGATTTTCTTATTATGTTAAAGCAATGAGGATTAATTAAAATGATTGTGTGTATTTCTATTTAAATTTATGTAAATTTGGCTTTTTTAAAAATGAAACCTCTGAATAACACCTACCTCTGAAGAGCGGTCACTTTCCACTGGTCCCACGGGTAATCGTTATTCAGAGGTTACACTATATATCACTGAAGTGTAGTACACGGCACTTACTGTGGAATATGGTGTGCATAGAATTTATCGTTCATTTACAGGGACATACAAAAAGATTTGGCTACAGAAGAAATTGAAATATTGAAGCTCATGAACAATAATTGCTGGAAGTGCGTTGTCAGTTGTGGTACGCGTTTTTAAATTCAACTATTTCTTTTTAAAATAATACTTGGTGTGGATAAATTCTACAGATCTTATACAGGGCAGCACAAAATTTCTTAAGTACAATACCATTTACTCGCGGAAATTGCTGGATGGAAAATTTCAACTGTGCTATGCGTTTCAATGAACTAACTTTTAGTATACTATGCTGTATATATACAAATCCATAGCTCATATACATAGGTGCACCAAAAGGAAAAAAAAAATAATAAATAAATAAAAGATATTTTCCCGACTATTGAGGGTAATAGTAGAAATTGGTTTTTCAAATCGTTATGTGTTTTTTGAATTGTTGATTTATACATCGTATTTCACCTTAATAAACTGTAAAATTTTGTTACAGTATTCTGAATGTGTTGGAAAATATTTCATAACCTATGCTGGACGCATGATTTTTCGTTCTTCTTTAAATGTAATACGAGTAACATTTGATCGAATATTTAAAATTAAAATATTCTACTCTTTCCTCTAGTGCTATATTCGTGACTTCAGTTAGTTATATTATTATTTATATTGTAATAGTATAAGGTAAAAATATTTTTCTTGCATTCTGATTCATGAATTATGGAGGCAAGTTTTTAGCATCTTTTTGCACTATATGAAATCTAAAACTACATTATATTTCAATATAGAATTATGATTAATTTTTTTCAGAACAAAAAAGCGTGAAGTATTTGATTTAAAAAAAAAAACAATTTTTTTATTTAAAAAAAACTAAAAAAAAAAAATAATTGTCTGTATTTTTTTTTTAATATTTAATTTTCCTTCCAAAATGTATTGACGGATATGTGTTACATAAAACTGTGCTTATATTTTTGAATATCCGAGATTGGGTTCGGTGATATACTGTATAAATTAATATATAACGTGATATATATCACGTTCATGATGTATATCCGATATTTATTTTCAAAATACTATCAATGATGTTTGATATTTTCGATATATTCATTTATTTGATATTTATTTTTAAAATATCATTGCATATGATATTTTTAATATTTTCAGTGAAAACAATTTTTCAACTTTTATTGTCTGTATCGTTCTGTATATAAAGAACTTTTGCCTCCCCCCCCCTCCCCCGACACACTACCACAACCACCAATCACCACCACCACCAAGAAGAAAATGTATTCCAAAATTTACATTTTAAGCTGAATTATTACATGTAAGATCAATAAATATCACGTGCGGCCAACTTAGAACGGCCATTGAAAAATTAATTACATATAAAGAATCGGTTATTTACAGCTACATTATAAATAATCTTTTATGGTTTTGATTTAATTCAGTTCAAATTGCACAACAGGTTTAGCGAATGAAAAAGCAGAGAAACTTTCAAATTTTTCAGTTAAAAAAAATCCATTGTATTTAAAATTTTGTTGTATAAAACATAATTTTTTTTTTAATACTACATACCATTTATTTTTAATGAGTGTAAATAAGAAATTATTTTTGTTTTCAATTAGTTGGTCTTCAACTGAAAAAAATTGTTGGTAAAGGAATAAAGTTGAAAAAACATTTTTGTATTGTTTTAATAAGTTTTCATGTTAAGTGCAATACATTTTGGATTCTAATTTATATAAAGTCTGAAAATATTTATAATCTGAAGTAAGTTGATTATTTTGAAAATATCGGATGCATATCAAAAATATCTGATATTTTCGAAACTATCATGATAGTCAGAACCCTTTTCGAGGTATTTGATATATTGCCAGCTTTTAAATGTCTTACATAGAAAGGCAGAAAATAGTAAGTTACCTAGGTTTGAGTTTTCCAAAAAAGAAAATAATTGTAAACCCTACTATTAATTTCATACTTTCTTAAATATTTTGTTTACAAAATACTTCCTAGCATTTTTTTTTATTTTACATAAAGGTCTTTAAAAATTTAACCAGGAGAAAATTCACATTAAAAAAATATGGGAATAAAAAAAGAACCAAAGTATAACAGCGAAGTCAATTAAAGAGCATTTCTATCACTTAACCCCTTCGCGACGAGCGTCTTTTACAGAATTTTTAATCTTTTATCTCCGATTTTTCAAAACAGAAAATTTTGCCTAATTGAATCGAAAAAATGCCCTGATTAAATAAGGCTTAATTTACAATAAGAAATATAATTGGTTTGGTGGGAATATTCAAAGATTCTGAATATCTTATGCGGCACGTATACGTGACGCTCGTGCTCAAGTGGTTAATTTGTGTTTACAAATAACTGAATGGTTACCGACGGTGATAGTGAAGGCAAGCATTCTTAATTTCAAAAGCAAAATGAAGAACCCTTGAAATATTCGTCATTTGCAGAAAAATATCAATAACTTATAAATTTTTAGAAAATTTCGAAATGTTATATATGTTTGTATTAACGATTCGTCTACAGTTTAAGGGGGTCCGGGTCACAATTTAAATTAATTTTTATTTATTGAGTTAAAATTTGGAAGTTTTTTGTGATGGTTAACCATATTATTTGTAAGCAAAATCCCATGATAAAACTTCTGATAATTAAAAAAAAAAAAGAGAATTAAAATTTATTAAAAAAGTGCGGTAATTTAAAATAGTTTTAACTCGAAATATTATTTGTAGAATTTCAATTTTTTTCATTTAAATAAACAAAAATATATAAGTTTTAATTTTGATTCAGCATTTTCAAAAATATTAATTCAAAAAAATATTTAAAGTAAAAAAAATGATGCAACTTAAAAAAAAAAAAAAAAAATCATATTTTCAAAAGTAAATGTATTTTTTTTAATTTGCTGAATCAAAATTAAAGTCAAACAATTGAAAAAAAACATGTTCCAAGTTTGAACCATTTATCTTTAACGGTTCTTGTCTTATAACAATTTAAATACCAGAAATGGTGAAAAAACCTATCATGAAGAAAAACGCACTTTCACAAGAAGTCGTTTCCGTGACAATCATTGCTTGAAAGCTAGATTTTGAAAACAAGCCGAAACGAAAAAATTAATATTTCCTGTTCTAATAAAGATAGACACTTGATTTAAACATCATTTTAAGCAGGGGAGAAAAAAAAAAGTGTCCCGGACCCCCCTTAAACAAATAAAAAATAAAACCCAGAAATTTTGAAATTGTACTTTTAACAAAATCTCGTACTTTTACTGTACTTTTAACAGAATCTCGTACTTTTTACAAAAAATCCCCCCCCCCCCCTCCCTCCCAAATCTACTGTTCTCATGGAGCGATGTCTTGACTACCAGAAACTAAAGTATAAAAAAATCCTGCTCACATCCACATGAAAAAAATATTTGGGCCATACTTGCAAATCTCCTCTAATCCCTCCTTGCTAATTTATTACATTTTCTTCGAAAAAATATATTTGGACACACAGTTGGGGGATTAGACATTGTGCGTATTATTTAAACATTTACTTTTGCAATTACTGGATTTCCTACGGGAATCATCGGCTGCATACCATAGACAGGTGTGAAGAATTCTATAAGGCTGCTTGTTAAACTAACAGTTCACTACCTTCTAAGGATTAAATTTGGAATGCCCCCCCCCCCCTACACACACACACACACACTTTGGGGATAAAACTTCGTACAGTAGCAGCTAATAAACTGTATTTAGTAATCTTGGTTATGACAGTAGCATGTGAAAAATAAGACTAGATTACTATGAAATATGCAGTCTGGTGTATGTTAAGTTTGTAAATTGGCAACTTCGATTAATCCGGTAACAGTCGAGCATATAGTATTACCAGTCTGCTTTTTTTTTAAACTATTGTTACTTTTATACTTATTTAAAGTAATAAATATTCACTTAGTTTAATGACAGTTTAAATAATTCGAACATAAAGCGAATTATTCTATTTTTTTAAAAGTAGTAATTAAAAAGTCAGAATTTTTTTTTTTAACTATGGGGCTGGCTCTGCCCCTTACGAGCTACGCTCGCCAAACCCCGCTCAGACACCGCAAACTCTAAAAGCACGCTGATTTGATCAGCTTTAAAAAACATTTCGGAAGAATGAATTATAATTAAAATAACAGTGGCGATTTCCCTGCTAACGGGTTGTTTTCGTCCTTATTAAATCAGATCAGTGAAACATAGAAAAATAAGCTCATAACTATAAAATGAATTAAGTAAACAGAGTCTTTGTCTGTCGCTATTTTTAATTTTTTTAAATAGGACATTTTAAATGTATCGCTTTAAATCTGACGTAATTTTCACCAAAGTTTTCTTTTTCGTTTTAATAATCATGTGAAAATACCTTTGTTGTTAGAAAGGAAATATCATTTGCGCTATCTTAGAATTCACAACAGTAGTTTAAAAAGATTATTTCAAAATATCGAATAAATGTCTCGCGCAAATATATTTTTTAATTTAAACTGTTTGGCAATATTATGAATTGGCAATTTTAAATATGACGTAATTTCCTCCATGTACACTTTTAACGCATATAAATGGATTTATTATTTTACAATATTCCTTCACTTTTAAAATTCACGTGTAAATATAGTTTTTATGACGTAATCATCAATATCTTCCTGCTTTTAATACGTAATCATTTAATTCTCATTTGAAAGTTTTATTCTGTTTATAATAGTCACATGTAAACAATTTTTTTTTTTTAATTATTGCGCTGTTTTTAAATTTGGCAACAATTTAAAATAATACCCTTTTCTAAAAGCTGTAAAAAAATGCCTCTCGAAATGCTGAAAAATTGAATTTAAAATAAAAATAAAACCTCAAAAAATGAGTCAAATTAAAAAAATAAATGCAGTTTACACTCCGGGAACTTTTAATGTATAAAATGATCTAAAAATGATTAAATTCCCATGTATAGTTTTTGCTCCTATAAAACTATTTTAATGGAACAATTTTGACCAACTCTAACATTAAATATCTCTTAAAACAATTTAAAATAATACCCTTTTCTAAAAGCTGTAAAAAAATGCCTCTCGAAATGCTGAAAAATTGAATTTAAAATAAAAATAAAACCTCAAAAAATGAGTCAAATTAAAAAAATAAATGCAGTTTACACTCCGGGAACTTTTAATGTATAAAATGATCTAAAAATGATTAAATTCCCATGTATAGTTTTTGCTCCTATAAAACTATTTTAATGGAACAATTTTGACCAACTCTAACATTAAATATCTCTTAAAATAATTCTTCGATTTGAAAACTGTCTGCATCAGCGTGTTTATCAAACATTTCTCTATAACACCACCGATTTTCATATTTTTACCCGACGCGACGGCCAAGAAGGGTTATGTGTTTCACTCGTATCTAGGTATGTGGATTTCTTTATACCCTCGAAACATCCCAACGGCTGGATGGGTTTTAATGAATGAGATCTCTATCGAGTCGTCTTAACCGCCCGATGGTTATAGGCTAGAATTAGTTTTTATAAATTCAAAATGGCGGCCGAAAAATACAAAATGGCGGTAGACACGAAAAAAACATTTTACGCAACCTATTGAGTGGCATATCATTGGATAGGTCTTTCAAAATGAAGACGATGTTTCATTGACTATTTTACAGTCAGAAGCTCCGTTTAAATATTACACAACCTGGAAGTTGTGTAGGTAGGATCTCTCGCTTTACTGCAACTCTAACCTTCATAGACATCTATAGGACTCATCAAAACGGTGTTTGTGGATAAGAATAACAATTAAACACAGCTTAAAAGTCATCAATACAACTAAATAAAAAAAATAGGTAAATAATATAAAAAAAAATAGTTTCACATTGATGAGAAATAATTAATTAGTTCGTTTTTTACGCAGTCGGGTTTTTGATTTTTTTAAATTTAATTTTTACTTGTTAGGATAGAGAAATGAAATAGTGGACCGCTAAATTTTTTTTTTTAATTCTGTCTGCAGACCGTTACTTAAAAAAAAAAAAAAAAAAATCTGACTGAATCTATTTTTGTTAAAAAGATTCAAGAGTTGCAATTCGTAATGTTTTCGAAAAAAATATATTTTTAAAATTAATTTTCGAAAAAAAAATTGAAATGTAACTTATGAATTTTTTAACAGAAATCTTTTTCTGGAAGTTTCAATTGTAATGATATAAAATTACAGCTCCTTTCGCCAACTAGTTCTTGAATTGTGCTTAAAGAAAAAAAAAAAAAAAAACAAGAAAGAAAAATCATGCGTCAAGCACAGATTATGAAACACTTCCCAACACATTCAGAATAATGTAACAAAACTTCATAGTTTAATAAGTTAAAATATTATGTCTAATTCAACCCTATGAAAACGCATAACACGTTTGAAAACCCAATTCCAGCTGTTCCCATCTACAATCGGGAAATTATCCGAATACAGTGGAACCCGCTTAAGACGCGTTTCAAGGGAATGGACAAAATTCGCATATTAAGCGGGATCGCGTATTAAACGTGATTTGTATAATGTTGCAGGAACTGAACTTATTTACATATCTAATAGTCTAAATAAACTTTAGAGCTTTCATATAAATGTTAATGGTCAATCATTGTGTCTTTTACGTACATTTAAATTAAAATTTAATTGTATTCCACTTTAACTGATTGTTTGTTTTTATAGGACCGACTGAAATCATAATGGAAAATAAAGATGGATCCCAACGTGGCTTTATTTTCGATTAATACGTTGCAACCAAAAATTAAACAACAACAATAATTTTTCTACTAGAGTAATTTTTTAAAAACAAAGATAGGAATGTTCAATTTTTGTTCACTTTTTAAAATTATCAGTTTATAAAATCATATTTAGTACTTCTAATAATGAGTACCATTATAATCTATCCATCTTTTTAATATAGGAAAGACAATCCTTATTAATTTTTGTGTAATAAAATATTGTTAGCATAGCAAACAGTAAAGAAAACATAAAAAAATTATCCAACCGCAGTCGTATGAGTTTAATCTTTACGAGATTCATTTTTGTTGCCCATAATATGTATTATAAAACATAGTACTAATATAACGTACGTTTAAAACCTCACTAACAACATGCATGGTCATCTCTAACTATAATAATTTTTATGACGTAACTGCGTAGACTGAATTCATCTCCTGAATCTCTCTACTACCGTAAAAACATGCACGAAGCTAGAGACAAAAAATGTGAGGAGGCGGAATCAAAGAATTATTGCAGTTTTTCTAATTTAGCAGGTTTTTTTTTTTTTTTTTTTTTTTTGAAATATCTTCCACTATTTCCGATTAGTAATTTTTTACTTAATTAATTTGTTGTAAATAAAGTAAATAATATTATTCGGAAAGAGTGCTTTTTTCTGAATTAAAAAAAAATCCACTAAATTTGCAAAACTCGAGAAGAGAGATGGAATTTGTATCTTGACCAATGAATTCGCGTCTTAAGCGTGATTTGTTTCTCTTAAAGGACCGAAAATTTATCGCGTAATAACCGTTCGCGTATTAAACGTGATATTTTTGCATTAGCCTTATAGGGGATGTTCAAGGGATCGGAAAAAACCCGCGTATTAAGCGGGATCGCGTATTAACCGTGAGCGTCTTAACCGGGTTCGACTGTACTTTGAGCAGCCCTGTATATGATTAAAACAGATAAATTTAAAAGCGTAAGTCGAAATAGAAAACACACTTCAGCCATTATTGGGGATTAGCAAATTACTGGAGGGAAAAAAATTGCCATAAATTTTTAAAAAAAAAATTATGGCCATTTTTTTCCCCCCATTCGGACTAGAAAATCAGAGTTCTAACTTTTTACGACTGCTCTTTCATCTTAACCTAACACTTCATTTATAATGGCTGTTTCATAATAATGGAAGCCACCAGTCCATCAGAAGAAAATGATCCTTTCCAAAGGTATAATACTTCATTTGGCGCCCCTTCGTTCTGGCGCCCGGGGCACATGCTCCCTCTGCCGCCCCCCCCCCCCCCCTTTAGTTTCGGCCCTGTAAATAAATAAAGTAAAACCCACGCTCAAAAACGTGGCACATACACGGATCCGTTTTTACACGTTAAAGCATGAAATATGCAGACATGATTATTAAACTGATTTCGAATAGAATAGCGTTTTTCATTTTTCGATAAATGTCTTGAGTTATGATTAAAAATCAATTGCTATCTCATGATGATCTTTCCCAGTCTGTCGCGTCCTGAAAATTTGTTTAAAACTCCTACTTTGGCAAAATGTTCTGATCTTTTTCCTTTCGAGAAATGGAAAATGTTATTTCATTTTTTATTTCTGAAAGGAGAAAAAAAGAACACAAATTAGGAAACAGGAATTCTGCTTTTTTCAAAATTTAATTTCGCCTCCGATGAAAATATATATATATATATATATATATATGTACATAAATATAGATAGTACACAGCATATTTCAGTTTTAAGACTCACGCCTTTATTTTATATAAAACGAGGTCATTCGCTTCCGCTGAAGAATTCCACATTTACGATCCAGTCTTAAACAACATCTACAGTAAAGTATGCATAGAACATCACTATCAGTTAATAATACACAAATCCAAGAAAAGAGATGTCGTCATTCAAGAAACTCGACAAAAAAAAAATATCTGCTATATAGTGATTCATATGCCTTCATGTGTTTTTAATATTAATATAGATACTTAAAATTAAATATAGTTTATAATAGCTCCATATTTTATTAGAAATCATTCATTTATATTTTTTACAAAATAGCACGTATTTTAATTACAATTTTTTTTCAGTTGTTATGGGAAAATGGCAACAAAAAGGTATATTAACTATTTTCCAACTATTTTTCCTTTACTTCCTACAGAAATGGAGTACTTGAGTTGCCAACATTAAACAAGTGGCGCTAAAAAACTAAACTACAAAAAAAGTTAATTTCTCAAAAAGAAATGGAGATGCAGTTTTCAAACAGATTGCATTCAAAAGTACTTTTTCCCCCCGATACGATGGTATAAAAATTGAAAATGTGCGATGCTTGGAAGTTAAAAAAATTGCAGTAGAGTATTTAACAGTACAATGATACATCTGCTTTGTTTTACGGCTGGCTTATACAACGGAACGTTATTTTTTAGAGACGACAATTTATTTGCTGGGCGAAAGAAATGGCATATCGGGGGCTAAAAAGTAAAGAATTTTAGAATAAAAATTAGTTCAGAAATGTGGCAGAAAGTAGTCAGTTTTGATTTAAGAACAGCTTCAGACAATAAAAATGATTTCGTAAATATGTCAGAAAGTACAAAGTTTAGAGCGACATTGCTGATGAGGTGCGGATAAAGGCAATCATCATCAACCTTGGGGTCGCCAGTCTTTCTAAATAATTTATTAATTATAGGCTGTCAAGCGATGATAATAACGATGAAACGCTTATAGATGAATCTGGGGTCACCTTATTTTATCTTTTGAGTGTCGCCGAGGTGATAATTCTCTGATGAGTTACATCCATCTAGCAATTAATTACCAATCGCATCCGGAGCAATGTTTGGCGTAATTGTTGGGTCCCCGCCTCCTCGTGGTGGGGGAATGATGTTTCAAATTAGTGATGAATTTTTGATTAAAGTGTTGCATGGCTGCTGGAACAGCCGGTCTCTTTGCACTAATAAGAAAGGTACAGAGACGATAATGAGTTGAAAATGGCGCATTTATTCTAATTCGTATCTGTACTCCCCCTTCCCCCCCCCTTTATCACTGTAATAATAACTAACGCAGGTGATATAAGGTTAAGGTTAATTAAAAAAAAAAAAAAGACAACTAAACATAAGGTGGAGTTTGTTAAATAGTATGAATTGCCATAGTTACGCGTATGTAATGCACATTTTTCTTCAAAATGTTAGGTCTGAAATCTAAAGTGAGCAGTACGCGGCCCATTTCCGACAGGTTTATGCATAAGCGTCGGCAAGGGGAGGGGGGGGAGGGGGGGGGTGGCAGGGGAGGCCATGCTCCTCCTTGAATTTTGAAATTTAACTTTCTTTACGCTTCATGATTTTATAAAAAGCTAGCAAAACCCGCGGCTTTGCTCGCATAATAGTTGAAATATGCTAAGTGATATTTGTATGTCTAATTTTTACTTTCTTCTATCTTTAGAAGAAGAAAGTATTGGATTCGTAAAAATTTTCGAAATCCGTTTTTCGACTGACTTACACGTTTTAGGGTTCAGAGATCCCGAAAAACTTGTTTTTACAAAATGTCTGTCTGTGAGTCTGTCTGTCTGTTTGTGACACAAATTTTGTGGGCGCTCTATCTCAAGAACTAATGGACAGAATTTAATAAAACCTTATATTCAGTTAGTCCCCAATATAAATTGATGCTGATTACTTTTTGGTGTAAATCGTCCAGCAGGTGGCGCTGCTATGCTGCATTATTCATGATTTCCACAATAGCTATATTTCAAGAACTAAAGCACGGATTTTCAGAAAACTTCAGATTCAGTTAGTCCTTGATATAATTTGATGCTGAAAACTTTTTGGTGTAAATCGCCCAATAGGTGGCGCTGCTATGCTGTATTATTCATGATTATCGCAATAGCTCTATCTCAAGAAATAATGCACGAATTTATATCAAACTTCAGATTCAGTTAGTCTCTGATATAAATTGATCCTGTTAAGTTTTTGGTGTAAATTACCCAGCGGGTGCCACTGCCATGCAGAACTTTTTACGATTTCCTCAATAGCTCTATCTCAAAAACTAATGCACGGATTTTGATTAAACTTCAAATTCAATTAGAAGTTGACATAAGTTGTTGCTGATTAGATTTTTGTGTAAATCATCTAACCGGTGCCGCTGTTATAATGCATTTTTCAGGAAGTATTAACATGTATGACATAGAAGAAAGTTTTGGGATTGCCACATCCGACTAGTTATTAGTAGATATAATACTTTTAGGAATAATTCAAAAATTACTAATAAAGACAAAGTTTGACTAAACTCCATTGTTATACTACATTAGGCAGAAATGAGACTTAAATTAATAAAAAGAACTAAAACTAATTTTAAATAAATGATAATTTAGAAAGTATTTCGAAGCTTTTATGCTCATTTCATTCGCTCATTTCAGTATTTATTTGAAGTTTTGAATTTTTTAGAAACCGTTCTAGTACGCATTTACATCTTAAAATTAACCATCATGTCAAATTCCAAGCTTCTTGTTTAATGGTCTACCACCTACTGGTTGTAGTGGCACTAACATAAAATGTCTATGTTGAAACAGAGACGGTCATAATTAATTTTGAAATCGGTTTGGTATTTCCTAATATTCCATAGAAAACGTAATTTAGAAAGATTTTAAATGCCTTTTTAGAACGTTTATTGTTCCTGGCATAAAATATAGCCTGTGTAGGATCAGAGAATGTCATCATTGATTCGCAACCACTTTTGTAATCGGTTTATTATTTCACTGAGATTGCATAGAGATTGTAATTTAGGACTTTTTTAGATCGCTTTTCGCTCCTTGCCTTTGCTTCACACCTTTTACATTTCGAATTTATTTTCGACTGTTCTTAGAGAGCATTTATATTTTACAACTAACATGCCATATTTAAAGTTTCTAGCCTCTTCAGTATCACAGAAATTGCAATTTAGAACGTTTTTTGCTCCTGCAACCCTCTGGTGGTAGTAGCACCGATATAAAATATAGCTTAGGTTTGAGCAATTTCCATCACCAATAATTTGCAACCATTATTTTTTAAATCGGTTTTGTTTCATAAGATTGGATAAAAATCGTAATTTAGAACGTTTTTAGAACGCTTTTCGCTCACTTCATCCTTATAAATCAGGAATTTTCTTCCGATGGTTCGTAGAAAGCATTTGCATCTTTTAAGTAACTACCGTGTCAAATTTCAAAATGTTAGACCCTCAGTATCACAAAAAACGCAATTTGGAACATTTTTTTGCTCATGCAACCCCCAAAATGGTAGTGACAACAGCACAAGATATCGGCTGTGTTGGAGCAGATACTGTCACCATCAATTTGCAACCATTTTTTTTTTTTTTAAATCGGTTTGACATTTCCTGAGATTGCGTAGAAATCGCAATTTAAAACGTTTTTAGAACGTTTTTCGCGAATTTTAACACCTTTTAAATAGTACTGAATTCTTTAGAAACTGCTGTTAGAGAGAATTTACATCTTATAAGTAAGTACCATGCCTAATTTCATGTTGCTAGCCACTTGGCAGTATCACAGAAATCGCAATTTAGAACGTTTTTCGCTCCTGCAACCCCCAGGTGGTAGTGACACCGACATAAAATACAGCCTATGTTAGAGCAAGAGCTATCACCATCAATTTCCAACCATTACTTTTGAAATCGGTTTGATACTTTTTGAGATTGCATAGAAATCGTCATTTAGAACGTTTTTTAGAACGCTTTTCGAGCATTATCACCACTCTTGATTCTCGAATTTTTAAAGAAATGTTCTTAGAGATCATTTATATGTAATTGTCAACTACCATGCCAAATTTCATGGCTCTAAGGCCCTTCAATAACACAAAAATCGCATTTTTAGAACGTTCTGTGCTCCTGCACCCCTTTTGGGGCATAGTGGCACCGACATAAAACATAGCCCATGTTGGAGCAAGGGCTGTCACCATTATTTTGACACCATTATTTTTTAAATCGGTTCGGTACTTCCTGAGATTGCATAAAAATCGCCATTTAGAACGTTTTTAGAACCCTTTTCGCGCATTACCAACCCTTTTAAATTTCGAATGTTTTAAGAAATGTTCTTGGAGATTATTTATATCTTATAAATAACTACCATACCAAATTTAATGTTTGTAGGCCCTTCAATAACACATAAATCGCATTTTTAGAACTTTGTTGCTCCTGCACCCCCTTTGGGGGTAGTCACATGGACATAAGTTATAGCCTATGTTCGAACAGGGATTAACACAATCATTTTAATACCATTAATTTTGAAATCAGTTTGGTAGTTCCAGAGGTTACCTCCTACAAACAAACAAACTTTACTTCTTTATAATATTAGTATAGATAGTAAAATTTATTCTTCCCTGTTGACATAAAATATTTAAACAGTAAGAGAAAGGGGAACTAGGAATTTTTCGTCAGGAGGCTGGGGGAGCCGCCTACCCCCCCCCCCCCTCCCGCCTATAGAACATAACGTTTAGTTATTTTTCTTTTTCTTTCATGTTTTAGGGTATTTGCCTGACCAAAAAAGAAAGAACTCATTCAATTCTCTATTTTGAAAGATGGCGGTAGATACTTATCTTTACTAATTTAATATTTCTTAAGGGTGTACTCAAATCCAAACTGCTTATGATTCATTTTTGTTCTGAAACGCATCCAATTGGCAGATTCTCTTATTCAGAAACTAAATAATGTGCCGCGCTTGTCGATTTTTTTGGATAAAGGCAGAATATATTGCAAAAAACGCAGCCAAAGTGGGCGTTTTGAACCGAATTTCCAGAGCGAGAGAGCTGAAAAAGAAAATAATGGTCCTACTGAGAAAATAATTGTTTATAAATCAAGTTCTAATTAATTGAGCGAAAAATAAAAACACTCGGCTGCTTATACATCTCTTCAAAAATCACGTCAGCAAGTTTCATGTTTTTACTTTTAAAAATGAGTCTGAAAATGTGTCAGAAAATTTCGAGCTGTTGAGGGTGGAAAAATATTTTTTTGAGAATTGCTTTTTTTCTGTTAAAAAAAAATCGATTTTTTTTTTTTTTTTTTTTTTTTTTTTTTTTTTAACATTTTTCTATTACCTACAGTCTGTAGATTATTCGTGAACAACGCTTTGGGCAAATTTGAAGTCCTTTCGTATTTATTCAGTGATTTAGGACAACGCGCCTCTAGGCTTACACTGTATTGGAGCACTATAAACGCATTTTACTCAAAATGACTTTCCTCAAACTGGACGGGATTTGAATGCAAAAACTATTAAACCGATCTTGCTAATTTTTTTGTTATTAAAGGTAATATAATTTATGGGAGCTTGGATCACTTTCAGCCATTTTTATAAAAAATAAATATTTTTAGATGCACGCCAAAGTGAGAAAAGGGTCAAAAACATCTTTTTTTCTGCAAAACGTTTTCAGAAATTCCAACATAGGAGCGATCGCAATAGGTAGTAATTCATACGAAATCTACCTAATAAATCTTCACAGTTTAAAATTCTGTATCCGTTATTTTCTATCAAAATACGGAAAAGCACATAACACCCGCTTTTAAAGAGCGTACATTTTACTTTAAAACGATTCATTCAGTTTAAAAATATATAAATACTAGTGGATACGCCCTTAATACTAGTGGATACGCCCTTCCTAGGACGGTGTGTAGAAATCGTGACTTTCCCTCAAAATTTGAAATAATTGATAAAAATATTTATGTACTTTTATTCCGTAATCGATCTATTTGGTTTAAAAATCATAAAAAGTCAGTAAATCTAAATACAGGTTTCAAACAATTTACATTTGAAATTACACCCTCCCTATTATCAGGGACCGATTTACAAATTTGGGGGCCCTGGGTGCAGATGCTTACGGGGGTCCCTTTGCACAGATACTTACAGGGGATTGAGAAAATAAATGAAAAAAGGTACTTACTAAAATAACCATTATTGACTTTAATAATTACTTATCTTATAAAATATGCATTAAAAAATTATATATGATAATCATTAATTTACTTTTAAATAGTTATTTCACAATTATGAAATTTAAATGAGTACACGTTTCGTAATAAATTGTGTGGTGTTGATTATATTTTCCTATACAAGTCTATATATCTGGAATGATAAAATATGCAACAACTAATAATGAATTCTCGACAACACCAACCTACAATTGGGAGATTCTCAAAAGGTGGTATCATTAAACGTTAACTATATGTAATTTTTAAAATTTTCAAATTTAAGGCCATTTTTTTTAATAGTATAGTATTTTGTCTATAAATATAATATATAAATATTTTATAATAGTATGTCTACAAAATTATACACAAACAGCAACTATTCTGGAAAATTAATGATTAAAGCATTTAATTAGCAGTTACGTACGTTACAAATTTTGGACACTCTTTCGCACGTACGTTACAGATTTTGGACGTTGCTCTTAGTATTTAAAAAATTCTTAAGACTAAGAATGTAGTAAATGTGTCTGTATACATATATATATGTATAATTAACTTTTTGTTATCCAGTAATAATAATAATAAATTCAAATACTTTGTTACGTACGTTACTTTCGGACATAACAAAATACAGAAAAATTCTTTATAGAAAAGTCCTTCTATCTCCAAAAAAGCAATAAATCAGCCTGCCATCTCTTAACGAAATTATCAAAAAATCATCCGTTTCCTTTATGCATTCGTTGTTTATCATTAGAACCACCTGGAAAAAAGTTAAAACTCTTTTTCTTGGTGGTACATTGGAGCAGTTAACGTTAAGAATGTCCGAAATTGGCCTCTTTAGCATAAAATAATAAAATTTTAAGATATTTATACAAAGCTTTTACAATAAATCATGTCATTTTCTGTCTCTGAATAGCATTAAAAACTCAGTATATATATATAAAAAAAATAAAGTCAATGATAATTAAAGTTACGTTTGAAAGGCTTAAACTTATGACTTGTGCCCTGTGCCCACCTTTTGAGAATCGCCCAATTACTTAAAATATTAGGGGCAGTGTTGATTTCAGGGGGTGGCCCGGGGGGGGGGGAGAATGTCCCCCCCGGGATTAAAAAATGTCCCCCCGGAGGAAATTTTTGACTTTCTCCTTATTTTTTCTAGTGGTGATATTTTCCTTCGAATCCTCCCGAAAAACCTGTTAAGATGGAATCGCAAGGTACCGTTAAAAAATGCTGTCTTAAACTAGATATACTTGCATCGCATTTTTGTCGTCAATTACAGGGAAATGTTCCTTCTAAGGTATTATTCCGTTATAGAAAGGTTCAGTTTCTACGACATATAACAGCTTTGTATAAGTAAGTTTTACAAGCTATTCGAAAAATCGAACAAGTTAAAAAAAAATTACGAAATTAATGTTTATTCTGTTTATTAATATTTAACCTTTCAGCTAACTTTTTGCACAATAGGTGCGTGTCATATTTTTGTGTACAATAGCAGTTACAAGATTTAAAAAAAAAGAAGAAGAAGAAACAAATTACATAATTATTAATTAGCATACCGCTAATACTTGCATAATATTTATTTAAAGCATACCGGCAGTAAAACTTAAATTTTAATTTTGGTGCCATATATGAGATTAAACTGTAAGAAATTGTTGTTAAATAATTCCATTTTTTTTTTTTTTTTTTTTTTTTTTTTGTAAAATTATAAAAGAACTGGTATAAATTTATTTCATTAACATTTTTGAAAAAATTAAATGCGGTAAAGTCTGGGAAACAGAACCTGTCTACAGCGGAATGCGGAATCCTCTCTTAAACGAAAAAAAAATACGGTTCCAGCAAAAGCAGTGATACTTTCTAAGACGGAAATGTGTCTGTAACGGAATTTTTCTTCCACCTCTTTCAATTTTATATTTGCGGCTTTTAATATATTACAATTGTTTTCATTGGGACCGTAAAAGTTTTCTGGTTAGGAGAAGATTCCATTATTGACAGGTGTGATGTCAAATCACATATTTTTGGCTTACTTACTCTAATTGTATCAATTATTAAATTATTTAGATATTTTTAATTAGACTCTCAATTTCTCTAAAATGTATTTAAATTATACCATAAAATATATTTTTTCGCTTAATATCGATTATTCAATCTTAACAATAAACATAATAATTCATTGAATGTATCATATCACGATAATAATTTATCTAAATAAGCTTTTCCTATCCAGTGAAATATTATTCATTATATTTTTGAGGTTATAATATTAATTTCATGTATCATAAATAAAACTTTTTCTGTTACAAAGTACTAGCCCATAAAATAAATATTATTACTTCCTTATTGTGAAATTCTAAATTTGTGCGTTTCTTAATTAAAATATGATATATTGTTATTATTCCGTTCACTCATAAAATATCTTGAAAGTTAATCCTTTCAGTAATAATCCATTTGTTTATCCCGTATTACATAAATAACTGCTTTATCTAAATGTAATTTTCTCTTGGAAAAACCAAATTCATTTATTGAATGATAAATTGATTATGCTGTCAAAAACATTATTATAATGGAGTTTGAGTGGGTATGGACAACTGAATTAAAGGCACAGAAATGATTTCATACTTGATAGTTTAAAAAAGATTTAGTTACTGAAAATGTCTAAATATTTCTATGCAAACTTTATAAATTACATCCGGTATTTACTTGTTTGCTAACATAAAATATTTTATTTTTCTTATTTTATTGTAGAATGCTAGGGAAATTTCATTTTCAAAGACTACCAATAAGCAATTAGGTGACGTTAGTACAGTGTAGTACATAGTTCTAGACGACACTGTGTCTGGTTAATCTATTGCGCTTTTCTGTCTTGATTGTTACAGATAAGAATCACAGCTTAAATTGAATATTGGATAGGGATTATTTTTGATATTGAATTATGTCAAAACAGTCGAAATTTATTTTCTTTTATCCAAATTAAAACTAGTATGTTGTGGCCATCACAAAACTTTCTTCTATATAAATCACGTCAATTAAATCGTTTAAATAGTACCAATTCATATCACAATATATATTAATTTGAAGTTTGGTGAAAATCCGTGCATTAGTTCTTGTATAGAGCTATAGCGGAAATTCTGAAAAATGCAGCATAGCAGCGCCACCTGTTGCGCGATTTACACCAAAACATAAACAGCACTAATTCATATCATGGTATACCTGAATCTGAAGTTTGTTGAAAATCCAAGCATTAGTTCTTGAGATAGAGCTATTGCGGAAATTGCAAAAAATGCCCAATAGCAGCGCCACCTGTTGAGCGATTTACACCAAAATATACAAAATGTCTATTCATGTCAAGGACTAACTGAATCTGAAGTTTCATGAAAATCCGTGCATTAGTTCTTGAGATAGAGCCATTGCGGAAATCGTAAAAAATCCAACATAGCAGCGCCACCTGTTGAGCGATTTACACCAACACGTAATCAGCATCAAGTAATATCAAGGACTAACTGACTCTGAAGTTTCATGAAAATCCGTGCATTAGTTCTTGAGATAGAGCCATTTCGGAAATCGTAAAAAAGGCAGCATAGCAGCGCCACCTGTTGAGCGATTTGCACCAAAATATATAAAATGTCTATTCATGTCAAGGACTAACTGAATCTGAAGTTTCATGAAAATCCGTGCATTAGTTCTTGAGATAGAG
The DNA here is from genome assembly GCA_963932465.1 of Maratus speciosus. Classification (NCBI taxonomy): domain Eukaryota; kingdom Metazoa; phylum Arthropoda; class Arachnida; order Araneae; family Salticidae; genus Maratus; species Maratus speciosus. Next base: position 481,900,028 of record OZ010794.1, on the reverse strand, counting down.
CCATTGCGGAAATTGTAAAAAATCCAGCATAGCAGCGCCACCTGTTGAGCGATTTACACCAACACGTAATCAGCATCAAGTCATATCAAGGACTAACTGACTCTGAAGTTTCATGAAAATCCGTGCATTAGTTCTTGAGATAGAGCCATTTCGGAAATCGTAAAAAAGGCAGCATAGCAGTGCCACCTGTTGAGCGATTTGCACCAAAATCTCTAAATTGTCTATTCATGTCAAGGACTAACTGAATCTGAAGTTTCATGAAAATCCGTGCATTAGTTCTTGAGATAGAGCCATTGCGGAAATCGTAAAAAAGGCAGCATAGCAGCGCCACCTGTTGAGCGATTTGCACCAAAAACTAATCAGCATCAATTTGTATCAGGGACTAACTGAATATGAATTTTTGTTAAATTCCGTGCATTAGTTCTTGAGATAGAGCGCCCACAAAATTTGTGTCACATACACACAGACAGACAGACAGACAGACAGACAGACTCACAGAGTCACAGACAGACATTTTGTAAAAACATGTTTTTTGGAATCTCTGACCCCTAAAACGTGTAAATCCGTCGAAAACCGGAATTCGAAAATTTTCATGAATCCAATACTTTCTTCTTGTAAAGATAGAAGAAAGTAAAAAGAAGACGTAGTGAAGAACCTTTAGTACAGTCATCTGTTGAAAATCAAAATAATAATTCTCAACTAATTTTGAATGAAAGTGAAACCTGTAATGTGATAGTTCCACCCGCGATACCTTCGTGTAGTACTGTTAGTGGACAACCTCAACCGGAAGATAAAAATGTTGGACGCAAGTTCAAATATCAAAAACAGTGGGAAACTAAATATGAATGGCTGTATTTTGATCGAACTCGTGGTGGTGCATTTTGCAAGCTGTGTGAAAAGCATTTAAAAAATGATGTAGAGGTATTTCAAAAAACAAGTGGAGTATTCATATCAGTGCCCTTCACAAATTTTAGGAAAGCAACTGGCAGTACAGGAAAACTTGAAAAACACTCAAAATCAGACAAACATTGTAAATCTGTTTTTATGGAAAATGAAAGATTACAGAATTTAAATGCTCCTATACACACACAAATAATCCAATACAGCGAAGACGAAAGGGATAAAAATAGACAAGTTTTATCTTCTTTAATTAGAAGTGGGTATTTTTTAGCTAAAGAGGAGATACCCCACACTACAAAATATGAATCCTTAGTTCAAAGAATTTTAATGAGAGAAAATGAAACTCTTCGCGACTGGGTTAAGTCTCAAAGTGAAAGATCGACTTACACAAGTAAGTCAACTGCTTCTGAAATATTAAGCTCAATAGGCACAATCTTAGACAAAGCAGATGACAAAATACTAAATGGTAAATATTATTCTATAATGGGAGATGAATCGACGAACATAAACAATCAAAGTGAATTATCACTAATGGTGCGGCACGTCGTCCATGATCCAGTTTGCGAAGTAAGAGAAAGATTTTTGTGCATAACCTACTTAGAAAGAACTGATGCTGAATCAATATTTTTAGCTATAGATGATGCTTTAAAAAAACGAAATATGTCATATGATAAATTGGTTTCATGTTCTTTTGATGGTGCAGCGAACTTCAGTGGTAGTATAACTGGTGTTCGTTCTCGTATTTCAGAAGCTAAACAATGCGAAGTGCCTTACATTCATTGCAGATCCCATATTCTATCATTAGCTGTCACTAATTCAAGAAACAAGACTATAATGATTAAACGATTTTTTCACACAGTTAAAGATATTTATAAACTTTTTCATAGTTCTCCTAAGAGAGGAAAAATTTTGCACGAAATACAGAAAGCTTTAGAAGAACCCGTTTAAATCATACCTGAGGCAACGGATATACGCTGGCTTAGCAATTACCGTACTGTTCATGCTGTATTTTTATCCTTTAAATCGATTATGATTGCATGCGAACACATACACAAGGATGGTGCTGATTTAGCAAGTTTAGCTGATGTTATTCTCTTGGAAATGATTAATATTAGTTTTATAATCAGTTTAGTCGTTATGGATGAAACACTTAATGCTGTATCGAATTTAAGCAAAATTCTTCAAAAGAAAACTCTTACCATTTCATTTCTTCCTCAACTTGCTCCTGGGACAGTTGATCACTTGAAAGAAATTGCCAACTATTGTGATAGTGACAATGATAATAACGAATTGCACATTAAAATTAAAGGTCTCGAGAGTGATACATCAGAAATTAAGAGCATAAATTTTAATGACACGAAAAAAAAAAATTGCTTAAAAAGTACAAAAACTTTTATAGAAAAAATGATTCATCAAATTAAAGAAAGATTTAATGATAAAGCACAGTGCTTAATACAACTATGTGCATTTTTTCGAAGCTTTGGAGAATTTGTAAAAATAAATGAAAATCAGTGTAAGGAGCTGTGCCATCTTTTTGGAATTCAGGAAGAGGATGCAGCAGTGGCAGATCTCCGTTCTTTTAAGTACGTTGCACACAGTAATTTAAATGATACCAGTTCAGATGTCGCTTCTTTCATTTTAAAAGCTGATATTGGATACGAAGTTTTGAAAAAACTTGCCGAGTGTGTATTGTGTGTACCAATTTCAACAGCGAGTGTAGAAAGGTCATTTAGCACAATGAATAGAATTATGACAAAACTTAGAAATCGCATGGGGCAGGATACTTTACAATCGTGTATTAAAGTATCTATCGAAGGTGATGAGGAGCAACAGATGAATTCATCGATGCAGTGATCACACATTATGCATCTTCAAAACCAAGACGCATTCGCTTAGTTTAAAGATGAGCAATTACAAATTTAATTCTGAACTTATGCGATTTATCACAGTGCTTTATAAGAAATAAGGACTAGTTTTGATGGTAGGTAGATTTGATGGTTTTACATATAGAATATTATAATTACTATTTAGTACTTTACAGTAACTGAATGTTATACACATTATATGGTATTATTTATTTAAATTGCTATTAATATTTTATAAAATTAAAGTATTTAAAACAAGAGTGAAATCTCTATTTCTTTAGTGGACATGATTGTTACGGAAGATTTGTTTTTATTAATATTAAGAAGTTATACTTAAACATAGAAGTTATACTTAAACATTAGCAGGTTTTAGTACATTAATGAAATCAGAGAAAATTCCATGTTGGAATACTAGTGTCCCCCCCAGGGATCAAAATTTCCCCCCCGGAGGTAACGGTCTGGATTCAACACTGATTAGGGGGCTCTACTTCCTGCAAGCTACGCTGACCAATCCCCCAAATAGACGGGAACAGGAAAATTATTAAATAAGAATTAAAAATACAATATATTTTTTAAGTGATAAAGATAAAAGAAAATATTCACTATAATAAAGTAGTAATTATAAATGGATGTTTCAAACAAAATATACAACGTTATAAAAATACAATATAAACACAATAGATTGTGGAATGAAATGTAAAATTGTATTAGATATTAAAACTACGTCATATTTTGGACAATAATTGAACAACCTTCAACAGCATTTAGGGGGTTCTGAAAATAAGGGACCTTCGGCCCGTGCTCCGAATGCCCTTCCGTAAATCAGTGACTGGGTGCAAGAACGAGAAATGATTCCGATTTATTTTAAATTGTTCAAACTAGAAATATTGGGTCGTGGTTAGAGAACAAATAGAGAACGTTTTATCTGTTTTTCGTAAGGGGGAGGTTGCAAATAGGTTGGGATAAAGAATTTTTCTATTTCGATTAGTAGTAGCAATGTAATTTTCACTTCACGTTAGCGAGTACACTAAGTACATTTTAAAAGTATTTTATTTTCACGCGCGTAAAGCCACACTCCTTGTTAATGTAATATAATATGGCGACTAATAAATAGTCCCTCATTTTTTTCAGTTCAGAAACAAACTTTTTTTTATCAAGTTTACAATGTCTATCGTACATAGAGCTGACTGTGAAATTCGTTTTTTTTTTTTTCTATTTCTTTTTATTAATATTCATTTTTGTTTCTAATACTACAATTTTATTTAATTGCAACCTGGATACATCATCCATACAGACAGGTACTAATAAAAATATATTCGGTTTAATTTTTTAAACAGAAAAAAATCGTTGTAGAATTAATATTTCAAGATAAAAATTTTGAGTATCCTTCATATTATAATTTCGGCGAGCAAGAAACATTATTATTTAATTAAAATATCCAGAAAAATTATTAAAGAAAGAAAGAAATGAAAAAAAATCCATAAAAAATTCTGCATATTAATTTTTAAATATTACTTTTTAACTTTAGAGAACAGTTACGTTATTCAAAAGAACTCTTAGCTTAAAGAACTGGAAGATTGCTGGTAAAATATATTATTATAAACCATTAAAAAAACAAATAGCTCATTATTTCATTGTTTCTAATTTTCGAAAAGCCTTCTAGTCGTAATGTTCTAAACTTTCGGTAGTTAATTTCTTTTTTCGAATTAATTTTCATCAAGTTCAAGAAGAAATAGCGTAAAACAAGCACAGCGAATACAGGAGAATATTCTCGAAATCAGCGGAAGCATCGACACTAGATGGCAACACCATACAATTTCTCAGCTTCCCGAGATCTTTCTGGAAACAGCCTGGCGGTTATAAATAGGGGTTGACATTCGCAGCACAGCAGATTTGAAGTTCAAACGAGAGTTTGATCAGTGCTAATTGCAGCAATTTAGCTGTGCGATATTATTCTGTGTGCTTGTAAAAAGTGAAATTTCTCACTTCGACGACTTTGAGCGATTTTATTTGTGGACTGATTTTATTTGAAGAATATTGTGAGGCAGAAAATGCCGAGTGAAAAAGCTCCGGCGATTGGAATCGACTTGGGTACAACTTACTCTTGCGTTGGTGTCTTCCAACATGGAAATGTTGAAATTATTGCCAACGACCAGGGAAATCGCACAACTCCAAGTTATGTAGCTTTCACAGAGACTGAAAGACTGATTGGAGATGCAGCAAAATCTCAAGTTGCCTTGAATCCAGAAAACACCATCTTTGATGCCAAGAGACTTATCGGCAGAAAATACGACGATCCCAAAATTCAGCAAGATTTAAAGAATTGGCCTTTCAAAGTGGTAAACTCGGGTGGAAAGCCAAAAATATGCGTTGAATTTAAAGGTGAGCAGAAACTTTTTAACCCAGAAGAAATCAGTGCTATGGTGTTGACCAAAATGAAAGAGACTGCAGAAATGTACCTCGGTCAGAAAGTCACTGATGCAGTTATCACTGTTCCTGCCTATTTTAATGATTCCCAGAGACAAGCAACAAAAGATGCTGGGAAAATAGCCGGACTCAATGTTCTCCGAATTATTAATGAACCAACAGCTGCTGCTCTAGCCTATGGTCTCGACAAGAATTTGAAAGGGGAAAAGAATGTTTTGATTTTTGACCTTGGTGGTGGAACATTCGATGTGTCTATACTAACAATCGATGAAGGATCCTTGTTTGAAGTGAGGTCTACAGCTGGTGATACACACCTGGGAGGCGAAGACTTTGACAACAGAATGGTGGCTCACTTTATTGAAGAATTCAAAAGAAAACATCGCAAAGATCTGCGTTCCAGTCCAAGAGCTTTGAGAAGGCTAAGAACTGCTTGTGAACGAGCTAAACGAACTCTCTCCAGCAGTAGTGAGGCAAGTATTGAAATAGATGCTCTGTTTGAAGGTATTGACTTCTACTCAAAGATTAGTAGAGCAAGATTTGAAGAACTGTGCATCGATCTATTCCGTTCAACTCTAGAACCTGTTGAACGAGCTTTGAAGGATGCTAAATTGGACAAAAGTACTATCCATGATGTTGTTCTAGTAGGTGGAAGTACTCGTATCCCCAAGATTCAGAAATTACTCAGAGACTTCTTCAATGGAAAAGAACTGTGTATGTCTATCAATCCTGATGAAGCCGTAGCATATGGAGCTGCAGTTCAAGCTGCTGTGTTGACCGGAAATAATGATGAAAAGATACGAGATGTCCTTCTTGTAGATGTTGCTCCACTTTCTCTTGGTATTGAAACGGCTGGAGGTGTCATGACAAAAATCGTAGAGAGAAATTCACGCATTCCATGCAAGACATCCCAAGTCTTTACGACCTATTCTGATAATCAACCTGGTGTTGATATCCAAGTTTTTGAAGGAGAAAGAGCAATGACAAAGGATAACCATCTCTTGGGAAGATTTCAGTTATCAGGAATCCCACCAGCTCCCAGAGGTGTGCCACAAATTGAAGTTACATTCGATTTAGATGCAAATGGCATTTTACAAGTATCTGCCCAAGACAAAAGTACTGGAAAATCACAGAGTATCCGCATCACCAACGACAAGGGACGTCTTTCAAAAGACGACATTGAAAGGATGCTCAACGAAGCTAAACAATATGAAGAAGAAGATGCCAAACAGAGAGAAAGAGTTGCTTCCAGGAACTCCCTTGAATCTTACGTCTATTCTGTGAAACAAGCTGCTGATTCTGCACCTGATGACAGGCTTTCCACTTCAGATAAGTCAAAAATTAAAGAAAAGTGTGAATCGGTTATTCAGTGGTTGGACAATAATACTCTAGCCGAGAAAGATGAAATTGAATATAAAATGAAAGAAGTGCAATCAGAATTATCTCCTTACATGTCCAAATTGCATCAAGGGAATGCAAATAATAGTGCTAGTCAAGGACCTAGAAACACAGCAACAAATGGCCCAACCATTGAAGAAGTGGACTGAAACTTATCAAGGACTGTGTTAGAGCTTATGGACTGTTCATAAATTAAACTCTTTACTCATTTTGGACCAAAAGTGAGTTTTACATTATTCATCTGTAAATAATGTCATAATATAAATTATTTATTTGTAAATAATTTTATAGATTTTAAATATTTAATAAATTTATTTAAAAATTAATTTAGTGTTTTCCTTTATTTATTTTATTTTTGCATTTTCATAAATTTAATTTTGCTTGGAAAAACATAATATGGAAATGAAAAAGATTAAATGGTGAATTTTTAAGATACTTAATGTATGAGATATAACACATGCAAGAAAGTTCAAATTTTTAGCTACAAGAAACGCTCAAAAATATATGCATGTCACTGAATACAAAATTTTATAAAGCTAAGTAATTTCTACAAGTGTAATTATCTAATTAATATGTGAAATTTATTCCATAACTGATATCCTGGGAGAAAAATAAGAATAAAAAGAAATGTATTTACATCTTACTTTGAGAGGGGAAATTTAATAATGAAATAAAAAGTTCAATTTTTTTAGCTGCAACAAACATTGTATATACATTGTATAACAAATATATATACATATCACTAAATATAAAACTTAATAAAGGTGAGTACTGTTTATTTTGATGCATAATGTACATTTTTGATCAAAGAAAATTTATTGTAAAAATTACATTCAAAATCATTTTTAAAATGTTTGCTATCAGATTGAATGAAACCTGCTAATTATACTATTCAACATTCCCGATTATATTTCTACTACATATCACACGAAGATTTCAGTGTAAAGAAATGGTAAGTGTAATACAGCGAATATGTCTCAAAATAGAAATAAAAAGTCTTACTTCAACTGTTCATTTTATACCGGAATATACAGTAATTGCTTTTATTATTAGAAGCGTATTCAATTGATTATTCTGTGAAATTCTAATTCCAAGAGTGTTGTCCTGGAAAATATATATGTTTTACAAGGAAAAATTTGAATAACGAAATATGAAGATATACAATAGACCAGAAAATTCTTTTAAGGTTAAGTAATTCTTTTTATTATGATAAGCTTAATGCTATGATTAATGCGTTAAATTCTATTCTTTATATTGTTCTATAGTTTTTTATTTAAATTTTAACACAAATATTTTGAAATAATTGCTTAACCCTGCAACTCTAGTGTTAAATTCCACAATACCATTCAAACAGAGTAATTAAGTAGCTAGTTCTAAAAAGATTATTATTCTTGTAATATACTGTCCCAATAAAAATGAATTATTGGTATAGTAAGGATGTGAAATCACATAACTGATATATATCATTAATTTATAATTATACTTTTTATTCAGTACAATTTAAATTTTTTTAAGCTGAGCTAGATTTATTTGTATAATTTTGATTCCAATGATTACTTTCATGGAACATAGAAAACATTTTAAGCAGGTCCTAGCATTTAATGAATTTGTATTACACTTGGGGGTACAGACCCCTGCGTGCTAAGCTCTCCAACATTCATCTGATTTAAATGACGTAAGATTAAGAAATGTAAAAAAAAAAAAAAAAAAAAAAAAAAAAAAAAAAAAAATCGAAATTTAAAAGTGTGAAACGAGCGAAAAATATTCTAATATTACTCTGAAATAAACGAAAAAATTTCAAGCAGGATAGTTGGTCGATGGATTTTACAGAGAACTCGTCTGTTTTTCGCATGAGGGAGGCTGCAAATCGGGGCAAATGCAAAGGCATGATCTTCGCCGTGTAACATATTATGATGAATAAGAAATAGTCCCTACTATAAAACAGAATGCATTTCATTTATTTTCATTTGTTTATTTTCAGTGCAAAAACTTTCAAATTCATCAAGTTCAACGAGAAATAACGTAAGAGAAACACAGCGAATGCTGTAGAATAGTCTCAAAATCACTGCAAATATCGAAACTAGATAGCAGCACCATACAGTTTCTCTGATTCGCGGGATCTTCCACAGGCAACATAGACTAGAAAAATGCAAAAAAAAAAAAAAAAAATAAATAAAAAAAATTCCACCAGGAAAAACGCAAATCTCCCCTTACAGTTTTTAGTCCCACCAGTATAAAAAAAATCGTAAGATTGAAAATTTTTCGTACTTGCTCCCTTTTAAATTTTGAATTATATAAAAAATTGCTTTTGTGTGTTCATTTGCGTCTTAAAGATAATAGCCATATCAAAATTAAAAATTTCCATAGAATCCCTAATAATTCTATGGAAAGTAACTGCCATGCTAAATTTCAGATTTCTAGCCACTTCAGTATCACAAAAATCATAATTTTACAACGTTTTTCGCTCCTACATCCTATATTTTCTGTTAGTGCAGTGGCACTAACATAAAATATAGCCTAAATTGGTCAAAAGAGGCTGTCAATATCAATTTGACACAATTATTTTAGAAATCGGTTCGATAGTCCCAGGTTGGTTGGTTGGGTTTATGACGGCCAATTATCAGCACGAGGGAAATAGGCCGTAAGGGGAGAAGTTTCCCTCCGTGGGAGTCTTTCTAAGGGAACCTAACCCGTATTTACGCTTGGAAAACCAAGGTTCGAAGAAAACCCCGAAAACTCCGAACGAATAGGCCGACGGGCGCGATTGGGATCGAACCCAGCACCTCCCGTCTACCAGCTTCGAGAGCAGAATATCTCGACCACAGGTGGGGCCGGTAGTTCCAGAGATTACCCTGTACTAACGAACAAACGTTATTTCTTTATAATATTAACATAGACTAGCAAGGATCGCAGCTTTGAACATATTTGTTGAGATAAGTGGAAATTACATTGGTATTACTATTTGAAATAATTTTTTTTTATCCATACCGATTTGCAGCGTCCCTTATGCGAAAATAGCGAAAAACAGACAAGTTCTCTATTTGTGAAATATGTGCACCAACTATACTGCTTGAATTTTTTTCGGTTATTTCAGAGTAATATTAGAATATTTTTCGCTTGTTTCACACTTTTAAATTTCGATTTTTTTTAAAAAAACTTTTCTTAATCTTACGTCATTTATGTCTTAAACGGAACGGAACCATCATTTCAAATTCCACTCTGGTCAATTTAAAATAAGTCGTAATCATTTCTCTTTCTTGAACTTGCTTAGGTGCGGTGATTTTTTAAAAAAAGGCCAAGTAAGTATAATCACCGTTATAAATGCACAATCCTTACTTAAAAACAGGCCACCGCTCTTTTTTCTTAATCAGTGCACATAAACAGGTGCACTGCAAGAACGAGAAATGATTTCGATTTATTTTAAATTGTTCAAACTAGAAATATCGGATCGTGGTTAGAGAACAAATAGAGAACGTTTTATCTGTTTTTCGTAAGGGGGAGGTTGCAAATAGGTTGGGATAAAGAATTTTTCTATTTCGATTAGTAGTAGCAATGTAATTTTCACTTCACGTTAGCGAGTACACTAAGTACATTTTAAAAGTATTTTATTTTCACGCGCGTAAAGCCACACTCCTTGTTAATGTAATATAATATGGCGACTAATAAATAGTCCCTCATTTTTTTCAGTTCAGAAACAAACTTTTTTTATCAAGTTTACAATGTCTATCGTACATAGAGCTGACTGTGAAATTCGTTTTTTTTTTTTTCTATTTCTTTTTATTAATATTCATTTTTGTTTCTAATACTACAATTTTATTTAATTGCAACCTGGATACATCATCCATACAGACAGGTACTAATAAAAATATATTCGGTTTAATTTTTTAAACAGAAAAAAATCGTTGTAGAATTAATATTTCAAGATAAAAATTTTGAGTATGCTTCATATTATAATTTCGGCGAGCAAGAAACATTATTATTTAATTAAAATATCCAGAAAAATTATTAAAGAAAGAAAGAAATGAAAAAAAAATCCATAAAAAATTCTGCATATTAATTTTTAAATATTTCTTTTTAACTTTAGAGAACAGTTACGTTATTCAAAAGAACTCTTAGCTTAAAGAACTGGAAGATTGCTGGTAAAATATATTATTATAAACCATTAAAAAAACAAATAGCTCATTATTTCATTGTTTCTAATTTTCGAAAATCCTTCTAGTTGTAATGTTCTAAACTTTCGGTAGTTAATTTCTTTTTTCGAATTAATTTTCATCAAGTTCAAGAAGAAATAGCGTAAAAGAAGCACAGCGAATACAGGAGAATATTCTCGAAATCAGCGGAAGCATCGACACTAGATGGCAACACCATACAATTTCTCAGCTTCCCGAGATCTTTCTGGAAACAGCCTGGCGGTTATAAATAGGGGTTGACATTCGCAGCACAGCAGATTTGAAGTTCAAACGAGAGTTTGATCAGTGCTAATTGCAGCAATTTAGCTGTGCGATATTATTCTGTGTGCTTGTAAAAAGTGAAATTTCTCACTTCGACGACTTTGAGCGATTTTATTTGTGGACTGATTTTATTTGAAGAATATTGTGAGGCAGAAAATGCCGAGTGAAAAAGCTCCGGCGATTGGAATCGACTTGGGTACAACTTACTCTTGCGTCGGTGTCTTCCAGCATGGAAATGTTGAAATTATTGCCAACGACCAGGGAAATCGCACAACTCCAAGTTATGTAGCTTTCACAGAGACTGAAAGACTGATTGGAGAAGCAGCAAAATCTCAAGTTGCCTTGAATCCAGAAAACACCATCTTTGATGCCAAGAGACTTATCGGCAGAAAATACGACGATCCCAAAATTCAGCAAGATTTAAAGAATTGGCCTTTCAAAGTGGTAAACTCGGGTGGAAAGCCAAAAATATGCGTTGAATTTAAAGGTGAGCAGAAACTTTTTAACCCAGAAGAAATCAGTGCTATGGTGTTGACCAAAATGAAAGAGACTGCAGAAATGTACCTCGGTCAGAAAGTCACTGATGCAGTTATCACTGTTCCTGCCTATTTTAATGATTCCCAGAGACAAGCAACAAAAGATGCTGGGAAAATAGCCGGACTGAATGTTCTCCGAATTATTAATGAACCAACAGCTGCTGCTCTAGCCTATGGTCTCGACAAGAATTTGAAAGGGGAAAAGAATGTTTTGATTTTTGACCTTGGTGGTGGAACATTCGATGTGTCTATACTAACAATCGATGAAGGATCCTTGTTTGAAGTGAGGTCTACAGCTGGTGATACACACCTGGGAGGCGAAGACTTTGACAACAGAATGGTGGCTCACTTTATTGAAGAATTCAAAAGAAAACATCGCAAAGATCTGCGTTCCAGTCCAAGAGCTTTGAGAAGGCTAAGAACTGCTTGTGAACGAGCTAAACGAACTCTCTCCAGCAGTAGTGAGGCAAGTATTGAAATAGATGCTCTGTTTGAAGGTATTGACTTCTACTCAAAGATTAGTAGAGCAAGATTTGAAGAACTGTGCATCGATCTATTCCGTTCAACTCTAGAACCTGTTGAACGAGCTTTGAAGGATGCTAAATTGGACAAAAGTACTATCCATGATGTTGTTCTAGTAGGTGGAAGTACTCGTATCCCCAAGATTCAGAAATTACTCAGAGACTTCTTCAATGGAAAAGAACTGTGTATGTCTATCAATCCTGATGAAGCCGTAGCATATGGAGCTGCAGTTCAAGCTGCTGTGTTGACCGGAAATAATGATGAAAAGATACGAGATGTCCTTCTTGTAGATGTTGCTCCACTTTCTCTTGGTATTGAAACGGCTGGAGGTGTCATGACAAAAATCGTAGAGAGAAATTCACGCATTCCATGCAAGACATCCCAAGTCTTTACGACCTATTCTGATAATCAACCTGGTGTTGATATCCAAGTTTTTGAAGGAGAAAGAGCAATGACAAAGGATAACCATCTCTTGGGAAGATTTCAGTTATCAGGAATCCCACCAGCTCCCAGAGGTGTGCCACAAATTGAAGTTACATTCGATTTAGATGCAAATGGCATTTTACAAGTATCTGCCCAAGACAAAAGTACTGGAAAATCACAGAGTATCCGCATCACCAACGACAAGGGACGTCTTTCAAAAGACGACATTGAAAGGATGCTCAACGAAGCTAAACAATATGAAGAAGAAGATGCCAAACAGAGAGAAAGAGTTGCTTCCAGGAACTCCCTTGAATCTTACGTCTATTCTGTGAAACAAGCTGCTGATTCTGCACCTGATGACAGGCTTTCCACTTCAGATAAGTCAAAAATTAAAGAAAAGTGTGAATCGGTTATTCAGTGGTTGGACAATAATACTCTAGCCGAGAAAGATGAAATTGAATATAAAATGAAAGAAGTGCAATCAGAATTATCTCCTTACATGTCCAAATTGCATCAAGGGAATGCAAATAATAGTGCTAGTCAAGGACCTAGAAACACAGCAACAAATGGCCCAACCATTGAAGAAGTGGACTGAAACTTATCAAGGACTGTGTTAGAGCTTATGGACTGTTCATAAATTAAACTCTTTACTCATTTTGGACCAAAAGTGAGTTTTACATTATTCATCTGTAAATAATGTCATAATATAAATTATTTATTTGTAAATAATTTTATAGATTTTAAATATTTAATAAATTTATTTAAAAATTAATTTAGTGTTTTCCTTTATTTATTTTATTTTTGCATTTTCATAAATTTAATTTTGCTTGGAAAAACATAATATGGAAATGAAAAAGATTAAATGGTGAATTTTTAAGATACTTAATGTATGAGATATAACACATGCAAGAAAGTTCAAATTTTTAGCTACAAGAAACGCTCAAAAACATATGCATGTCACTGAATACAAAATTTTATAAAGCTAAGTAATTTCTACAAGTGTAATTATCTAATTAATATGTGAAATTTATTCCATAACTGATATCCTGGGAGAAAAATAAGAATAAAAAGAAATATATTTACATCTTACTTTGAGAGGTGAAATTTAATAATGAAATAAAAAGTTCAATTTTTTAGCTGCAACAAACATTGTATATACATTGTATAACAAATATATATACATGTCACTAAATATAAAACTTAATAAAGGTGAGTACTGTTTATTTTGATGCATAATGTACATTTCTGATAAAAGAAAATTTATTGTAAAAATTACATTCAAAATCATTTTTTAAATGTTTGCTATCAGATTGAATGAAACCTGCTAATTATACTATTCAACATTCCCGATTATATTTCTACTACATATCACAGGAAGATTTCAGTGTAAAGAAATGGTAAGTGTAATACACCGAATATGTCTCAAAATAGAAATAAAAAGTCTTACTTCAACTGTTCATTTTATGCCGGAATATACAGTAATTGCTTTTATTATTAGAAGCATATTCAATTGATTATTCTGTGAAATTCTAGTTCCAAGAGTGTTGTCCTGGAAAATATATATGTTTTGCAAGGAAAAATTTGAATAACGAAATATGAAGATATACAATAGACCAGAAAATTCTTTTAAGGTTAAGTAATTCTTTTCATTATGATAAGCTTAATGCTATGATTAATGCGTTAAAATCTATTCTTTATATTGTTCTATAGTTTTTTATTTAAATTTTAATACAAATATTTTGAAATAATTGCTTAACTCTGCAACTCTAGTGTTAAATTCCACAATACCATTCAAACAGAGTAATTAAGTAGCTAGTTCTAAAAAGATTATTATTCTTGTAATGCACTGTCCCAATAAAAATGAATTATTTGTATAGTAAGGATGTGAAATCACATAACTGATATATATCATTAATTTATAATTATACTTTTTATTCAGTACAATTTAAATTTTTTTAAGCTGAGCTAGATTTATTTGTATAATTTTGATTCCAATGATTACTTTCATGGAACATAGAAAACATTTTAAGCAGGTCCTAGCATTTAATGAATTTGTATTACACTTGGGGGTACAGACCCCTGCGTGCTAAGCTCTCCAACATTCATCTGATTTAAATGACGTAAGATTAAGAAATGTAAAAAAAAAAAAAAAAAAAAAAAAAAAAAAAATCGAAATTTAAAAGTGTGAAACGAGCGAAAAATACTCTAATATTACTCTGAAATAAACGAAAAAATTTCAAGCAGGATAGTTGGTGGATGGATTTTACAGAGAACTCGTCTGTTTTTCGCATGAGGGAGGCTGCAAATCGGGGCAAATGCAAAGGCATGATCTTTACCGTGTAATATATTATGATGAATAAGAAATATAAAGAAATATAAGAAATATAATACTATAAAAAAGAATGCATTTCATTTATTTTTATTTGTTTATTTTCAGTGCAAAAACTTTCAAATTCATCAAGTTCAATAAGAAATAACGTAAGAGAAACACAGCGAATGATGTAGAATATTCTCGAAATCACTGCAAATATCGACACTAGATAGCAGCACCATACAGTTTCTCGAATTCCCGGGATCTTCCACTTCCAACATAGAATACAAAAATGCAAAAAAAAAAAAAAAAATTTCACCAGGAAAAACACAAATCTCCCTTTACAGTTTTTAATCCCACCAGTATCACAAAAATCGTAAGATTAAAACTTTTTTGTACTTGCTCCTTTTTAAATTTTGAATTACATTAAAAATCGCTTTTGTGTGTGCATTTACGTCTTAAAAATAATAGCCATATCAAAATTTTAAATTTCCATAGAATCCCTAATAATTACACGAAAGTGCCTGCCATGCTAAATTTCAGATTTCTAGCCACTTCAGTATCACAAAAATATATAATTTTACAACGTTTTAAGCTCCTACACTCTATATCTTATGTTAGTGCAGTGGCACTCATGGGCGTACCCAAGGGGGGGGGGGGGGGCTGATGGGGCTACAGCCCCCCCCCCCCGAAATTTTCGAAAGTGATATGAAAAAGTGCTGCTTTTTCCTCTTTCTTTTTTGGAAAAAGTTTAATTTTTTTTTTCAATCATACAGCGGACTAGCCATTCTCATTAGTCCCATATTAGTCCACATTGACAACAAAGAAGAGAAAGGGGGCAGAAGGGGTTACAGCCCCCCCCCTCCACCCGGAATAGTCGAAAAATTAAATAAAAAAGTAATTTTTCTTTACTTTTTTAAAATAAATCTGTAATTTTTTCTTCTGTCATATAGCAAAATAGATATTCTCGTTAACACCATATTAGTCCACATTGATATCATAGCATACCAAAAGATGAGGAGGGGACTGAGGGAATTTCAGCCCCCTCCACTCGAAATGGTCGAAAATGAAATAATAAAATATTTCTGATTTTCTTCTGCTTGTTTAAGATAAATTTGCATTTTATCCTCTATCGTTCAACAGACTATACACTTCCTTCAACATATAGTTCCATAGTAGTCCATATTGACACCAAAGAAGAGTAAGGGGGCTGACGGGGTTACTGCCTTCCCTCCCCAATACAAAAACAGAAATAGTCGAAAAATTAAATGAAAAAAGTGTTTTTCCTTACTTTTTTAAGATAAATCTGTAATTTTTTTCTTCTGTCATACAGCAAAATAGCCATTCTCGTTAACTCTATATTAGTCCACATTGACATCACAGCATACTCAAAGATGGGGAGGGGGCTGTTGGAATTACAGCCCCCTCCTCTCCAAATAGTAGAAAATGAAATGAAAAAATAGTGCTGATTTTTTTATGTCTGTTTGAGATAAATTTTCATTTTCTCCCCTATCATTCAACAGACTAGCCGCTCCCTTCACTGCAGTTCCATATCAGTGTGCAGTGACACCACGTTATACCCAAAAATGTAGAAGGGGGCTAATGGGGTTACAGCCCTCTCCCCAAAAAGTCGAACATGAAATGAAAAAGTGCTGATATTTTTCTTTTTGTTTGAGATAAATTTGTATTTTCCCCGTATCATTCAACAGACTAGCTGCTCTCTTCTCTTTAGTTCCATACTAGTACACAGTGGCACCACATTATACCCAAAGAGATGAAAGGGGCTAATGGGGTGCCCGCTTCCTAAATAGTCTAAAATGAAATGAAAAAAAAGGCTGATTTTTTTTCTTCTTGTTTGAGATAAATGTGTAATTTTTCTTCTGCCATACAGCGAAATAGCCATTCTCGTCAAGTCCATATTAGTCCACATTGACATCAGAGCTTACCGAAAGAAGGGGAGGCGGCTGATGGTCTTACAGCACCATCCTGCCGAAATAGCTGAAAAAAAAATGCTTTTTTTTCTTTCTGTTTGAGATAAATTAGCATTTTTTTTCTCCTATCATTCAACAGACTAGCCACACTCTTCTGTTTAGCTCCATATTAGTGCACAATGACGCCACATTACACCCAAAGAAGAAGAAAGGGGGTGATGGGGTTACAGACCTCTCCCAAAATAGTTGAAAATGAAATGAAAAAAGTGCTGATTTTTTTTTTCTTTTTGTTTGAGTTAAATTTGTAATGCAATTGTTTTCAGCAATACAAGGAACTAGGCTATCTGGCTAGTCTCACATTAGCGCACAGTTACACCACAGTATACCTAATGAGGGGAAGGGGGCTGATGAGGTTATAGGGCCCTTTCGAAGTAATCAAAAAGGGAAAAAAAACCTGGTTTTTTTTCTCTCTTTTGAGATAAAATTTAATTTTTTTTCTGCAACGCAGCTATTCTGGTTAGTTCCATATACTAGTCCACAGTGATGCCCCAGCATACACCCAAAGAAGTCGATGGCGATGGGGGTTATGAGGTTACAGCTCCATTCCACCTCCGAAGAGATCGCAGTGAAATGAAAAAAGGGCTGATATTCCTGCTTTTTCAGATAAATTTGTTTTATTTTCTGGCATGCCACGAATTTGTTTCTCTTGTTAATCCAATATCCTCCTCAGTCCTGCGACCAAATTTACTTGAAACCACAAAATCAATTTTCAAATGACTGAAAAATAGCTCCATGCCTGTTTTATTGGATAAATGAAAACGTATATGGTCAGTTCAAGAGACCTACAAGTAAATTCGACAAATCTAAAAGTAGTTTAATTTAAGGAGTTTTTTAATTTCGCTCACAGTCAGCGGGCGCTAAGATTGTCAAAGCGGAAGAATATTAATGTACAGTAACACTACAGCTAATCACAAGTCGATTTCGGCTAAATCGGAAATCCGTTGACTACTTGAGTACCTAAAAGTAGCTTATTAATTTTCATTTTTCAGTCGTATCTCCATGCCAAAAATTTGTGTTTTTTCCACGGTTTTTTGACGAAATTTGCGTTTTTTTCGCAGTCTTGAAGAAATTCGCGTTTTTTTTTACGCACTCCTTCGTCGAAATTTGCGTTTTTTTTTTCGTGATCCTGTCGAAATTTGTGTTTTTTCCGAGTTTTTTGACGGGTTTTTGATGAAACTCGAGTTCTTTTCGCAGATTTTTGCCGAAATTCACGTTTTATTTTACGAAATCCTTCGTTGAAATTTGCTTTTTTCGCAGCTTTTTTGACGAAATTCGATATTTTTTTCTTGTCTTTTTAATGAAATTCACTTTTTTTCTACGGCTCTTTGACGAAATTCGCGTTTTCTTTGACGAAAGTAGCGTTTTTTCGCGGCTGTTTGACGAAATTCGCTTTTTTCCCAGTCTTTTAACGAAATTCACGTTTTATTGTGATCTTTAACGAAATTTCCGTTTTTCTGCTTCCCTTTGACGGAATGCGTGTTTTTTTAACGATGCTTTGTCGAAATTTACGTTTTTTTTTGCGGCCCTTGGACGAAATTCGCGTTTTCTCCGAGGTCATTTGCCGAAATGCGCGTTTTTTTTACGCAATCCTTTGTCGAAATGTGTGTTTTTTTCCGCGAATTTTTGACGAAATTTCCGTTTTTTTCTCGTCTTTTTAATGAAATTCGCGTTTTTTTGCGATCCTTTACGAAATTAGCTTTTTTTCGCGCCTTTGACGGAATGCGTGTTTTAAGCGATCTTTTTTCGAAATTCGCGTTTTTCCGCTACCTTTTGACGAAATTCGCGTTTTTTCTGCGGCCCTTTGTCGAAATTTGCGTTTTTTCGAGATACTTTTTCGAAATTTGCCTTTTTCCGAAGCCTTTTGACGAACACATTTTTCTGTGGCCCTTCTTTGTGACCCTGCTTTTTCTTCTTTTTGCGATCCTTTAACGAAATTCGTGTTTTTTCCGCTACCCTTTGTCGGAATGCGTGTTTTTTTTAGCGATCCTTTGTCGAAATTTGCATTTTTTCTGGGGCCCTTTGAAGAAATTCGCATTTTTTCTGTGGTCATTTGCCGAAATTCGCATTTTTTTATGCAATCCTTCGTCGAAATTTGCGTTTTGTCCGCGGCTTTTTGATGAAATTTTCGCTTTTTTCTCGTCTTTTTGATGAAATTTGCGTTTATCTGCGGCCTTTTGACGAAATTCACGTTTTTTTCTGTGTCCTTTTGACGAAATTCGCGTTTTTTAGGCAATCCTTCGTCAAAATTTGCGTTTTTTCCGCGGCCTTTTGACGAAGTTTGCTTTTTTTCTCGTCTTTTTGGCGAAATTTGCGTTTTTCTGCGGCCTTTTGACGAAATTCGCGATTTTTTTGCTTCCCTTTGACGGAATGCGTGTTTTTTTTAGCGATCCTTTGTCGAAATTTGCGTTTTTTTCTAAGGCCCTTTGACGATATTTGCGTATTTTCTGTGGTCATTTGATGAAATTCGCTCTTTTTCGGTGGCCGTATGACGAAATTCGTGTTTTTTCGCAATCCTTCGTTAAAATTTGCGTTTTTCCACGGCTTTTTCACAAAATTAGCGTTTTTTCTTCTCTTTTTGATGAAATTCACGTTTTTCCATGTCTCTTTGACGAAATTAGCTTTTTTTTGCGATCCTTTACGAAATTAGCTTTTTATCCGCAGCCCTTTGACAGAATGCGTGTTTTTAGCGATCTTTATACGAAATTCGTATTTTTCCCGCAAACGTTTGATGAAAGTCACATTTTTTCTGAGGCCTTATGACGAAATTCGGGATTTTTCTGTGCGCATTTGACGAAATTAGCGTTTCTTCCGCGAGCATTTGACGAAGTTTGACTGTTTTTTCACAATCCTTTGTCAAACTTCGCATTTTATCCGTGGCCCTATGACAAAATTTCGGTTGTTTTCTTTTCGGATCCTTAAAAAAAAATTTTCTGCGAACGATTGATGAAATTGGTTTTTTATCGGCGACCATGTCAAAAATCGCTATTTTTTTAAGTCCGAATTTTTAAACTGGACAAAATTTTTCAAATTTTCGGAAAATTCGGAACAAAGTCACCCCTGCTCCTCCCCTCCCCCCCCCTGGCTACGGCCTTATTGGCAAAAATGATTTCTGTTTATAGCACAATTCAACGTGTTTCGTAAGATTTAGAACATTATGGAAATTTAAGTCAGCCCCCCCCCCCCCGAAATAAAATCCTGGGTACGCCACTGGTGGCACTAACATAAAATATAGCCTAAATTGGTCAACAGAGGCTGTCAATATCAATTTGACACAATTATTTTAAAAATCGGTTCGGTAGTTCCAGAGATTACTCTGTACTAACAGACAAACGTTATTTCTTTATAATATTAACATAGACTAGCAAGGATCGCAGCTTTGAACATATTTGTTGAGATAAGTGGAAATTACATTGGTACTACTATTTGAAAGAAATTTTTTTATCCAAACCGATTTGCAGCCTCCCTTATGCGAAAATAGCGAAAAACAGACAAGTTCTCTATTTGTGAAATATGTCCACCAACTATACTGCTTGAATTTTTTTTTCGTTATTTTCAGAGTTATATTAGAATATTTTTCGCTCGTTTCACACTTTTAAA
Source organism: Maratus speciosus (assembly GCA_963932465.1). Taxonomy (NCBI): domain Eukaryota; kingdom Metazoa; phylum Arthropoda; class Arachnida; order Araneae; family Salticidae; genus Maratus; species Maratus speciosus. Next base: position 481,879,610 of record OZ010794.1, on the reverse strand, counting down.
TTTCGATTTTTTTTAAAAAAACTTTTCTTAATCTTACGTCATTTACGTCTTAAACGTAACTTAACCACCATTTCAAATTCCACTCTGGTCAATTTAAAATAAGTCGTAATCATTTCTATTTCTTGAACTTGCTTAGGTGCGGTGATTTTTAAAAAAAGGCCAGGTAGGTATAGTCACCGTTATAAATGCACAATCCTTACTTAAAAACAAGCCACCGCTCTTTTTTTTTAAATCAATGCACCTGAACAGGTGCAAGCAGGGACCGATTTACAAATTTGAGGGCCCTGGGCACAGATACTTACGGGGGCCCCTTTGCACCGATACTTACAGGGGATTGAGAAAATAAATGAAAAAAGCTACTTGCTAAAATAACCATTATTGACTTTAATAATTGCTTATCTTAAAAATACTTATCTTATAAAATATCCATTAAAAAATTAAATATGATAATCATTAATTTACTTTTAAATAATTATTTCACAATTATGAAATTTAAATGAGTACACGTTTTGTAATAAGTTGTGTGGTGTTGATTATCTTTTCCTATACAAGTCTATATATCTGGAATGATAAAATATGCAACAACTAATAATAAATTTTCGACAACACCAACCTACAATTACTTAGAATATTAGGTGGCTGTACTGCCTGCAAGCTACGGTCACCAATCCCCCAAATACTCTGACGAGAACAGGAAAGTTATTAAATAAGAATTAAAAATACAATATATTTTTTAAGTGATAAAGATAAAAGAAAATATTCACTATAATAAAGTAGTAATTATAAATGGATGTTTCAAACAAAATATACAACGTTATAAAAATACAATATTAACACAATAGAATGTAGAATGAAATGTAAAATTGTATTAGATATTAAAACTACGTCATATTTTGGACCATAATTGAACAACCTTCAACTTTTTTTTTAACTAGTAAATTGTTACCTATTGTCATACTCATTATTCATAAATGTATATTAATCGCTTTCCTTTCTAGGAATTAAAAAAAAATAAATAAAAAACATTTTTTTTTTTTTTTTTTTGTCTTGAGCACCTTATATCTGGGCCATTCTCTGAAAAGTGGCTGTTTTTTAAAAAAAAAATTGCTGCCAAATAAAATTGTCTCAAAAATCTCAAAATTTAGCCTACAAATACCCTATTGCTATATTTATCAAAAAATAATATGAACCAAACTGTACCTGATAGATCTTCTGATATTTTAATTTCAAAGCACTTTCATTGCTAAAATGTTCAAATAAATGATTGGCACTGGAATTTAAGAACAAATTTATTTGTAAATATGAACAATGCTATATTTCACATACATCACATGTTAAATAGAAAAAAGTTTATGAAAAGTCTGGTGCCATTGTGGCGCTTGGGAATTAAAATTATGTGGTTTCATAACCCCTTGGGGACGAGCGTCTTTTACAGAATTTTTAATCTTTAATCACCGTTGTTTTAAAACAGAAATTTTTGTCTAATTGAATCGGGTAAAATGCTCGGATTAAATAAAGCAAAATTTACAATAAAAATTTACTGTTGAGAATAATCCCCGATTCGGAGCACCTTACGCGGCAGGAATACCGGTCGCTCGTCCCCAAGGGGATAAACATACCACCGCCCTTGGGAGAGTTGAAAAAGAAAAGAAATTATAATTAGAAGCCATACTGCCAATAAATAATATTTCTTTTTACTCCATTTCAATTGAAAAATAAAGATAAAGCATTAACATTTATCAGAATTAATGTTTATTTGATTTAGTACAATATATTCTTTAAATTTATTTTGAACTTATCCCAGTAAAATTAAAAAAAAAAATGTATTATCTTTACTTTAATTAAAAACCTTAGAGTTTTTTAATGTGCATTTTATTGCATTAGATTTTCTTATTTTACTGTTTATTACGTATATAAATGGATTCAGAACATTCCCTTATGTATTAAAATTATGAGGGAATGACGAATTGCTTCTGAATTATACTGTAATGATTAGTCTAAGGTATATTTTCAGTTACTAAATATCTTTTGAAACACATTTCTAATAATATAACATGATTAAAAAAAATTTCATTAGTTTCTATTAAATTTATAATAGATACGGGAATGACGGGTAATAAAAATACTTGCTTTGATCTAGTACTTCAAAGCCATAGGCTAGCTATTCAGGAATGTTTTTGAGCAAACAAAAAGATGACTGCTTCACTTTACTCATGTACAAACTGTCCTAGACCTATATAATGCATGTGCTGCTTTCTACTAATTAAATAGGGGCAAATTTATAGTTATGTGAGGAATGATGACAAATACTAGGGACATCATTAAAAAGTGCCCTCATTCTTTTATTATATAAAATATAAATATAATTAAATGGCTAAATACAATTGGACCTCGTTATCCCGACTCCCGGTTTTTACGTCACTCCGCTTATTACGTCAGTTTTTCAAAGTCTCTATTTTCTGTATGTGACTTTAACGTAAATAAACTCCGCATTTTACGTCGTTGAATAATTTTCAACTCCGGATATCCCAACGGTTTAGGAAAATTGTCCATTTTTCATAATCCACCTTATAAGCAGTGAAATTAAGTGGTAAGAAATGTCTTAGCCAAACTTTTCACAAAAGAGTCTAAAATATCCATTGAGATAAATGAGAAATTTTACATCAATCCTTTATCTGAATAAATAAACCCCCACACACCACTAACACAGTTAAGCTCCAGACAGACATATCTGTCTACTCGCGATCTTTTTGTTCTGGTCAAGCGGCGCTTTCTTGTGGTATGTGGTTACACGGCGTTTTTCATCCGACTAAAACCGAAGCATTGCATTGCATTGCATTGAAACGATCAGAAATTATCTAACATCCATTTCTGAAATAACGAATATTGATTATAATTCATTGTATAATATTGAAAAAAGAATTGTAAGAAGCACATCTAGGGATAAGCAAACCTTAATTCATCAATATTCCATGTAACAATAAAAAAACAAGGCATCATAAATCTGATTTTTATTCATTTCAATTTTATTTTTTTTTTTTTTGTTAAATAATATTTTTTTCTTTTTGCTTAAAACTGCAAGAACAGTTATGAATTTAAACTTCTGCTAAATTAATTAAAAATATCTCTTTTTATAAACATATTTTTCACCAACTCCGGTTACCGCGACACCCCGCTTATGACGACACTTTTTTCTGGTCATTAGAGTGTCGGGATAACGAGGTTCGACTGTATTTATTTAAGTATGTTTAATGGATTGAGATAAAAATAATTATAAACATACATGCTGCAATGGCAGAGAAAGCATTTTCTTTCCTACATGTGTGACTGACACATTGTGAGGGAATGATATTTGCGTTAAAAAATACATTTAATTTATCATATTTCAATTTCAATAAGCAAATAATTACAGTTTATATGTATAACTGATTAATATTGATAGTTTAAACCACTTTTTCTTTTTGTAATTTCAAAAATACGTCTTCAAGACCCCTGGGACATAAAATTGCCACTTTTCAGAGAATGACTCATCTGCATCCCAACATGGAATATACGTAAGTTCCGCATAGTTGTAGTGCGTCCCGCCCCCCCCCCCCCATGAACCATTTTCCTATCTTCTGATTTTAGAATTTTCGCTTGATGTGCTTAAGAAAACAATAAGACTTTTAGAAATTAATTGCAGGATGAATCTGTATATTTCAAGTATGTGTATTTTAAGTAAGTGTACTGCACATTTATATGAATTTTCCTACTATTACAAAATTTTATTCCCACCAGTTTCTATCAAAAGTAACTTACAATATGTACTTCTTCTGTAATTTCCAACTCATACTTACCTGGCACTGGGGCCAGCCTTTATCATGAAGGAGGCTCCCCCGAGCAGAGACGATGGGTTGACGTTCGCCACATCCTCAAATTGCGGTTGCTTGGGGTGCATAATTTTTGGTAGTTGGGACTGCGTTCGCGTTGTCCCTGCAAATAAAATAGCATGCCCTTTAAAAGCTCTTTGTGAAACTTTTATTTTACAGTTATATGTTCAGACATATGTGTTTAATTTATTTAAATATACGAGATAGTCCGAGCCAATAATTTAAAGAGGAAAATAAAAAACACCGGAAAGTTGACATGTCTATATAATCTTGACAAGAAATAAAGAAATTTTCCACTCTTAAAGAACTCTTCGTTATCATATTGTCATATTAACAGGGTTCGTACGTCTCCTGGAATTCTGACGGCCAGAAACTTCTTCGGCAACAGTTTTTACTGATAGAAAATCTCTCCTTAAAAAAAAAGGCGAAATTTTGCCCGTTTAAATTAGAATTTTTTTTTTGTAAAAAAAAAAAAAAAACAATTACTGGTAACTCTTCTGGAAAATTCCCTGACCCGTAGGAACCATGTATTAATAGTAGACATGACAATTACTAAACTATTCGTTAGATTCTGGTAAAAACCTTGACTTTTGCCATTTGGATAAATACTAAAATACAATTTGAATTTAACCATCCCCCCCCCCCTCCCACACACACACTACAAAAAAAAATCTTATTAAAAAATAGTTAAGTTAGCTTTTGGCTCAGATTATTATCCTAAATTTTATAGAAACAACATTGTAGCAACATCCCGGTACCGTAAAGATATCGGCATATGTCCTACCAATAAATGCAAATAAGTCGGACCTCTATTTAACGAACCTCTATTTTGCGAATTTCTCTATTTTGCGAACTTTTCCTTGGAACCAAGAACATTTTGCGAATTTCTTCGTAAAATAACCTCCAAATAGCGAAGTGCATTCTCTATTTAACGAACTTTTTCTTGTGATCTAATTTTTTTTTCTGTCCATTTCTCAAAATATTTCTGGACATTTCAAACTTATTCTTTCTTTAAACACATTTTATGATGTTCAATGGCCTTGAACTGGTATTACAAGGCATTTTCTTTGTCAGCAGTGAGAATTCGGTAAGTACGGAGGACGAAGACGATAATCCCTTAGAGTAACTTAAAAAATGTGGATACAGATGAGAAAAAAAAGAAGAAATTAACCATGATGTGCTGATTGATGATTGTATCTCACTTAATTCTGAAATTGAGACCTCGGAAACACTATCCGAATCGGATATTTTCGACAGTGTGAAAAATAAAAACAATACAGCAATGAATTGCGAGGAAGACGAATATGATGATGATGGAAATGATCATTATGCAGGGATTTACAAAACTTCGTATGATGAAAGGCTAAAATCATTTGAAACAATCCGACGCGGATTATAGTTAGAAGAAAATATGCATGAAATGGGTTTTTGGTGCATTGCAAAGATGCGAGACGTATTATGAGTGAAAGCACTTTTTAAAATAAAAAACTCAGGCAAAATTAACAGAGTTTTTCAGAAATTAAATTTAAGGACGCATATGTTAATGTATGGTAAAAATTATTTGTTATAATAATAATAAATATGATAATGTCATTAAAATTCGTTAATTTTAATGTATAACTATTTACTTTAAACAGAAAATACAGTGTATTCCCGGACAATGCTTTGTTTTCCTTGCAGATTTCAAAGATTTAAACACATGGAAAAAATGAATTGAGGATGGATATTGGTGGGTAAAATAAATAAAACAAATCGCTATAATTTATTTTAAAAATGTGATTAATTACTTTTAGTAAAAATATTTAGTGTTTATGAATTTAAAATATGTTTTATGTAGTTTAAAGTATTTTAAAACGTAAATCTCTATTTAACGAATTTTCCATATAACGAACTTTTTTCCGGGATTTAGCGACTTCGTTAAATAGAGGTTCGACTGTATTTCGAAAGTAGCACATCTAATTTACGACAACTGCCGCTATTCACTGAAAAAACTTAAACTTAGTTTTTTTTTTTTTTTTTTTAAGAGAACATTTGAAGGAGTGGGTTATAAAATTAAAGTGCAAAAACAGTATTATAAAAAATAAAATGTAATACGTTTGTCGTAATGAGTAAAAAAGTAATACTTTTAAAACATTCAAAAGCCCGTTTTGGGGCAGTTTGCTACAATAAATGCTACAGAGATAAAAATTGGTACAGTTGCTCATTGATACCTACTAATGACTAGGTAAAAAGTCCTGATGGATAGGAAGTGAGCGGGGGGAGGGAGGGGCAAAAATAAGTCCCCCTCACCTCTTTTTTTAGTTTTTTGAAAATATCTCAGAAACTATTGGTTTTCTTAAAAAAATTACTGCAGCATAAATTAAAGAGCATAAAATTCTCTAAAAAGGCTATGTAAACGCCGTGGAACCTCGGTTATCCGTCAGTCACGGGACCGGAGCCTTTTAGTCCAGTCAAATTTGGAAAGTTTGCCGAAATAAATGCTACAGAGATAAAAATTTGTACAGTTGTTCATTGATACCTACTAATCACGAGATAAAAAGTCCTGATGAATAGGAAGTGAGCGGGGAGGGGGGGGCAAAAATAAATCCCCCCCATTTTTTTTTTAATATCTAGAAACAATGCATTTTCATGAAAAAATTGTTGTGGCATAAATTAAAGAGCATAAATTCTCTACAAATGACAGGTATACAAAGTGGAACCTCGGTTATCCGTCATTCACGGGGCCAGAACCTTGACGGATTCTGTCCAGTCAAATTAGGAAAGTTTGCCATAATAAATGCTACATTGATAAAATTTGGTACAGTTGTTTATTGATAGCTACTAATCACTAGTTAAATAGTCCTGATGGATAGGAAGTGAGCGGAGGAGAGAGGGGCAAAAATAAGTTCCCCCCTCCCACTTTTTTTTAGTTTTTTGAAATATCTCTGAAACGGTCAGTTTTCATGAAAAAATTGCTCTGGCATAAATTAAATAGCATAAATTCTATACAAATTACAGGTATACAAACTGGAACCTCAGTTATCCGTCATTCACGGGACTGGAACCTTGACGGATTTTTCACACAAAAATAACTTTATTTTTAAATTTATTTAATTTCTATTCAAATTTATTAAATATTGTCACAATATATAAATGAAATAAAACAGAAACCAGTCCAATACTGCAATACTGCACGAGATAATAGCAGGTAATTAGTTAATGAAAGATAAATATTCAGCATTAATGAATGTTTATTAATGTGAAACATCATAACTGCAAGTGTAATATACGGAGAAAACTAAAAGTAGATACATACTAATTTATAATTAAGTAGATTTTATGTAATTATGAAGTAGATAAGTCTTTAAAAGGAGTCTTTATCATTCTGGCTTGATTTTTCGTTTAATATCATCAATGGAAGTGCATGGGTCGTTAGGATCCATAACCATCACCTCATATTCTTCCTTGTCCTGTTCATCTCCTCTTGATCCTGAAGACAAATGTTTATCATTAAGAAAATGTTTAGGTCATGCGAAACTTTGTTAGTGCGACAAAACATAATAGAGAGCAATAAAAACTACTAATTTATCATTAAGCAGACATTACTTATTAAGTCGTAATGTTCTATCTTTTTCTTTGACAGAAAGTATGGCCACAAGAACTTAGTCGTCTCATTTCGAATTTGGGGTTTTGCTCGTCCTATTATGTGTCCCGACTGCTTGTAATGTCTGCCATTCAACATAGTCAACCATATTTACAAGGAATGCTTTGTCAGTTTGTTTACGATAACGCTGATTTTAATATTTTCACGCTGGATGGTCTCAACACATTTCATTCCATGGTTGGCATAAAGTGTGTAACACCAGCACATATTGAAAGAGGATCGCCAACACGAAATTAACTAAAATGCCTACTGCTGAGGCTGTTGGGCAGTTGGTGGTTATTCCATTGAAGCCGTTTGAATTCACGGGCACAGCTTTTTAAAATGTGAAAATGGAGGATCTGGGAGTATTAGTAGAAGACGTACACAAAATTGCTAATGTGTTCAATAACAGGGAATCCGACCATGATGCTGTTGCATATGCAGGAAACCAACTTTTTTTGAGATTGTATGGAACACCCGCCACAGCTACATCTCTTAAGGGTGTATTCGAAAAAATATTTTTTCACCCTCAACATCTCGAAATTTTCTGAGACATTTTCAGACTCATTTTTAAAAGTAAGAACATGAAACTTGCTGGGGTGATTTCTGAAGACATGTTTAACATGCCATGTGATTTCATTTTCAGTTCAAATAATTAGAATTTGATTTTTAAACAATTATTTTCTCAGTATGACCATTTTTTTCATTCCCAGATCGCCCACTTCGGAAAATTCGGTTCAAAACGCCAATTTCGACAGCGTTTTTTACAGTATTTTCTGCATTTATCAAAAAATTAAGAAGCACGGCACATTATATAGTTTCTAAATAAGAGAATTTTCCAGTTTGATGCGTTTGGGAGCAAAAATGAATTTTAAAATGAATCAGAAAATAAGCAGTTTGGATCGGAATACACCCTTAATACTTTCCGATACCACTGCTTCGCAAAATCTTTATCGATTGTTAAACCTGACATTTCATCCCTCCCGCCAACAGAAGGAGCGCCAGACAACTTTCTTTCCGGGTGTGCCACCAGGTACAACTGTTACTTGGCCAGGATAAACAAGCCGAACTCTGGGTTGGGAACGAAGACAGAATCGTCTAATTCCCATAACAACCAAAAACTCAATCGCACTTGAGGCTGACTTAAATACCATCTTCTGCAAATGCACTACTGGGTGTGGAGCTAAGTGTGGATGCAGGAAAGCAGCCATTAATTGCACAATCATCTGCAACATCTGTCATGGTGACTGTCTGAATGCTACACCCAAACATGTAGATCAACATGATGAGGAAAAAGATGAGGAGGCGATTATGAATTCAGTCCTGTTGAGAACAACTTCTAATGCAATCCACTTCAGCTGATGATGATGTGTCAAAGAAAAAAATAGAACATTATGACTTAGTAAGTAATATCTGCTAAATGATAAATTAGTAGTTTTCATTGTTCTCTATTATGTTTCGTCGCACTAACAAAGTTTCGCATGACCTAAACATTTTCTTAATGATAAATATTTGTCTTCAGGATCAAGGGGAGATAAACAGGACAAGGAAGAATATCAGGTGATGATTATGGATCCTAACAACCCATGCACTTCCACTGATGATGATATTAAAGGAAAAATCAAGCGATAATGATAAAGACTCCTTTTAAAGACTTATCTACTTCCTAATTACATAATATCTACTTAATTATAAATTAGTATGTATCTATCTTTAGTTTTCTCTGTATATTATACTCGGAGATATAATGTTTCACATTAATAAACACTTCATTAATGCTGAATATTTGTCTTTCATTAACTAATTATCTGCCATTATCTCGTGCAGTATTGCAGTATTGGAGTGTTTTCTGTTTTATTTTATTTATTTTTTGTGACAATATTTAATAAATTTGAATAAAAATTAAATAAATTTAAAAATAAAGTTTTTTTTGTGAAAAGTCCGTCAAGGTTCCGGTCCTGTGAATGACGGAATACCGAGGTTCCACTTTTTATATCTTTTATTTGTAGAGAATTTATGCTCTTTAATTTATGTCAAAGCAATTTTTTCATGAAAACCCACAGTTTCTGAGATATTTAAAAAAAAACTAAAAAAAAATGGGAGGGGGAAACTTATTTTTGCCCCTCCCTCCCCCCGCTCACTTCCTATCCATCAGGCCTTTTTATCTAGTGATTAGTAGCTATCAATGAACAACTGTACCAAATTTTATCAATGTAGCATTTATTACGGCAAACTTTCCTAATTTGACTGGACAAAATCCGTCAAGGTTCTGGTCCCGTGATTGACGGATAACCGAGGTTCACTTTGTATACCATCATTTGTAGAGAATTTATGCTCTTTAATTTATTCCAGAGCAATTTTTTAATGAAAATCTATAGTTTATGGGATATTTAAAAAAAAACTAAAAAAATTGGGGGGGGGGATTTGTTTTTGCCCCTCTCTCCCCCCCGCTCACTTCCTATTCATCAAGACTTTTTATCTAGTGATTAGTAGGTATCAATGAACAACTGTACCAATTTTTATCTCTGTAGCATTTATTTCAGCAAACTTTCCTGATTTGACTGGACTAAAACGACATTAGTAAAAACGATACCATTATTCAGACATTTAAAATGTATTGACATTCAGCATATCTGACGAAGTTTGTAATTTTGACCGAAGTGAGGGATCAGTTCTAAAGGACCACCCATTTCAATAGCTTATAGCAAGAAACATGTTATGGAGGCGACTGCCGTTAAATTTGGGCAGAAAAAAAAATGTCTATATAGAAATTTTATGTAGGAATTTATAGATATTGTTACAAAAAAATTCCTTTAGAAACATTTTATATTAAAAACTATAGATATTGCTAAATATAAGTTTTATAAAGAAATCTGTAATCAATGCTCTATAAATAATTGTACATTAGAACCTCGATTATCCGAAGTAATTGGGACCGACCCCCTTTCGGAAAATCGAAATTTTCGGATAATCGAGAATGCTTCAACTTTAAGATTAAGGAGAAATATATGCAATATTTCGTATTATGGTAACAAGTGCTTCATAAGAATAAAGCAATAGCAAAATAGAAACAAGAATAAATTACCTGAATTTTAATTTTGAAATTAAGTACCTTTTACAATCACAAGGGTTTGAAAAAATGTTTTGTTTATCACAGTTTCGATTACCTTTGCTTTGAAGCTCTATCACGGATTTTTTAACATTCTTAGTTCACCAGTATCACAGTCTTTCTACTGCTCCAGCCATGCCAAACCTTTTGCAAAACATTCAAAAGCTTCAGAATTGCTAATTTGTTCGTTTTCTTCGTTTCACTCCGCAGCTTACGGGAGCTCAAGTTAAATTTACAGAAACTCTGTGAAAGGGGATCGAAAATATTTATATTTACTCGTAGTTTGGAAAGGACCGCTTGCACACAAGGAATATGTTAGTTAAAAAAAAAAAAAAAAAAAAAAAGAGCTTTCAAAAGGGATTTTGCGCGCAAGAAATGTGATAGTAAGAAAAAGAGCTTCAAAAATGGATTTCGGTTAACCGAGAGTTTCGGTTAAAAGAGTTTCGGATAAAAGAGGTTATACTGTATTTTTAAAGAGTAAAATATTACAAACTAAAGGTATTTGTTATACATATAAACTGATGCTTGTTTATTTTTTCTTTAAATACTTTCGAATTTTCGCCTTTTATAATAATTTTATTAGGTGTGTTCGTAATTATATAAATATGTTGCACTTATAGTCGTTATCTGGTCCGTCCGTCTGTCTGTTTGTCCCTATGTCCGCATAGAACAGCGCAAAAACTATCTAACCGAATGATTCGAAATTTAATATATATAGTGGGGTGAGTTAGCTCAAAATTATACCAAGATATTTCACATCTGGCAACCAATGCGCCACTTTGAACTCGGATAGTACATGGATAGACGAGTCTAAAAAGCCCTAGACGCAAATCTTCTTAGCCCTCTAGCGGCGCTGATAACGTAATCAATATGGCCGCCAAAATTTTGCAACGCGCTTCTACATTTCTGTATATAACTCGAATTAATATTTTGATATTAACCTATATTGTTAGTGATTATTAATCCGCAGAAAACGCCTTTTCCAACGGTATATTTGACATCATTGTTTAGGCTCATAATACCACAAATATTTATAACTTAATAAAAAAAAAAAACATTTTGTTAAATAACTTTGAATTTGTTGCATGTAGCTGAAAACGTGTGGCATATCTTTTGTTCGTCAGAAAATTACCTTTCGGACGGTATATATGACTTCTATTTTATCACAAATATTTTCGGAAAATTTACCAAAACAATGTAGCATTGCACAGAAAGTCGTTATGGCAACAATGTAATTTATATGGGTTCCGAAAATAAATACAGTGCCTTTATAACTGTTTAAGTAGCAAATGTAATTATAGTAATTTTTGATGTATATGTAAATAAATTCTAGTTTTCTTAGGGCTATGAAACTTTTATTTCCGTTTTAAAATCAATGACATGAGGTACACTTAATAGGCATAATTGTAAGATAAGTTTCAAAACATTTATAGGTACAGGAATGAGAAACAAAAGAATGTACAATACAAAATTATTCTAATTTAATATCCAAGTTTCATATCCAATAGATTGTCAAATACACTAATTGCAGCCATAATATCTAAATAACATAATATATTGCTGTCATATGCAATAATATCCAAATGATTCATGTAAATTTACTTGTGATTACTTATCACTGTCTGAACACTGGCCTTCACATACACAAAGTTTCGTACAGTTTATTCCCATTTTAACACATTTACAAGATGTGCATCGCTTGCGGCAAGTACAGGAGGTAAGTTCTTCACAGTGTTTTGACATTTCTGGAATTGTTATACCACAAAGTGAAGGTATTGTGTAATGTGCAATGAGGCTGTTGTTCCAAATTCTTGCTTAGAGAGTAGCTCGTTTGATGTGTTGTGTCAAAGCATCTGCTGTAGGAGGTATGTTTTCGATGGCTCGATTCTTTCTTTTAAATAACACTTGTCTGCAATCATTGATACTCTGAAGATCTGATCATTGATCATAAAGTAGTATAACAAATCGCTGTAACAGATCATGACATTCATCGTCAATATAAGAGGTGCCTGTACAGAGATGATGCCATACACAATCAATTTCACGAAATGACATCCATACCTTCCAAGCTGTCTTCTTGCCAATGCCACAAAATGGAGAAACTGTGTCACAACTAGTTACAGAATGAAAAGCCAACAAATTTCTTTAAATTTCCGGTGAAAGTTTAGCACAGATCTCATGAATTGGAATGAATTTCCTGTATTTCCCACAACCGTACTCAATCCATAGTTCATCAGTATCTTATATTTGTGGGAACAATGATAGTGAAATAATCATTACCTCCGAGTCCACAGTTCGTATTAAGATGCGAGTATGTCCACTTTCTACTGGAGCTTAACATGGAGAAGTAGACAGCCATCTGCTTCTTCGTGTGAGACGGGAAAAAGGCTTGATACATTCATAGATGTTGATGCGAGGACTCGGTCATTATAAGTACAGACAACATGTTTTTCTGGATACTCGTCCCCCACCATTTTCTTAGCTAAATAACAACTGGAACAATTGGATCTTGTTTTTGTTGACACATAGGAATTGCTGAAATTCTTTTGGAATTGCAGTCGAGTCTGAGACTTTAATACTTATGCCACTTCCTCTTGTTTCTCGGGTATGTGCCTTCAAACTGTTACTAATATATCTGTCGAATACAATATCTAGTCGTGAACTGTTCTTCAGTTGATTAATGAAATATGGTTTGAAAACATGTTCGTAGTATCCGGAAAATGTTGTCGCAATACCAGGATTAAGCATGTGCATTACGGCTGCTCCATCGAATATTTCAGCTGTTACATTTGGTTGGCTGTGATTAAAGCTAATGTCATATTTTGTTTGAATGCAGTCAATAATATCAGACTTGTTGGTTGGTTTTCGGAGTTTTCCATCATCTGAAATAGAAGGTGGGTACTTTTGGTTTTCATGCGAAAAGAAATCATCTATGTTGCAATCCTGTGCTTCAGATGCAACATACAATCTGTAGAATAAGTTGGAGTCTTTACGTAAGAAAGAAATCTTGGACTTTGCATTATCTTTTTTTTCTTGTTATAGTCTTGAAGATGTGAATATTGGTTCGAGGAATAACTTCATGAATTGAATTTTGAACTGGATCAAGACGGGACACGACATAATCATCATACTGTTTTAGTCCTACTGTAAATGCTTCCGTAACACACTTGACAGCTTCGAAACTTGAATTATTTTGGAGCTCCCTATTGACATTAAATCAGTTTCTTCAAATGGATTTCCTTGTTCGGATAAAACGTTAAGCATTTCTTTGGCATGGGCCAAGAACCTTTTCTCATGAACATTGTTATCTTCATGATGCTTTGCGCCCACGTTTTTGTCATCTTTTAAATTTGATTTCTCTTCAAATTCCTCAATTAAAGAACTGATCTAAGGGCCTACTACCATCCACTTAAGCAGAGCATTTTCACTATCAAGGATTCCAATAGCACCACCTTCACCCTTTATAACTTTGTTATTGTGTTCATGAAGTTGATCGTCAGATATTGCAGAAAACAGTGTAGCAGTTTTGCTGCTGTAAAGTTGCCATGAAAAAATTCAGCATGCATATCTGGATGTTTTTCTGGAAGGTCCTGTAGAGTCCGCACGAATACTGGTAACCAACGAGAATAGTGGACTGTGTCCAACGCAAATGTCCATGGACATAACTGAGTCAAAATATCGACGTACATTGTAAAGTTAGATGTACGAATACCCAATACAAGTTGTACTAGAAGGGACTCCAGTTTGATGACTGTGCTCCAATATTTAAACTGTGGACATTCAGATGTTTTCGATAAAATCCACAACTCAATGCCTTCGCTACTGATGCTGGAATTTGTTTCACATGCTTTGTTGAATGCTTTTACCTGTAGACAATGCGAAGCACCTAAAGTAACTTCATGTGCATACTGAGATCTTTTTACATGCGATGATGTTAGGCAGGATTCTGCAATACCAGCGGTTGTCACTACTTCAGTCCTTCCACTGCAAGTTAACCACTTGCCAAGTAAGTTAATAAGCATCCTTTCTATGCGAAGGCCACCCATCATGAGTATGATGCGATCCTCGCCATACTTGTTAGGAAATTTCCATTGCAGTTGCTTCCCAATAGTATATACTGGTTGGTCACATGTAATCACGAGTGTTTGATTTCCATTTAATTTTGCTGTAGCCATTACTGTGATATCCATCATATGACGTACCACTGCCGGCATCGCAATTTCATCATTTAGAAGTGGAAGCAGTGACGCATTACACTTTATTTTTCTAACACCAGGTTCATTTTGTGAATGAAAAGCAGCAAATGATACTCTAGGCATATGCTCTATTCCTTGCATGTCTTCAATATGTAGTCTTTCCAGAACAGAATTAAGCCAAGGATTTAAAATTTTCCTAGGGGTGAAAACTTTTCCTAGGCGTTTTAAAAAATATATTTTCTGTTATCTAAATTCTTTGAAATTTTCCTGAGTAATAAATATAATGTTTCCGAATCATGTATGTAACTTTCGCGGTAAAATATTGATATTAAGTTGAAAAAACAGTAAGTCTTGAAACATCAAACACTCCAATGTCATTGCTACTCCGGTTTACGTAATTACTTCTGAGAAAACTTTATACAACCAACCAACCGAAAGCTAGCGGATAGAAAAAGCCGAGAAAAAAGCGTATTTTTGATGAGAGTGAGTTGCAATTGTAAATTAATTACCCAGCTAAGTATAAGAATTTTAAAATTCTGAGCGTCAAGTACATTAGGAGAGGCCTTGGACTATCTTCACAAAAAATTTCAGCCTCGTACGGGCCGTAGATTTTGCTAGCCATAACGCACACACACACACAGAGAACGATTTGTTCTTTTATTAGAATAGATTACATTTTTTAAAAATGCCCCCCCCCCCCTCCCCCACCAAAAAATTTAAATTTTGATGGAGCTACGATTTTAAAAATTCACGATTAAAACCCTAGAATATAATTACATATACATAAAAATTTACAATAATAACATTTGCTACTGAAACAGTTATAAAGCCACTGTATTAATTTTCGGATCCCATATAAATTACATTGTTGCCATAACGACTCTCTGTGCAATGCTATATTGCTTTGGCAAATTTTCCGCAACTGTTTGTTATAAAATAGAAGTCATATATACCGTCCAAAAGGTAATTTTCTGACGAACAAAAGATATGCGACACGTTTCCAGCTACATGCAACAAATTCCAAGTTATTTAGCAAAATGTTTTGATTATTATTATTATTATTATTATTAAGTTATATTAATATTTATATTAATATTTGTGGTATTATGAACCTAAACAATGATGTCAAATATACCGTTGAAAAGCGCGTTTTCTTCGGATTAATAGTCACTAAAAATATAGGTTGACCCATTTGTGCATGAATTTTTGTTTTCTCAAATTTTTTGGTAAAATCACTTTAAAATGTTGCAAAATGAACTGGAAAAACATTTTAAAAAATTAAGCTTATTTTTTTTTTGTATTTATTTGATAAAATGAAAAAGAACTAAATATGAATATTTCTAGTAGAATAATATGCATAATTATATATTTTGCCTATATTTATACTTAAAATGTTTTTAAATTGTGTATTATGTACTATAATTAGTATTTTAATGAACTGCAAAAAAATATATATATTTAATTCTTTGCAGAGACTAATAACGTTATAACTATTATTAATAATAAAATAAGAATAATCGTATTGCAGACTTAATAACAATTTATTTCATAAATATCTTCGAAAGGAGATTGCATAAATAACTGTCTCCTAAATTTCTAACAAAAATATGTCCCCTTTTGTGCCTAGAACCCTATATTTTGTACTTTACAAAAGTGCATAAAAAATAGGCTTGAACATTTAATTTCGCAATTTAAAAAAATACGAATTTCAAAAAAGTCCACAAGCTAAGATTATAACTTGCGATTTTGGGTCCATGATAGAAACTAGTTGGATGTGCCAATCCCAAAACTTTCTTCTATCTTATACATCTTAATATTTCAAAACCTAGTTACACATGTTAATACTTCAATATTATTAGTTCAATACTATACCAACTTTGATTTTCATCTTAAATTTCTGCTCAAGTCAATTAAACGGACTAAAAACGAGTTAATCTATATCATGATATTTGTTAAAATTATTAATTTTTCCTTATTTTGTTATTATCAGCTGTTTGCGAATAACCGGCTTAGCAGGTAGCGAGTTCCCGCCGCTGCATGAGCCGCCGATGCACAATAGAACTACGAAAAATCAAGAAAAGTATACAAAAATCGCTAGCACAGAGACCCTTTACCGCGCAATATTTCCAAATTCAAGGAGGACCTGTTGGCCAAAGCCAAAAACAAGCACAAAAATTTTGGTTCAATTGTATGCATAATTTTATACGTTGTTCGATGGTAGAATAATGAAAATGGCACAGAGATCGGAATTATAGCGCCCCCTTCTGGCGGAATTTTTTCAAGTTCAGGGAGGACTTGTTTGCCATAGCCAGAAACATGCACAAAAAATTTGGTTCAATTATATGGATAACTTCATACACTTTTCGATGGTACAATAATGAAAATGGTACAGACATCGCAATTATAGTGCCCCCTACCGGCAGAATTTTTCCAAATTCAGGGAGGACCTTCGTGACATAACCAAAAACAAACACATAAAATTTGGTTCAATTCTATGCATAACTTCATACACTTTTCGACGGTACAATATTCAAAATGGCGCAAAAATGGCTCAAAAATCGCTATTACAGTGCCCTCTACGGGCGATTTTTTTACAAATTAAGGGAGGACCTCCTTTCCATAGCCAAGAACTTAAAAAAATTTTTTGGTTCAATTCCATGCATAACTTCATACACTTTTCGACGGTATAATATTCAAAATCGCACAAAAATCGCTATTACAGCGCCCCCTAACGGCGATTTTTTTACAAATTCAGGGAGGACCTGCTTGCCATATCCAAAAACTTAAAATAAAAATTTGGTTTAATTCTATGCATAACTTCATACACTTTTGGACGGTACAACATTCAAAATCGCACAAAAATCGCTATTACAGCGCCCCCTACGGTGCATTTTTTCCAAATTCAGGGAGGACCAGTTTGCCATAGCCAAAAACTTAAAATAAAAATTTGGTTCAATTCTATGCATAACTTCATAGACTTTTGGATGGTACAATATTCAAAATCGCACAAAAATCGCATTTACAGCGCCCCTACCGGCGAATTTTTTCCAAATTCCAGGAGGACCTGCTTGCCATAGCCAAAAACTTAAAATAAAATTTTGGTTTAATTCTATGCATAACTTCATACACTTTTTGATGGTACAATGGCGACAGACAGACGGACAGATGGGCGGACGGACAGACTGACACACAGACAGACAGACATTTTCTATAAACATGTTTTTTGGAATCTCTGACCCCAGGGTCGGACTGGGTCAGTGTAAAGGGCGCAGACCTTGGATTTTCAGAGGGCGCAAAAATTTTAGCGAATCAAGTCAATTTTACTTGCTTGTGTTGTACCTGGTTTGACGAGGTTTAACACACTCGCATAGCACCAAGTAAATTATAATGGCTTAAATTATATCTCTAACTCTGGATAGAAAACTTCGCTATATTCTTCGTGCATGTTTAAAGCTCCATCAATCCTGCACAAGCAATTCCTACTAAGCAATATTGTAAAACAAATCATATAACATCTAAAACTCCAGCAAGTTGAACACAGATTACCTTGTAGTAGATTACTGATATCAAGACTAGAGCTTTCTCATTTTCTTCTTCTATCTGTAGACACCTTGCAGAAAAAAATGTGATCACCTCTACCAATTTTCCTGAAAATGACTGTATAAAAAAGTCATAGGATACCAATTGATTAGGAATAATATTTACTATTAAATGCTTTTTATAAATTTTGCTTTGGCGGCTGTCTACATATAAAAAAATACACGAACGTTGATTTTTCAAATAGTAACATCCACTTTTGACACCTTATTTGAGTTCCTTTCTAGACAGGAAAGAGATATAGCTTATATGCTGTTCTTAAAACTTAATACAGTTATAAAACAAAATGTGTTAAGGGTTTATTCCTAAATTTCGGAAAATAAATTGAAGATCTTACAAGAATAAACTATCAAGTGCGAGTATTACTCGCGTACAGAGGGTTCCGTAGAATAAATATATGAATTTGTAATGGTATTATAAAAAAACCGTTGCTAAAAGAATACAAAGATTTTGTAAAAAACTATACAACGTAGGGTTGGGTATAACTGTATATATTAGAAAAGTGTAAATGGGTATACCATGAAAGTTCAAAGAGATATGGAACCTAAATAATATCAAATGAATATTCGTATAACTCTTTTTTTAATATTATCCTAATCTGTTTATGATGAACTTAATTCGGTACTGACAATAAAAGCAGTGCATAGTTAAACTTCATTTGGCATTTCATAAAACTAAATTCAGCGTAGTAATAACCTTTATTTCTACAGTGTAGCTAAAACAAAACCTTTGTTCAAAGTTTAAATTTGGCATTGTGCTAAGCGCGCTTCGAAAGGAAGTCTCAAAGTTGTAATGCCGCCTTGGTCAGTGCCGCGTTTTTCCAGATAGGTATTTAATTAACTTTTAAAGTCACTCGAGGCGTATTGAGAGATACACTCAATGCAAACTATCGCGAATTCCACAGTATTTATGCGATTCATTCTAATTAAACCTTTCGAGGGCGGTGCCCTTAAAAAAGGACACCTAATTTTAATTCCAAAACAGACAATCGGCACCAAGAATATTTAATTAAAATTTTCCTTTTATCATGTACGTGAAAATAAACAAGTTCGCATTTTCTAATAAATTCGTTTATAAATTCTGGTGTCAGTTGATTATTTCATAAATTTATAAATAGAATTACTCAGCGCCAGAAACGGTTAAGTGGTCGCAAGAGTTTTTAAACTTCAAAATTTAAGAAATTTTAATTTTTTTAGATGTTAAACTCCTATCTTTCCTGAATATTTTGATATAATTGTTTCCTTAAAATTCCCGTTAGAACAGAAGTTATGGCTTTTAGAATTATACCCGCTCAATAACTGAAGCGGTGATTCCGAAACTTTGAAGTCATTTTTCTCCAAATGGTGTTTTTTGGGCATAACGCGCAGGATACCTCAAAAACTTCTGAATATTTTTTAATGAAGTTGTCAAAACATCTATTTCATGTTAGTCTGTATAAACTGAACCTAAAATTTCCTTTTTATTGTTCAAAGAAATATTTTTTTAGGTGATTTTACTGTTGATATTTTCAAAATTTTGTATTAGCTAAATGCAACATTGCATTAAAAATATAAAAATGCTTTAAATACAAATTTATTTAAGTTCAGGGAAATTATTACAATCTGAAGTATAAGTAAGCACCAAAATTTTCATTCTAGTTGCAATATTTATTTTATCATCTGGCACGTAAACTGTTATCCCAATTTTTTGTTCGACAAAAGTCTAACAGTTTCGAACCCTCTATAAATACTAATTCTGTATCTTGCAATTTTTTAAATACATGAAATGAAAGAACATACTTATATCTTTCATCCCAATTAAAATTGTGTTTTAAAATCATTTACATTTTAAGACATCAAATGTTGAAAACTGTCTTTTTTTCATTTTTTCCACTTTTTAGAGTCCTGAGACCCCTGACTGAGACTTAGTATGTTTTTAACAATTTGACGTTTATTGCTTTTATACTGTTACTGGACAATACATTACACATATATATCATTAAAAGTTGTTAAGTAGGCATAGAGTACGCCGCCCCTGTCCTTATGTATGTCAAAACTGGCCTATCTTTAAAGGTTAATATCTCAGCTAATTACTGATGATTGTTTTCGAAAATCATTATCAACAATGCTTTTATAGTTCTGCAACGATAGGTATATCCAGCGATGCTCAACAATTTTTCTGAATGCCCGTAAATCGAAATTTGTGTATAGCAGAAAAATGCTAATTTCTCAAAAATTATGTGACCTAGTTATAATCGCTATAATTTTCCGGCAAGGTTTATATTAACATCTACTACCTCTAATTTTTTCATAATTTTAGTTTCAATAGTTTCGGAATTAGAAGGGGGGGGGGGGCATATTTTTGTATTACATTTTCGGCAATATTTTTTAAAATATAAAAACTAAAATTCAAAGGAGCTCAAATTTTTGAACTCGGCATTACGAAAGCTTTCGCAGGATACCCCACATGATATACAAAGAAAAGATTTTTTTTTTTCAAGTAGCATAATTTGCCCCCCTACATTTTTACTAAATATATTTATGAATGTTTATTAATCTGAAAATATGTGGGTCAATGGTCTTTATTACTTCCCCGAATTTGAACTTCCCACGTTCCATAGTTTACGAGTAAAAGGGCTGTGACAGACAGACAGACGGACGGACAGACACAGGAGTGATCTTATAATGGTTCCGTTTTTACTTTTTAAGTACGAAACCCTAAAAAGTATTAAAATCTCTCAATTAGTCACCAGTAAAATTTTACAAGTATTATAAATTTATTAAAAACTTACTTTACATGAAAGAAAATCCAACAAAATATTTCTGGTAAGTTTTTACGATTTTTTTCTGTGATACCTTTGATAGCGGAATACGACCCCCTTAAATTGTGGAAAGGAAAATTTTCTCCATATCTCGAAAATTAATTTTTTAAATGAGCCGTACACATCGATGTTTTAACAATTGTGGTTTGTTCATTATATATATATTTTTAATTTGACTTTATTAATAGCTTTCTAACTAAGAAAAGTGTTTGAATAGAAAAGAAAGTCTGGAATAAGTTTGGGTCTATTCTGTATATCTTTAATTAATTAATAAAAAATCAATCAGATAATTTTTATGAAGATAAAAATTAAGTTTCTCAAATGGATTTAGTTTTACCGTCCTCAAATTTAAACTCTTCTAACCCCATCAAGATTTAAGATAATGCATATAAAATATGCCTTTTTCCGGGCTGTCTCGACCCAAGAAACTCAAATAAGGTGTCAAAAAAGAGTGTTATTGTTTGAAATTTCAAAGTTGGTACAATTCTTAATAAGTAGATGACTTCGGAAACATATTTTATACACAACAATGACTAGTAGATATTATTTCCACTCGATTGGTACCTACATATTTTTTTACGATTATTTTTAACAGAATTAGTTAGGAGTAACCACATTTTTTTTCTTACCTTAATTACCTTAAAAAATCACCATTGAGGCACTGAGGTTCTTTAGAAAAGCTAACAAGGTTTTTTTGCACCAGACGCCAAATAGAGTTGCCGCGGTGCTGCTAAGCGCTTAATGTAATATGAATTAGTTATCAAGTCAGTTAAAAATGTCATAAATTTAATTTCTGTTACAATCTAAGAACAACTACTTTTTATTTACTACTGTTTTATTATTATTAATATTATTAACCAAGTAGCATTTTTAAATGTGGTATCTGCAGGTATCTCCTTCAACACACACTAGAAGCATTCAGTATGTAAACTTCGTTTATAAAACATTTATGTTTAAAAGAAAAATATACTCCTCCGTATGGAAATAGAAATTTTGAAAACTAAATCTCATGCTTCTTTTGTTCTTTTATAAAAGTGCCACATATTACAGGGTATTGGAATGCTGAAATATAGGGCTATTTGAATGTGAAAATAATGCTTGCTTGTGAAAACAATTGGTATTTTTTATCCTTAAAAAATGACTTTATGCATCCATAAAGAGCTGAATTGATATCGCTTAATAAAAAAGTTTCTACAGAAAAAGTACACCCTAAAACATTCGCTTTGCTAGTCTAAAATCGCTTAAATAATTTAGTAAATTTACTATTCTCACCACACTCTTCCCATGATTTGCAAAACTTTTACCATTGTTAGAGATCAAGAGAAATATTTAAGTCATAATGAAGGGAACGAATATTTTTTCCAACTGGATTATATCATATTCAAAGCTGGAGTAGCACAGTTGAAGTTTATTCCAACAGAGCGAAAAATGTCCAGACCAGGGATCGAACCTGGATACTTGGCGTGTCGTGCCAATGCCTTACCTGTTAGGCTATCCGGACCGATACCTGGCTGACATAATTCACTCTTATTAGTTGGACTTGGCTGCGAACTGCAGCGCTATTTCATACATCCGAGCTATAACTATAGCATTTACATGATGAAACTACTTCAACACGGAAACTCCTGTATACCATGTAATTAGGTCATAATGAAGGGAACGAATATTTTTTCCAACTGGATTATATCATATTCAAAGCTGGAGTAGCACAGTTGAAGTTTATTCCAACAGAGCGAAAAATGTCCAGACCAGGGATCGAACCTGGATACTTGGCGTGCCGTGCCAATGCCTTACCTGTTAGGCTATCCGGACCGATACCTCGCTGACATAATTCACTCTTATTAGTTGGACTTGGCTGCGAACTGCAGCGCTATTTCATACATCCGAGCTATAACTATAGCATTTACATGATGAAACTACTTCAACACGGAAACTCCTGTATACCATGTAATTAGGTCATAATGAAGGGAACGAATATTTTTTCCAACTGGATTATATCATATTCAAAGCTGGAGTAGCACAGTTGAAGTTTATTCCAACAGAGCGAAAAATGTCCAGACCAGGGATCGAACCTGGATACTTGGCGTGCCGTGCCAATGCCTTACCTGTTAGGCTATCCGGCATCCTGGATACGGCACGCCAAGTATCCAGGTTCGATCCCTGGTCTGGACATTTTTCGCTCTGTTGGAATAAACTTCAACTGTGCTACTCCAGCTTTGAATATGATATAATCCAGTTGGAAAAAATATTCGTTCCCTTCATTATGACCTAATTACATGGTATACAGGAGTTTCCGTGTTGAAGTAGTTTCATCATGTAAATGCTATAGTTATAGCTCGGATGTATGAAATAGCGCTGCAGTTCGCAGCCAAGTCCAACTAATAAGAGTGAATTATGTCAGCCAGGTATCGGTCCGGATAGCCTAACAGGTAAGGCATTGGCACGGCACGCCAAGTATCCAGGTTCGATCCCTGGTCTGGACATTTTTCGCTCTGTTGGAATAAACTTCAACTGTGCTACTCCAGCTTTGAATATGATATAATCCAGTTGGAAAAAATATTCGTTCCCTTCATTATGACCTAATTACATGGTATACAGGAGTTTCCGTGTTGAAGTAGTTTCATCATGTAAATGCTATAGTTATAGCTCGGATGTATGAAATAGCGCTGCAGTTCGCAGCCAAGTCCAACTAATAAGAGTGAATTATGTCAGCCAGGTATCGGTCCGGATAGCCTAACAGGTAAGGCATTGGCACGGCACGCCAAGTATCCAGGTTCGATCCCTGGTCTGGACATTTTTCGCTCTGTTGGAATAAACTTCAACTGTGCTACTCCAGCTTTGAATATGAAATATTTAAGTGTTTTGAGAAGGTTGTCATTTCGACGCATATGTGTTTCATTTCTTGTGTATTTTCACTGATTACTCCTAAACTATGCACGAAATTACTATCCGAAAATGATGGTAGATTTTGTGAATGAGAAAACACTGCCCGCGAGATCCCACAGCTAGCAGGATTGTAATCCAAAAGTATCATCAACTTTGTATTCCCGAAAAGAAAAAGATTGTTTTCCAATCAACAACAAAATCCATACAAAAATTTTTTTGACTTCTGATACACTTCTCTCATTTTTTTTTCACTCAAGTTGCTTTTAAAAAGCACGATTATAGGTGCATTCAGGGACGGCTATAAAGGAGGCGAGCGCAAAGTACTAAAGCAAAAGGACTGAAAATATGCAAAATATTTGGTTAAAATCTAAAAGATATCATTCACAGAAGCGATGAAATAAATTAAGTCCAGGACATCATGGCTACTACAGCTCTCGTTGGGTGCATGTTTTCTCTTTCAATCGCATGCTAAGATGTACTTTTTGGTTCCCGATCTTGAAATTGCTACGATATATCTTGTGATAATAAAAAAAAATACTTCTCTTGCGCTGTCTGTCTAGTGATTGTTGATTACTCCCTAAACAAATTCTCGAAATTTAGTACGCTAATCAGAATGTATGTCTACAACAAGTGAAAAAATATTGGAGCGGCTTAGGCACTTTAGGGGAGCGAAGTTTTCCCTGGGGGAGGGCGCACCGGCCCTCGGGCCGATGGGCCGGCGGGCCAGTCCGAGCCTGTCTGACCCCTAAAACATGTAAATCCGTCGAAAACCGGAAGTCGAAAAAAATTTCGATTACAATACTTTCTTCTATTGAAGATAGAAGAAAGTAAAAATACAAATAAACTTACTTTTTACATTTCGCCCTCTTGAAAAATTAAAAATCTATAAACACCAGAAAAAGCATAAATATCCTTCTTGTGCTGTCATCTCTCGGTTATAGATAAAAACATTTATAAATAATGATTTCATGCAATTTTCATGTTATAAAGAAGAAGAAAATCATACAAATGCATTAAAATTTGAAACGTCCCAAAAATGGGACGCTAGGCATAAATGGGTTAATATCAAAATATTAACCCGAGTTCTATAGAGAAATGTAGAAGCGCTTCACAAACTTTGGCGGCCATATTGATTACGTCATCATCGCTGCTAGAGGGCCAGGAAAATTTGTGTCCCGCGCTTTTTAGACTTATCTATCCATATACTATCTGAATCCGAAGTGGTGCATTGGTTGCCAGATGTGAAGGTTTTTTTTTAGTTATCTCACCCTACTAATAGAATTGTTGCAGAATTTTCTCGAGTCATAAGTCATATTAAATTTTATAAAAATCGAATGAAAACTTAAAAAGACAGTATTAATAAAAATTTTCTTCATTCTATTAAATTCTATCATATTTCATTAATTCAATGATATCCCATGATAGGTCATGACTCTAGGTTGCCATGGTGATGACATTCTATTTAACATGGAGTGCTATTATTTCCGCGTTACTGAATTACCGTATATACTCGCGTATAAGTCGACCCAAAATTCGAGAGAAATAACAGACTGAATACCAGTATTTAAAAAAAGCTGTCTTCGTCTTATCTAAATGTAGAATTTGCTGATATTAAATAAGCTGAAGACGGCTACAAGAAAATACTGGTATGCAACATACTTTTTTCAGGAATTTAGGGGTCGACTTATACGCGAGTATATACGGTAAATATATATAATCGTAATAAATTTTCTATTCATGCATTTTTGCATGAGTGCAAAAGCTATTGCACCAAGATCTGGACATTTATAAAACTAGTTATAGTACGAACGCACCTCATTTGCCACGCTTGACATACAATTTCAGACTTGTTTTTTATTATTGAAAATATACAAGTTTTGTAACAACCGTATGCCATTTTAATTAAACACTATTCATCTAAGTAATAACAATTAATTACTAACATCTAAGTAATAATAATTAATCATCCAAGTAATAATAATTAATCACCCAAGTAATAATAATTAGGATTTTTATATCAAAATTTCTACTGAAAAAAGTCAACTTTAGATCACGCTATATATTTATTAATCGAGAGAAACGCAACTGTGCAGAGCGTTCCACTTGCAATTACAGTTTATATCGTGATCATCACATTAATATTACAGTCATTCAGGGTAACTTTGATCCGCATTTTCTCTATTTTCATATGCCACACTCTTATTCAATTCCCATTATTATTAGTTCACACTCTCCCTATATTTATTTATTTATTCATTTATATATCTTGTTTAAATTTTCAATCGTTAATAAAATACTTATTATTCATCCTATCAAGTTGAAATACATTTTTTAAAACTTCTACTGGATGACAAGTGATGTTAATACAATTTTTTCAAATAATAATTCATTAATTAAATTTTAATTAATTAATTTTTTTTTACATGGGAGACAAAATGGCGGCCATTGGTTATTGAAGCATTTAATGCATCTTCATATATATAAGGGTGGTTACCATACGGGGGGGCGGGCTGTTCTGTCGCCAAATACCGCCAAGCTTATCGCCAACTTGGCGATATATCGCCAAATTTAGCGACCAAAATGAGTCGCCAAAAGTGACGCCAACTTGGCGATATCTCTAATATTTCGCCAAATTCTCATAGTACTTCCATTGTAAACTTACTTGCTTATAGAAAATCAACATATTGAGATATTTTAATGCAACAAAAAATAATATTAGCTTAACGCTAGAACCGCCGGCAAAAACGTATACCTATAACCGCCAAAGCGGTCATTTTGACCGATGTGGATTACCATGCTCAACTATTGTTTACTTGCCATTTTTTACTCTTAGTATCGTTTAATACTATTATTACCATCATTGCCCGTATCTATTTATATAAAATCCAAGTCTCTGTGTGTCCCTCACTATTCCGGTAGGACCGCCTCATTGAAATGAGTAATTGTTGAAAAATATTAATGCAGGGTTACCACAGTAGCCCCAAATGTTAGCCAACTTGGCGATACCTGGCTAATTTGGTGAAATTCCCATTTAAAACCATTAATCTTTCATAATGGAGGTCACCGAAATTTAATTTAAACTCCACTCTTTTAAGATATTTTTTCGAAATCTATAGGTGAGAATTTAAAGTACATCTTTACATCTTCCTCCCGATGCTACTAATAAAATAACCACCAATAGACAACGGTGTACTGTGTGAGCTCCTAACTGCGCGATTTTAATGTGCTTTAGGTACTTTTCCAGTATAGGTGCCTTGGCGAAAAAGGAAATTTGGTAACATATTTCCGGGAACCTATTCACTGTTTCATTTTATATACACACGCATTTTTTTCGATATTTATACGATTTATTTAACATAAAAAAGCCGTTTCTCTAATTTTATACAGAAACAGATGTAATTTGTACATAAAAACATCAATAATAAACATATAAAACAAACAAAAACGCTCATTAAATTTGTTTTCATAGCTGTTTATATGATTTGACAACAAATCTCGATATTTTCGCGTTATACGGGCACCATGCCAAAATGTATGCTAATGCGCCAATTATTTCAAAATGCTAAAAGATGTTTGTAATTTTATGCCAGCAGTTTAATATGAGTTTTATTTTATTGCTTTATTTTATAGCAGTTATTTGTTCACTTATTTTAAGTATATATTTGTGATTTGATGAAATAGTTCGTAAAAGTCTGGAATTTTCAAATGTTATATTTTTTAAATGCTCACTTTAGTATCGACAATGGTTTTTCTTTTATTTTTCAAATGCTTCAATTCACGATTTTGTGCCAACTATTACGCTTGGCGACAATGGTGGCGACATAATGGAAAAGTACCCAAATCTCACTTTCTGATGCCCAAATTACACCAAGCCTTTTTTTAAAAATGCCAAAGCCCTTACAGTGGAAAAGTACCAAACTGTCTATTATTTTGCGCTATCCGTGTTATAGTTTGTACTATATGCAAGGGTAGTGGAGCGAAGAGTTTAAACATTAAATATTAAAGTTTCGGCACAGATGTCATATAGATGTCAATATTGGCGCGATTTTTTTCTGACGCCAATGTCATATACACAACGGGTACTTAACTGGCGCCAAAGTGTCGTAATTTTGCTTGATATGGTAATCCGGATGTTGTTGTTTATGCTGTTGATGTTTTCGCCAAATTGGCGTCGGAAAAAAATCGCGCCAATATATGATAACGTATATGACAACTGTGCCAAAGTTTCTATAAAGCAGTATAAGACTAAAAAATTAAGAATAAAATAAATGCAAAATAAGACTAAAGAAGAAAGAAAAATCATGCGTTAAGCATAGAACATGAAACACTTTCCAATACATCCTGAATGCTTTAACAAAACTTCGTTATTTAGGAAAATAAGGTAAATAAGATAACGTTACGTATATCCCGTCGACCAATTTCGCCAAATTATATAAATCGCCAAATCAATAGTAAAACATTAATAAAAATACAAATAAAACGTCGAATTAATGATTTTATTGGCCATTATTGGCATTTAATCTTACAATTAATTAATTAAAGGCAACCATTATTGGCAATTAATCTTACAATTTGGCGACAGTAATTTGGTCGACGGGATAACTAAGAAGTACCACGATAAGTAAACATTTTAGAAAACGCATAAAAAATGTAAAAATTGATTTCAGCAGTTACCGTCCATAGCCAATAGTACCGTTGTTATGTGCCACTATTTAGCTAAAATTTAATTTAAACTTCTCTTAAAACTACTGAAATCACATTTCCAGATATTATCATCCAAAGACGGTTATGTATCCAATTCTTTGCGTGACCATTTATATCATTTTATCTATATTCTACAAACATTTCTTAGGAAACTAAATGCAGTTCAGCGTAAAAATGCATAACTCCTTTAAAAACCACCTTTAAGCAATTTACTCTCATACTCAGTAACCCTTACGAATTCTTTTGTGTAGCCCTGCATATGAACTGTAGCATTTATACACAGTATAGTATGCATAAATGTAGTGAAACATAAAAGCGCATATCATAATTAAAAATGCATTTCTAGCAATCATTGCTTATGTACAATACTTCGGAGAAAAGTTTCTTGGCGAGAAAGAAGTTTGCCAACGTATTTTCTGGCAACCTATTTACTGCTTCATACTCACAAGCAATTTTTTCCATATGTATAGAATTTGGCACAGATGTCATATATTGGCGCGATTTTTTTCCGACGCCAATTTGGTGAAAACATCAACAGCATAAACAACATTCGGGTTACCATTACAAGTAAAATAACGACACTTTGGCGCCAGTTAAGTACCCGGTGCGTATATGACATCGGCGTCAAAAAAAAAAAAAAAAAATCGCGCCAATATGGGCGTATATGACATCTGTGCCGACAATTTAATATAAAAAAAGCTATTTACCCATTTTTATAAAGAAACAGAAGTAATTTTTGCACAGATGTCGTAGGGGTATCATAGATGGCATGGGGGTTGACGTGATTTTTCTATGACGCCAATTTGGCAGAAATCTCGCTTTCGAATACCAGTTACTGATATATTTTTCAATTATTTGCTATCATTTTGAAAAGAAAATAACTATAAATAAATAAAAGTTTGAATAATAACTATAGAACAAAGCAGTTTATATAATTGAAAAACAGAAAATAAAAGTAAATAAACAATCTATTAATAAATAAAAAACAATAACCGGGTTACCATAGCAGGCAAAATAACACCATACTGGCGCCAGTTAGATATCCCGGTTCATATCTGAAATCTGTGCCGTAATTTGTATATAAAAATATATATATATATATTTAGAAACGATTTTTTATGTATATAAGTGCATATATAAACAAAGATAAAAGTTCATTAGATTTGTTTTCATAGCTGTTTATATATTTTCGCAACATATCTCACTTTCTGATGCCCGAATCGCGCCAAGCTTTTTTTTAAAATGCGCTATAATGGAAAAGTACTTAAATAAATAATTAACAGAAATAACAAATTATACAAACTAAAACTTTGGCACAGATGTCATATTCGCCCCACATTGGCGCGATTTTTTTCGGTGGCCAATTTGGCGAAAACCTCAACAGCATAAACAACATAATCCGGGTTACCACATCAAGCAAAATAATGACACTTTGGCACAAGTTAAGTACCTGTTGCCTATATGATATTGGCGACAGAAAAAAATCGCGCCAATATGGGGCGAATATGACATCTGTACCAAAACTTTTTATTTCGAGATCAAAGCATTGTTTTTAATTTCGATTAAAAATACATATATCCTTGGATAACTTCAATTGGAATTAGGTTCACAGATTAATATCTCATTCCATAAACCTAAACAAACACAAGTGATTCATTCATCGTGAAACGTCAAAAATATTAAATCATTGAGGTAATCATTCACAAAGTAAGTTCTCCTTTCTTCAACAATCAATGGGCAATATTCTAATGACGTCATAGTAGGTAAAATGGTGGCGGTATCGTTTGTTTATGGTTTGTAATCACAAAGATTTAATTTTGCGATGTCTCTTAGTTAAAATTATTTTATTGTCATATTTATGAGCTCAGAACAAAAGCCTAATTTTTCATTATTTAGTTATTAAAGACGGAAAAAAATCATAAATGCATGATTTGAAAAATTTTAAATAATTTTCTTTCTTAATACTAAAAAATAACACCGGGAAGTAACAGCGGGTTTAAGTTAAATAAGTTTAACTGTTTAATTGTGTTGTAATATTCAAAATAACTGCATTTATTAGATTTCAGTACTCAACATCAGGGCCCGATTAAACTTTGAAGTTAGAGGAATTACAATGTCATTTCGGGACCTTTCTTTTGGAGAAGCTTTTCTAAATTCCATATATACATGGAAAATCTTCAGTGTTAGAAATATTATTCCTAGGACTGACATAACACGAGAACGGTCTGCAATTTTACACAAGTTTTTGAAACCTACTTTATATCAGAAATTTTACTAAAAACTGGTTACTTTTTTGTTATAGCGGCCCACACTATTAGGATTATGACAAGTTGCAGCCAATTTCGCCAACGTCGTAATCAAGATCGTGAAGCCCACACATATAATACCATATAATACCATTTCATGAAATCGTATACGATAATTTAATAGTTTTTAACCTTACTTCAAGTGTGTTATTTATTTATTTTTAAGGCTCAACAATCTAAATTGTCCAATATATGAATTAAAAAAAATGTAAACAAAGATTGAATAGACATGACCGCAAAAAGCCTCAAATCTGCATAACACTTGGAACCAAACTGTGCAGATTAGTGGTCTTCTGCTGTACACAGTTTTTCATAAATGTGTTTCGTTCTTAAAATGTGTTATTTTCATCTATCACTGAGGAACAAGCGAGAAAGCTCATATTCTTGCACATGAGTTGTATATATCTTTATATCTAAATTTCCGTCATTTTTGACGGGCTACCTTTCTAGTAATAATATATATTTCATAATTTTTACTTTATTCTATCTTTACAAGAAAATCTTGTTCTGGGTCAAGTCTCGTGAAAATTTTCGACTTCCGGTTTTCGACGGATCTATAGGTTTTAGAACGCCCAGGACACGATTTGATGGCTTTTAGAAAATGTCTGTGTGTGAGTCTGCCTGTCACTCTGTCACTCTGTGAGTCTGTATGTGACAAAAATTTTGTGGGCGCTCTATCTCAAAAACTAATGCACGGAATTTCACAAAACTTTATATTTAGTTAGACCTTGATATAAACTGGACCTGATTAGTTTTTGGTGAAAATCGCCCAACAGGTGGCGCTGCTATGCGGCATTTTTCACGATTTCTGCAATAGCTATATCTCAAGAACTACTGCACGGAATTTCATAAAACTTCATATTCACTTAGTCGAGGATATAGTTTGGTGTTGATTACTTTTTTGCGAAAATCGCCCAACAGGTGGCGCTGCTATGCTACATTATTCATGATTATCGCAATAGCTCTAACTCAAGAAAAAATGCACGAATTTTCATCAAACTTCAGATTTAGTTAGTCCCTGATATAAATTAGTGCTGTTTAATTTTTGGTGTAAATCGCCCAACAGGTGGCGCTGCTGTGTTGCATTTTCACGATTTTCGCAAGATCTGTATCTCAAGAACTATTGCATGGATTTTCATCAAACTTCAGATTTAGTTAGTCCTTGACATGAATTGACATATAAATTAGTGCTGTTTAATTTTTGGTGTAAATCATTCAACAGGTGGCGCTGCTATGCTGTATTTTTTTCGATTTCCGCAGTAGCTTTATCTCAAGAACTAACGCTTAGATTTTCAACAAACTTCAGATTCAGGTATACCTTGATATCATTTAGTGCTGTTTATTTTTGGTGTAAATCGCTCAACAGGTGGCGCTGATATGCTACATTTTTCAGAATTTCCGTTATAGCTCTATCTCAAGAACTAATGCACGAATTTTCATCAAACTTCAGATTCAGATATACTTTGATATGAATTGGTGCTAAATTCATGTAATTTCTTGTACTATTTAAATGATTTAATTGACGTGATTTATACAGAACAAAGTTTTGTGATGGCCACAACATACTAGTTATTATATTTTGTTATATCTTATTATGTTATAATTATATTATATATATATATATATATATATATATATATATATATATTAGGGTGGTCCTTAAAAAATAAACTTTTAAATTTTCTATGGGCACCCTCCTATTTTTTCTATGTATAAAATAAAGACTTCCACAAAAATTTCAAAATTTTAAAACATTTTTTAAGGGTCGCTACCAAGGTTTGAATATTTAAAAAAAATTTGAAATTTGACATATTTTGTAATCTAATAATATATTATCAATACAAATCCATAGTCATTGCGAAATTGAATCATGGTATGATATTAGGCTGTAAAGACTGTCATTTGTTTCAAGTTTCAACATATTTACATAGTCTATTGTCCAAACACAGGCAGGGGTATTTCATATCTATACTCTATTTCACCTCAACTTGGCAGCATTGTGAAAGGTGGAGAAGCTAACATTCTGCCTTGAAAAATAGTTCTCCGTTATTTTTTAATCTTAAATAGTTAAAATGCGCAGGAATTTATAAGATAATGTTTATAAATTATAGAATTTGATTTTTTTATATTCGTAAAATTGTCATACTAAATGGCCATATTCGTATCAAAAGCAGACCACAAAACTTAAAAGTCCTTCCGGCCAGTGCCGGGAGGAAGAGGTAGCTTTCATATTCCTTATTTTAAAAAAGCCAACTTATATTATTCAAACACACGAAGGTCAATTTAGTGGAAACCAAATATAGGAGATTCAATACTAATTTTTATCAATACTAAATCATTACGAATGAGAATTTCGCGAAATTAGGCAGCTTTATCCAAGCTGCTTTTATTTAAAGTAACTAATATTTGGCTGCCAAATTCGGCGATTTCTTAAAGTGCTGCCATTTTAAGACAACATTGTGGATGAGGCTAACCAGTGAACTTGGTCGAGACCTTAGTAATTGCTGTGCACATGCTCACTCACATCGGAATCGATTGATATATACGAGTGCTGTCGCAGGCAAAAAATCAGATTTTTCAAAATGTCACCCACAATAGAAATTGAAACTGCTATATCTGAGCCATTTTTTAAGGTAAACAGGGATGTAGTGGAGGGTATACGGGGGTATACGCCGTATACCTTCTGGATTTTTTTAAGGAACACCGTATACCCCCTGTTTCTCAAAAAAGCTATAGTATATACACTCTAGGGTATACGCTCTGCCTTGAGCGTATACCCTCTGCTTAGAACGTATACCCTCTGTGTTTTTTACGACTACACCACTGAAGGTAAAGACAAACAAAAAATGCTCCTGAATACTTATATCAAGGTCAAATACTTAAGAAAGAAACCTTTTTCAATTTCTAATTTTTTTGCACCTCACTTTAAATATATATATTTTTCTTAATTTAATGGCCGCCATTTTGAAACAAGATGGCTGATGAATCTGGCCAGCGAACTTGGTCGAGGTATTGATGTATACTATCCACATGCCTTCTTACATCGAAATAGGCGAATACGTGTGTTATCGCGTGACAAATACAAGATCGTTTCAAAATGTTAGCCATGCTAGAAATTCAAAGTGCAGTAATTCAACCATTTTAGGTAGCTTTCTTTACAAAAAGCTACCTATTGCAGCCGTTCGGAGGAAAGCAATTTCAAAAAATTTTGGTATATTTTCATCGATCATGACCCCCAGACCACGAAACCACCCTCCATTCAAAATTGATATATATATATATATATATCTGACCTATGTCACACTGTAACTCTCGTATTTATGAACCGATTTGGGTGTAATTCGGTGTGTACATAGTACATACCAATGTCTCGACCGAGTTCGTTGGCCAGCTTCATCCGCCATTTTGTTTCAAAATGGCGGCCATTTAAAAATATTTAAAAAATTTTTAATTTAAAATGTGGTACCAAAAAATTAAAAATGGAAAAATATTTTTTTCTTATGTATTTGACCTTTATACAAAGACTCCGTAGCAGTTTTTGTTTCGTCTATATCTTAAAAAATGGCTGAGTTATAGCATTTGGAATTTCTAGCGAAGCTGACATTTTGAAACGTCCTGAATTTTGTCACGCGATAAAAGGCGTATTTACGAACCGATTTGGATGTAACTTCGTTTATACATAGTACATACTAATGTCTCGACCGAGTTCGTTGGCCAGCTTCATCCGCCATCTTGTTTCAAAATGGCGGCCATTTAAAAAAAATAAAAAAATTAAAATGAGATACCAAAAAATTGGAAAATGAAAAAGATTTTTTTCGTATGTGTTTGACCTTGATAAAAAGATTCGAGAGCAGTTTTTGTTTCGTCTATATCTTAAAAAATGGCTGAGTTATAGCATTTTGAATTTCTAGCGTAGCTGACATTTTGAAACGTCCTGATTTTTGCCACGTGATAACAGACGTATTTATCAACCGATTTGGATGTACCTTGGTGTGTACATAGTACATACAAATAACTCAACCGAGTTCGTTGGCCAGCTTCATTCGCCATCTTGTTTCAAAATGGTGGCCATTTAAAAAAAATTAAAAAAAATTAAATTTAAAATGAGATACCAAAAAATTGGAAAATGAAAAAGATTTTTTTTGTATGTGTTTGACCTTAATACAAAGATTCCGGAACAGGTTTTGTTTCGTCTACATCTAAAAAAATGGCTGAGTTATAACATTTTGAATTTCTATTGTGGCTGACATTTTAAAACGACCTGATTTTTGTCACGCGATAACAGGCGTATTTATGAACCGATTTGAATGTAACTTGGTCTGTACATAGTACATACCAATATCTCGACCGAGTTCGTTGGCCAGCTTCATTCGCCATCTTGTTTCAAAAGGGTTGCCACTTTTAAAAAAAAATGTAATTTAAAATTTATAATGAGGTATTAAAAAATTGGAAAATGAAAAAGATTTTTTTTATGTGTTTGGCCTTGATACAAAGATTCTGGAGCAGTTTTTGTTTCTGAAAATTTGTTCTTTTGTTTATATCTTAAAAAGTGGTTGAATTATAGCACTTTGAATTTCTATCATGGCTAACACTTTGAAACGATCTTGTATTTTTCACGCGATACCACACGTATTCGCCTATTTCGATGGAAGAAGGCATGTGGATAGTATACATCAATATCTCGACCAAGTTCGCTGGCCAGTTTCATCAGCCATCTTGTTTCAAAATGGCGGCCATTAAATTAAAAAAAATTATATTTAAAGTGAGGTGCAAAAAAATTAGAAATTGAAATAGGTTTCTTTCTTAAGTATTTGACCTTGATATAAGGATTCAGGAGCATTTTTTGTTTGTCTTTATCTTAAAAAATGGCTCAGATATAGCAGTTTCAATTTCTAAAGTGGGTGACATTTTGAAAAATCTGATTTTTTGCCTGCGACAGCACTCGTATATATCAACCGATTCCGATATGAGTGAGCATGTGCACAGCAATTACTAAGGTCTCGACCAAGTTCACTGGTTAGCCTCATCTACCATGTTGTCTTAAAATGGCAGGCACTTTAAGAAATCGCCGAATTTGGCAGCCAAATATAAGTGACTTTAAATAAAAGCAGCTTGGATAAAGCTGACTAATTTCGCGAAATTCTCATTCATAATGATTTAGTATTGATAAAAATTAGTATTGAATCTTCTACATTCGGTTTCCACTTAATTGAGCTTCGTGTGTTTGAATAATATAAGTTGGCTTTTTAAAAATAAGGAATATGAAAGCTACCTCTTCCTCCCGGCACTGGCCGGAAGGATTTTTTAAGATATAAACAAAAGAACAAATTTTCAGAAACAAAAACTGCTCCGGAATCTTTGTATCAAGGCCAGACACATAAAAAAAAATCTTTTTCATTTTCCAATTTTTTAATACCTCATTTTAAATTTTAAATTTAATTTTTTTTTAATGACAACCCTTTTGAAACGAGATGGCGAATGAAGTTGGCCAACGAACTCGGTCGAGACATTGGTATGTACTATGTACAGACCAAGTTACATCCAAATCGGTTCATAAATAAGCCTTTTATCGCGTGACAAAATTCAGGACGTTTCAAAATGTCAGCCACGCTAGAAATTCAAAATGCTGCAACTCAGCCATTTTTTAAGATATAGACGAAACAAAAACTGCTCCAAAATCTTTGTATAAAGGTCAAATACATAAGAAAAAAATATTTTTCCATTTTCAAATTTTTGGTACCACATTTCAAATTTTAAATTAAAAAAAAAATTTAAATTGCCGCCATTTTGAAACAAAATGGCGGATGAAGCTGGCCAACGAACTCGGTCGAGACATTGGTATGTACTATGTACACACTGAATTACATCGAAATCGGTTCTTAAATACGCCTTGTATCGCGTGACAAAATTCAGGACGTTTCAAAATGTCAGCCACGCTAGAAATTCAAAATGCTATAACTCAGCCATTTTTTAAGATATAGACGAAACAAAAACTGCTCCGGAATCTTTGTATAAAGGTCAAATACATAAGAAAATAATATTTTTCCATTTTTAATTTTTTGGTACCACATTTCAAATTTTAAATTTTCTTAAAAATTTTAAATGGCCGCCATTTTGAAACAAAACGGCGGATGAAGCTGGCCAACGAACTCGGTCGAGACATTGGTAAGTACTATGTACACACCGAATTACATCGAAATCGGTTCATAATTACGGGAGTTACAGTGTGACATAGGTCAGATATATATATATATATATATGTATATATATATATATATATATCAATTTTGAACAGAGGGTGGTTTCGGTGTCTGGAGGTCATGATCGATGAAAATATACCAAAATTTTTTGAAATCGCTTTACTCCGAACGGCTGCAATAGGTAGCTTTTTGTAATGAAAGCTTTTGTAGCTAATGTAGCTTTTTGTAATGAAAGCTACCTAAAAGGCAAAATGACCGACTGCCAAAAAAGCTTCTGAATTACAGACCCAGTGGTTACCGTGACTAAGGTAGACCTACACTCTGATAGATTGATCAATGGAGCCATAACAGGCTGATTTAGCCTAACCCATACTGAAGATGATATTTTATGTAAAATAATTCTGTAAGTACCATGAAAATTGTCAAGAAAATGTGCAAACACACTCTGTAAGTACCATGAAAATTGTCAAGAAAATGTGCAAATACACTCTCTATAAACACTCTCTATAAGCATAGATTATATTTACAGAGCACATTAACTATATACAGGGCTTAGGGGGATGAGGGGGAATTTCTTACAGCAGTTTACCGGCATTCAATATATTTCGTAAGCCTAACCGGGTACGTCTTACCAAGTCGGTTCGCAGCACAACCCTGACGTTACATCGAACCTTAGCCTTTCGGCTGCGGTTCAGAATTACTCACTCATCAGGTTTATTGTCTTATAGAATTTGTC
Source organism: Maratus speciosus (assembly GCA_963932465.1). Lineage (NCBI taxonomy): Eukaryota > Metazoa > Arthropoda > Arachnida > Araneae > Salticidae > Maratus > Maratus speciosus. Next base: position 481,841,585 of record OZ010794.1, on the reverse strand, counting down.
TACTCTATCAGTTCTCATGGGATTTTAGCTGCACCTCTTACTGTATTCAGGATGTGGTTTAGATTGTTTTGGGTGCCTCAAGCCACATCCACACTCGTCCATCTTGACAGGTGTGCGCCCCTGCACACGTGAGAGCAACCGCAGCAAGAAAAAGCAAATTAAAATTTATCTAAAAAAACACTAACAAAAATTTTCGAAATTTCGAAAGTTAAAAGAAAGAAAGAAAGGAAAACTTATCTTAAAAAAAAAAATTTAGAGGCCGAAAACAAAAAAAAAATGAACTTAAATTTTGGCTTTTCCATTACAATGCATAATCTGAACCGCACTACACTACGTGAAGAAAAAAAAAACGTCCTCGAAAAAAAAGAAAAAGAAAATAAAAAACGTCTTTGTGTGTCATGTGAAAATGACCGTCTTTGCCGTCTTAAGAAGAAGATCCGCCTATGGAACTTCACGTCTTTCGTCATTAAAATATTTTTCGTCATTCGTCTTAAAAATCTAACATAAGGCAAGAAAAAAAGTTCGTCCTAAGTAGTGCAAGCAGTCAATTGCTATACAGAGAGAAAAAAAAAACTAAGCTAAAAATAAAATAAATGCTGGTATTGGGGAAGGGGGGGGGGGATACATACTAATAATTTAAACAATTATTTGAATTAAACATTTCAAAATATATCAAAAATTATCAAATATATAAAGACATACATAATAATACGAAAAACAATAATAAATAAACAGGTTCTTGCAGTAATGAGTAACCAAAAAAGAAAGATATATGAAATCGTGCATATGTCACATCTGTGTATATAAAAAAAAGAAGAAAAAAAAGGTCTTGGAAAAAAACTGTCTTATCTGTAAGAGTTCTGTAATAAACAGCTGTTGATGGTAAATAAGTTCTTGACACTGGGAAAAAGAAGGGGAAAAATACTGAGTCTAATCGTTGTTCACATTTGAAAAAGTAAATAAAAAAAGCAAATACGAGTTCACTGCACATGCTAATAGGGTATGTTGATAACGGTCAGCACCGATCAGACAGTCTGAATCATGAATCCAGTTAAAGAAAAATAAAAATAAAGTACTTACAATCTGCTGTCTGGATAACGTGACGATAAATAGGTGACTTTTCGTGAAATAATAAAAAATATATATGCACACTGATGCAGGAGGAGTAATTAGCTGTTTGACATCACATACACAAAAAAATTAACACTTCCTACGGCGAAACAAAAAAAAACACGATTTCGCAGCGCGGATGCTTATTTGAAACAATAGAAACTGTGAAAACAACACTGAGAAAAGCACACTTAAAAAAAACACTTTTCTTCTCTGTCTTTTTTGTAGCTATATTGTGCGTGAACGAATTTTGTTTCGTTTCCATTTTCGGTGACGTGTTTTTATTTTCCTAGTATTGGGAAGAGCTGGCAATAGTGAGCTGTAAAAATATTCCGTCATACACAGTGAAAAATATGCCTCGAGAAAATGGATGAAAGTTCCCATATCAGAAACACAGGTACGCGATGCACTTGTGGAATGTAGTATGACGAGTAAGAAGCATAGTACGTACACAAGGGAATTTGGAGCAACCAACGTCTTTTGCACAGGTGCGTGGTGACGAGCGCAATTAGGGGATGGTAGGATCTGAGAAGGCACGTCCTCGCAAAATTCTAGGATACTTGAAACTAAGTTCTGTAACACGACATCCTCTTGTTTGTGGTCGAAGTATACGTTGTTTACACTTTCACAAACGGTGATACAATTGACAGATATTTCGGGTGGAGGTGGTTTTTGGTGTGAGATGCCGTTCTGATCACAAGTGAGTATTCCCTGGGAAATTATGTCTCTTCCGATGATGAGAGGAATGTTCATGCGAGAAAAGTCTATGACATAAGCTGTGGTTGTATACGCATTATCATCTACAGAGATGGTTGGGCTGAACGACCCGATTGGTGTGACACTGCTGTTACCGAAGCCTGCGATTTGTAAGCTTGCGTCGTTGAGGGTGGGGGAACCCAGTAAGCGGTACAAATCTTTTCTTACACACGTAACGTGCGAACCGGTATCCAGCAACCCATCTATCGCTAAATCTGCAATTTTCACTAATTTCGTCATGTTTTGACGCGGTTTATCCAATTCTACTACTCGAATTGCAGGGGGAGAGGTGTCTGAGTTTGAAACTTTAGGGCGGGTGGTCTGAGCGCAGTTATAACTTTTGTGTCCAAAATTATTACACGAAAAACATTTGATTCCTTTGTTTTTATGTACACAATCTTTCGCATGGTGTTCAGGTTCTCCGCAAGAAAAACAAATCGTTTTCGGGGCTTTTTCCGCGTGTAGGGGTTTATTACTGACATGTGTAGGCCGCGGCTGTGACTGGCGATGGTGGGGACTTTGATCGCAAATTTGCTGATAAATTTGAAGCTTACTTTTAAATTCTGTGAGAGTTTGACAGCCAAAAAGAATTGCTTTATTATTAGGTGTATCTCTAATACCAGTGATAACATAATGCATGAGTGATGCGTCGTCTATTTTCGCTCGTTGGGCAATCTCTTTCATTACTAAAAAATATTCACTCATTTTCTCGTTGGGCTTACAAGTACGTGAAGCTAGCATTTCACGTATTTGGGCGGAAGAGGAAATATGCGCGAATTCTTGTATTAACGCTTGCTTTAACGCTGCGTACGATGTTAATTCTGGCTCACTGCGGACAAACAACAATGCAGCACCCTTGAGAGCCCTTTCGACGAAAAGAAATTTTTGCAACTCATTCAGTTGAAATGTTGTGGCCAAGCCTTCAAATCTTTCTAACCATTGTAGAATGTTTTCGACTGGCTTGCCGGAAAAAGGTGTAATTAAATTTTCGAAATCGGTAAAAGAAATGGACTGACGCGGTGCCGAATGGGGGGAAATCGCAGCATTATATTGAAAAGTGGTACCAGAAAAATTCGTTAATGGATTGGATTGCAAAGTATTGCGAGAATCGTCATCTTCGGGTTCGGAATCGGTTTGTGGTGGAATGGAGGACTGGAACTTTGTTAAGTCCGCAAGTGCTTCAATAATACGTCGTGAAATATCTGCTTCGTTACCAGCGATGTCTAGACAAAGTAAATTTGCCATAAAAATGAGTTGAGCTAAGGGGAAGTTTTTGGCCGTTTCAGCGATTTTATCGTCAAATTCACGATCGCCAATTTTAAATTTGAATCCCTGAAACTTTCGTAAATTTTTCCGATTATTTCTATTTTTATCAGTGCCGAATACCAAGGTATGTAGAATTTTGATTCGTTCAACTCGTGCTGAATTAATTTGAGCTAACACCGGCCGTATATCTTGCAATAACATGGCTGAATAAGAAATAAATCTTACTTCCAAATTGGTATCCTTTTTTTTAAAAGAGAACGCCGAATGGTTTGATTATATCCATTGCGAACGAAAAAAATATCACAGATGTCTTCTTTCACACCACACTCACAGAAAACGGGTGAGTCGATAACAATTAAGTAGGTCAGTAGATCTTCTTTTCTCTCGCTCTTTCCTTATCAGAACTGCGGAGAGAAACTTCGAACAGAATCTTCGCAGATCTTAAATATTTCAGAAGTTGGATTTCACAACAGTTTCATGGATGTCTAGGGGCTTGATAAATAGTTGGATTCGCCGAGGTCGAGCGCCCATGTAGAATAGGTGGGATTGACTGTGGTCGAACTTTGGTAGTAAAGGCTTCTGATTGAACACTCGTAGTATAGAAATAATCACGTTTTAATGTCTTGATTAAGCATAGATTATATTTACAGAGCACATTAACTATATACAGGGCTTAGGGGGACGAGGGGGAATTTCTTACGGCAGTTTACCGGCATTCAATATATTTCGGAAGCCTAACCGGGTACGTCTTACTAAGTCGGTTCGCAGCACAACCCTGATGTTACATCGAAGCTTAGCCTTCCGGCTGCGGTTCAGAATTACTCACTCATCAGGTTTATTGTCTTATAGAATTTGTCTACTCTGTCAGTTCTCATGGGATTTTAGCTGCACCTCTTACTGTATTCAGGATGTGGTTTAGATTGTTTTGGGAACCGCAAGCCACATCCACATATATATATTATTTATATATATTTTTTAAGAATATTTTTAGAGTAAAAAATATTTTCATGAGAAATCGAAATTGCTAAAAACAAGAATAAACTTGGTAAAAACAAACATTTATGTTTATCCCCTGAGCAATACAATATTCAGGGTGGCGAGTGTTCAGGGAAAAATACAGTAAAAAAAAGAGGGAACCACCAGTATTTTCTTCTAGAAAATAATAGGAGCAATATAAAGAGATTAAAGAAAGCGGATTTCTCTTTAACAAAATACTGGTATGTAACACCTTTTTACTTTCTTCTATCTTTACAAGAAGAAAGTATTGTATTCGTGAAAATTTTCGACTTCCGGTTTTCGACGGATTTATACGTTTTAGGATGCCCAGAACACGATTTGATGATTTTTAGAAAATGTCTGTCTGTGAGTCTCTCTGTCAATCTGTCAATCTGTGAGTCTGTATGTGACAAAAATTTTGTGGGCGCTCTATCTCAAGAACATCTCGGAATTTCACAAAACTTTATATTTAGTTAGACCTTGATATAAACTGGACCTGATTAGTTTTTGGTGAAAATCGCCCAAGCGCTGCTATGCGGCTATTTTTACGATTTCTGCAATAGCTATACCTCAAGAACTACTGCACGGATTTTCATAAAACTTCAGATTCAGTTAGTCCAGGTTATAGTTTGGTGCTGATTACATTTTTGTAAAAATCGCCCAACAGGTGGCCCTGCTATGCTGCATTATTCATGATTATCGCAATAGCTCTAACTCAAGAAAAAATTCACGAATTTTCACCAAACTTCAGATTTAGTTAGTCCCTGATATAAATTAGAGCTGTTTAAGTTTTGGTGTAAATCGCGCAACAGGTGGCGCTGCCGTGCTGCATTTTCACGATTTTCGCAAGAGCTGTATCTCAAGAACTATTGCACGGATTTTCATTAAACTTCAGATTTAATTAGTCCTTGACATGAATTGACGTATAAATTAGTGCTGTTTAATATTTGGTGTAAATCGCTCAACAGGTGGCGCTGCTATGCTGTATTTTTTGCGATTTCCGCAATAGCTTTATCTCAAGAACTAACGCTTAGATTTTCAACAAACTTCAGATTCAAGTATACCTTGATATCATTTAGTGCTGTTTATTTTTAGTGTAAATAGCTCAACAGGTGGCGCTGCTATGCTACATTTTTCAGAATTTCCGCTATAGCTCTATCTCAAGAACTAATGCACGAATTTTCATCAAACTTCAAATTCAGATATACTTTGATATGAATTGGTGCTAAATTCATGTAATTTCTTGTACTATTTAAATGATTTAATTGACGTGATTTATGTAGAAGAAAGTTTTGTAATGTCCACAACATCTAGCGTGACTGTGTTTTTCAGAATTGATGCCCCCTATATCAAAAAAATTATAAAACACTTGTAGAGGTCATCGTCTAGAACTAGCTTTTGTAGAATACTTCCGTGCCATTTGGTCGAGTACGTCGACGCCAAATTTTGTAGAATTACAGAACTTTACAGTTTCTGGTAAGTATTTATCACCAGTTTCAAATGTAACTGATGGATGTCAGGAATTTATAATTAAAACATATTTATTTTTCTTCCCTTGATAAACTCAACGTAATATCATCTTTGGCAAGAAGTTGTCTAATGTATAAACACATTTTTTCAAATTTTATGGCCTGTGGTATTTTGTTTTTCGTCCGCGATTGACTGTGCCAACAATGCTTGTTTTTAGTGACTTCAGCTTTTCTGCAATTGGCAGTGAAGTAAAGAAGTTGGCTGTGGTAATGTTGTAACATTTATTTAAGTATGGTTTTATGAAGTATGGGCTGTTGCGGCATATACTAGATAAAATGCGCATTAAAATTGACACCGGTCATTTTGACCGTTTCGGCGGTTCTAGGTATACTACTGCAATATTTCATAAATTTTGGCTGACTGGAAAATTTATCACTGGCATATCATAGCTTTTCGAATTATAGGAAAAGTCACGGCAACTCAAAGTTATACTCTAAATAGAAACAAATTGGTACGGAATGAAAGTTTCGAAACGGTCAAAATGACCGCCTTGGCAGTTCTAGTGTTAAGGGATTATATTAAATTTTTCTTTGATGACCTAAGTAGGAATTGACTTTAAAAACAAAATTTTTATAGTACTTGTTTTAAAAATATTGTTACAACTAGGGGCATAAAAGCGAAGAAATGTTACTAAATTATTGTATGACTATCAAAAATTAAGGAATAATAATGATAAAAGCAATAAAAAATGATTTTTTTACCTGGTTCAAATTTACCCAGCTATTTAGGGTAACTTTGCACCATATGATAAATATTATCTAAAATAATTCATTATATAAAAAAAAGTATTATAGTTAGGGCAACTTTGAACCCCCAAACATTTTTTTCAGATATGTAAAGACTCTGAATTTACATTTCCCAACATCACAAAATTTGTATAATTTATGATATTACAACAAATATTATGCATAAGAAAAGTGGAAGAAGAGAACCATGAATATTTAGAAATAAAAAAAAAAACTGTTTATTCAGGGGCGGATCCAGCTCTTCATTTAGGGGGGGGGGGGGTCACAGCACTTTATAGATGATTTCTTACTGAAACAATTTTCAAATAGAATAAATCCTCTGAAAATTAAATATGCCTATAACGGCATAAGGGGGGGGGGGGGGTTACAACTCTTTATAGATGATTTCTTAATGAAACAATTTTCAAAAACAGTAAATCCTGTGAAAACGGAATATGCCTATAACGAAATTCTGATTTAAATGTAAAATTTTATGGTTCTAGCGAAAAGAAAGCAATAATAAATGTACCTGCTAAAACGGAAATCAGTCTAAAGCGGAATTTTCTCCCATCCTTTGCAATTCCATCTTAGCAGGTTTTACTGTATTAAATGATAATATATATTTAGAGTTTGATTAACCGGACAACACTGCAATACTTAAGATTTTTAAAATAAGTATTTAATAAATCAGGACACACATTTTACAAATGATGAAGCTATTTAATATGTTATCGATATTTATACTAAATCTAATGCTATAATAATCTATTATCTTTATCTTGTACTTATACTAATTACGAGCGACGTATTTGTAATTTTATAAGTGACAGGCTCTTGTGTCTTGATTTATTGAATATTAGCAGACCCGCCCGGCGTTGCCCGGGGTTTGTAAATAATAACCTTAAACAAAACTCAAGTTTGTATGATTTTATATCTTTTGCAATTCTGTTAAATGAACCTAATTTTGGATGCCCCATAGCGTCTAGTGTGTTCCCAAAAAACTTCTTTCCGAACGAATCTGTAATCTGGATCCCCGCTACCTATGTCAGCATTTACCGGAATGTCGAAGACAATTGAAAACCAAGTTGAGCGAGCCAAACCTCGTAGTAATTAACCCCATAGAATCAAATAATAATAAAAAAAAGAATCCACCATTAATATTACAAAATGTTGGTAACAAAAGTCTAAGGTAAAATTTCATAAAACAGAAAGTAGCTGACTTGCAATCTAAGTTGAAGGAAGCAAATCCCATTGAAATTGGGCCCTTAAACCCGAGGAAAAAATGCGCCCCAAGCGGTGGAAGACGCTTCCTTCCCTTGTAAACTTCATGAATTACTGTTAGCATTAACACGATATTTAATAAACGGATGAAATCCCTTATCTAAAGTTACCTATAAAATAACGCGATTTTTAGTTAACGCCTGTAGTGAGTAGACGTAAGTTGATGCTGAAAAAGGGGGTAGCTGAGGCATAAAGAAAGATCCCGCCTTGGAGACCAGGGTCTTACTTAACTGGAATGCGTGACTTCCTTTAAAGCCGAAAAAATTCTAGCCGAAACCTACAGGGGACAGTTAAAAATTAAAATACTGAACTGAGATAAGGAATCTAGTTTCTTCTTATTTCCTTTTCACCCTCCCTCTCAACCCTGTCTCATTACTGTTCTCCGCAAAGAAGTCCGTACCCCAGTCCCCACCCTTCTCTTCGGGGTCACGAAGGTTAGCTATTCTTTCTCCTTTAACAATACTGAAATGCAAAAGACACAGACTGTTTTTTTTTTCTTTTCGAATAACTCTTACTTTATGGAAGATTATTAGATTTGATTAATAAAAGTTGCTAACGTTGCATAAAGTTGATTAATTAGTGATTTATATAACCGGTATTTTTTTTTGTGTGTGTTGGAGGGGGAGGGGGGGGGGTGTGGGAAAGGCAAATATGCATAAAAGGCAAGGGGTAGTGGCGTATACAAACGAGATATTTTATAGAATTCTTAGCGCGAGTATTTAGGCTAATTTAAAAAAATGTCAGAATAAAACTGTTTCAGGTGCTCTTCAGATGCGCACAATAAAATCAAAAGACCGCCCCATTCAAAAAAGTTCTGAAAAGAGGCCACTGCCCTATTTAACTAAGCAATAATGCGTAAAATTTGTTTTTATCGTCAATTTGAACGTACCTAAGCAAAAGGTACCTGTAATGCTATGTATCTGGAACAAAACAAAAAGGAAAAGAAGGTGTGGAGGGGGCGGTGCATTTTTAGTGAACTGTTATTCAAAAATCAGTTAAGTCTCAATCATAAAATTTACAATTTAACTTTATAGTACAAAGATGTTTATTATCCTAAGTTTTCAGAATTTTTTAGTCAGTCCTTTTTGAGATATTAATTAGTGAAAATTGCCAAAAGCAGACTTAGCACAGTTTCTGATGAGCTGTACAAAAAAAAAAAAAAAAAAAAAAAGGAAATTGTTTTCAGGATTGAAATTTATAAAAATGAATAGTCCTATAAGAGCTCTTTAAAAAAAAAAAATATTTAAGGTGAGTCTCATCCCCTTCATAAAAAACAATGGTAGCGTAATGTGGTGTTTGACCTTTTATTTCTTCGGTTTTTAAGCATGTTTTTGGTCTAGATCCTTAAGTCTACTGAAAATTTTATAATTACATAAAATGTCGACAATTTTAAGACTAATGAAAATTTTATAATTACATAAAATGTCGACAATTTTATGCTGAACATTTTGGTATTTTATTCCTCTTGATAGGTAGAAAAATAAAGCAGTTACAGCATTTTCCGTAAAACACGTTTTTCTCCCAAAAATGGCCCTTCCAAAAAACGAAATGATAAAAAAAAAAATTAGTCATATTTTTAAACTCAGAAAACTATGAAGAAGTCTTTGTTAAAAGATTAGGAAAATTAAAAATGTCGAGCGACACCACATGGGTTATTTAAACTTTATTCACCCTAATATGTAAATGGTTATTTTGCGTCATTAGTATCCAAATTCAGTTAAATGTATGCGAATGGATAATATGACGCAATGAAATAATTTACATAATTTTTGTTAAGGTTTCGGATAGCATGGCGCAAAAGATAAACCACATTATTCAATAAATACATTTCAATGCATAATGTAGGTTTAGTGAAAGTGATATACTTATCAGTGTATTGAAAAAATAAACGTATATAGTTTGGTTGTCTAAATATACTTTAGAAGACAAATAAAAAATAATTTAAATTGAAACTTAATTCATAATTTTATCAAAATTTTATTTTTTATTTCCCCTTACATGAATAAAATGTTTAAACGGCTGCATACGTATAAAGGCTGCATACGAATAACTTTCAAAGAATTTTTTATGATTATTTTGATCTATTAAATGACATTTATTTATTCTCTTTTTTAATTTTCTTAATGTTTCTCTTTCGTAAATTAAAAAAATAAATGTTAAACATTTTGGAACTATATGTGCAATGGACATGGATCTCTATTGCTCTTATATATATATATATATATATATATATATATATATATATATATATATATATATATATATATATATATAAAATCAAACTTTTTGTAAAAATGAACCATTTTAACAAATGAATTCAATATAACAAAATAGTAAATAATTTATAAATACTTGTGGTTATTCCTTGAAAAATAAGAAATTAAAAGTCCTTGAAAAAATGCTTTGATTTTTTTTTTTTCAAACAAAAAGACGTATATGCACATGTAAGGATAAAAATATATGCTTTTGTGAAGTGTATTTATAAATAACTGCATTAATAATGTTTTGTATATAGACACTGACACAGCGAAGAAAGAAGAGGGGGGGGGGGGGGAATTAAAACTCTTCCCGTGTAAATTAAAACTATATAAACTAAATGTAAAAACTTCTGTAGTATGATCAAGAATCAATTTGTAAAAATAAACAACCAAAGTAAAAGCAAAAATAGTTTTTTTTTTTTTTTTTTTTTTTTTTTTAATAATGTACTAAATTGTTTAATGTATCAATTGTCTCAAGGCTCCATAAAAAGGGTACTAACTAGGCTTAAACTGGTATTTATGTGTATTAATATCTCCTGGGATCGAAATTTGGACAATAATCTAGAATATTACCCTTTCTTAAAAGTAAATAAACCCAATCGCGACCGTCGGCCTAACCGTTCGGATTTTCGGTGTTTTCTTTGAATCTTGGATTTCCTTGCATATATACGGGTTAGGTTCCCTTAGAAAGATTCCTACGGAGGGCACCTCCCCCCCCCCCCCTTTAGGGCCCATATCCCTAGTGTTGGTAATTGGCCGTAATAAACACAACCAACCTTAAAAGTAAATGAAGAAAAATATATCATTTATATTACAAAATATAATTCAAAATAGCGCAATAGGATATAGGTTCCTTTTTAATTTCTTTTTAATTTTCATAAATATCAATATTTCCTTATTTGAATAAATATTTCAAATGATACATTTAATTTAAAATTGTCTTCCATTTTCTTTTTTGTTGCCATAGCTTAAATAAGAAAAATAAAAATAAAAATGTTTCGATAAAGTATATTAAATTGGAATCTTTAATGCATGCTTTTATATGCAAAAGTGATGTGATATTTAGTCATATTTTTTCACATACATTGAAATATATGTATATGTAGATAATGCAAATAAATGCCGATTAAATAATTTAAATAAGATTAAAATAATAGATTAAATTTAATGTACACAGAAAGCTTCTCAACATGATTGTGTTATTAGTGGCATAATTTTCGCCTATTTTTCTTAATAATTGTATATTTAAATATAATATATTTAAAAATTTACTTTTGTGCATATTTTCATAAAATTAAAACAGTAGAATTTTAATCATAGAACATAAAAAAGAAAAACAAATGTATTCAATGAATTTAATTAATTTACTTAAAATTTTTGAATGAAAATCTATATTTTCCTTTAAACATAGTGTCAATTTCACTGGCCACCTATTCCACCTATTCCCTAATGAATTCCAATTAACTTTGAAAGACTAAACAAGTAAAGTATTAATACATGGAATCCTTTCTTAGCAAGATTTTATTTTTTCAGCCAAAAATCAATTTCATTGTCAAAATGTTTAAAATAATAAAGTATTACTCAAATGATTTTCATGTGAAAATTGGCAAACAAAACAAAAGGAAACAAATCAGTAAATAAGGAAACAGTACAAAAAAAAAAAAAAAAAAAAAAAAAAAAAAAACATTTTTAATTATTAAAAAGAGCTAAAGCGCCCACAAAATTTGAGTAACGCATAGATAGACGCCAGAAAAACAGATAAATACTTTCCAAAAATAGACACATGGCATTCAGAAAATATTAAAAAAAATTAATTAAAAAAAAACTTCATGAAAATAATTTAAAACAATAAAAGTAACAGCAGTAGGAGCACAGCACACGTACTTTGTTGCTGTTGCTTATAATTCTCTCTTTAAATGCATAGTAAAATACTATTGAGCTAAGTTGAAAAAAGCAATAAAACGATAAATTGTGCTCGAGCATGATCCGCAACAGCAAACCCCACCCTCTTAATGACCAAAAGTGAGGGTGGAAGCTAGGATGGAGCAACTCTTCGTAATTTTGTTCTGATTCAGAGGGATTCAGAACTAAACGCTGCCACTATGCAACTCCTGTATGATCCCTTACATTTCCCCCTCTTAATGACTTTCGGCTAACATTTTTTCGGCTATAAGGGAACAAACCCTGGAATGTATTTGGTTGTAAGAAATTTTTTTAGTGATTTTAAAGTAGCTGGAAGACGCTAAAACTATGTTAAAGAAAATTGCAATAGAAAAGGATAGTTTTTAAAGAAGCTGCAACAAAGGCCCTAAGAAGGCGATTAATATTCAAAATTGGTGGTAGCTAAAGTCTGCATTTTTTTTCTTTTTTGCCGTTCATGTAGTAGCTACAGAACCTAAGAAGTTGTTAGAAAAAAAGTTTGTCAATCGGACCATTTTTAAGGGAGCTATAACAGGGGGCCCAAAAGGGTCCAACTGATAGTTGAGAGCAGAGCCCTAACATGAAAACATGTTTAAATGTTTTAGTACTTAGCGTTTTAGATCTTCAGTTAAATAAAATGAAGCATAGGGTATAAATTAATCATTTTAAAGAAATGCGCAAAATGGGGTAAATGTTTAAAAAAGGGCCCTAGGGCTCCAATAAAAATATGTGTTAGTCTGGGGAGAAAAGCCCAAGACTCAATTTTAAAATTATGCAATGAGAAGATGAAAAAATTAGGGGGTAAAAAAAATGCATGGCATACAAAAAGTTCAAGGGACCCCGGATCGGGCCCTACAGGACCCTAGTCTGCCCCAGGATTTTAACTGAAATATAGAAACAGGAGAATAACTAAATGGAAAAATGGTTCCAAAAATGAAGATCGGATTAAGAGGGGAAATTTATTAATAATTTATAGTGCAAAAGCTTCAAGGGGCCCTAAACCGGGCCCCAAGGGAGAAGGGACTTAAGTGGCATGAGTTCGGTATAAAGATACTTTTTAGTAGTTTTTAAAGTAATTAGAAGACGCTAGAACTATATTAAAGAAAACTGCAAGCAATTCGGATCCTTTTTAAAGAAGCTGCACCAAGGGCCCAAGAAGGCGATTAATATTCAAAACTGATGGAAGCTGAAGTCTGAAAATTTTTTTTTTGTCGTTCAGGTAGTAGATGTAGAACGTAAGAAGTTGTTAGGGGAAAAAATGCTGGTAAATCGGATTATTTTTAAGGGAGCTGTAATAGGAGGCCCCAAAGGGACCAACTGATAGTTGAGAACAGGGCCCTAAGACGAAAACATGTTTAAATGTGTTAGTACTGAGCGTTTTAGATCTTCAATTAATCAAAATTAAGCATAGGGTATGAATTAATCATTAGAATAAAGAAATGCGCAAAACATGGGGCAAATGTTTAAAAAAGGGCCCTAAGCCCCCAATACAAATATGAAGGTGTTGGCCTAGGGAGAAGAGTCCAAGACTCAATTTTAAAACTATGCAATGAGAAGGTAAGAAAATTAGGGAGTGAAAAATGCGTGGCAAAAAAAAGTTCAAGGGGCCCTGGATCGGGCCCTAAGGTGACCCAAGATTTTAACTGGAATATAGAAACGGGAGAGTAACTAAATGAAAACATGGTTCCAAAAATGAAGATCGGATTAAGAGGGGCAATCTATTAACAATTTATGGTGCAAAAGCTTCAAGGGGCCCTGTCCCGGACCGCAAGGGGTCAGGGACATAAGGGCCATGTAGTTTGGTATAATGATACTTTTTAGTAGTTTTTAAACTAATCAGAGTACGCCAGAACTATGCTAAAGAAAATTGCAAGGAATTCGGATCATTTTTAAAGAAGCTTCATCAAGGGCCCAAGAAAGAGATTGATATTCAAAATTGGTGGTAGCTGAAGTCTGAAAATTCATATAGTAGCTGGAGGAATTCATTCATGTAGTAGCTGGAGAACCTAAGAAGCCATTAGAAAAAAAAAGCTAGTGAATCGGACTATTTTTAAGGGAGCTATAATAGGGGGCCAACTGATAGTTGCGAACAGGGCCTTAACATGAAAACATGTTAAAACGTTTTAGTACATAGCGTTTTAGATCTTCAGTTAGTCAAGATTAAGCATGGGGTATGAATTAATCATTAGAATATAATTTGAAAGAAATGCGCAAAAAATTGGGGAAATGCTTAAAAAGGGGCCGTAGGGCCTCAATAAAATATGTGGGTGTTAGTCTGGGGAGAAGAGTCCAAGACTCAATTCTAAAATTACGCACTGAGAAGGTGAGAAAATTAGGGTGTTGAAAAATGCACGGCACACAAAAAGTTCAAGGGGCCCTAAAACGAGCCCTACGGGACCCTAGACGGGCCCATGGTCTTAACTGGAATGGAGAAATAGGAGGAAAACTAAATGGAGAAAGTATCCCAAAAAGGAAGATCAGATAAAAAGAAAGCAATTTATTATCAATTTAATGCACTAAAACTTCAAGGGGCCCTGTACCGGGCCCCAAGGGTGCCAGGGTCTTAACTGAAATGTAGTGATGGGGTAGAAACTGAATGGAGAATTCACCCCAAAAACGAAGAAGATCGGATATAAAAGAGACATGTTATTAACAATTTAGTGCATAAAAACTTAAAGGGGCCCCGGCCCTTAAAAAATTAAAAATCTGAGCCTCAGGTGCACCAGGACCTGTCCTGGACTAATCACTCCTAAATTTTCAGACTTCTACGTGCGGTAGATTTCGCTCGCCATCGCAGACAGACACACACACACAGAGCGATTTGTTCTTTTATTAGTATAGATATACATCATACAAAAGATAGAGAATGAACCCTTTATTTGATAGAAAGACGTTTTTTAGAAAAACCTACTAAAATTGCAAGACTTTGCAAAAAATTCCATTTTACATTAGTTTCCGTCATAACAGGTAGACTCCTGTTACTGTTCATTTCCCCGTCCATATAGTAAAACCTGTGAAAAGGAATCTCTATATAACACAATCCTGTCTTAAAAAGAAATTTCTATGGTTCTGGTGAAATGAATGCAGTACATTTATATAATTAGTAGTACACTTGATAAAATCTATATAAAACGGAATTTTTTTCCATCCTTACGAGTCCCTTTTAGCAGTTTTCAAGGTGCGTACACCGTTTGGAATTTTTAAAGAGTTTGGCTGCTCTATTCTAAAATTTTGATTTCGGTTTAAAAAAATTTCTGCGTTTAATATCAGAATTAGAAACATTATTCTGCGAATAAACTCCATAAAAGTAGTAAAACTGTATGCATCTTTAGTTTTCTACTGGATAATAATATAGGACTTGTTATACTTTAAAATGTACTTACCATTATTCTTTTTACTCCTATATAAACGTTAGAAAAGAACCAGCAAAATGAAAAAAAATTTAATTTAATATAGCTTTTCAGACGTTTTTGACTGGCACACGCAATGGAATCAGTGGAAGAGTCTAAAGAGAGATTCGAATTCGTTGTCGTTAGTTCGACCCACAACCATTTTATCATATCAGTCTGCAGGAGCTAATGAGAAAAGGGGTCTAGGGAATAAATGCCTAAGGCTCTGTAAATGAATAGGAGACTCAAATTAGCTGGTCGGGAAAGCACTTCTTAAAAAGATGCTTCACAAAAAACGTTGGTCATTATTGTCCAGCAGAGCAGGTGCATTTTAGCAGGGGGTATTCTTCTTGTAGCTAAAAGCATAAGAACAAGAACTAATCGCCTGCCCTAGTGCTGTTTTGACCCAGACACACAAGATAACTGCAATCTTTTACGCAAATATTCCATAGCTGTGATTTTTCTTTCTTTAGATTAATAATGTTACTCATGAGTTCAAATATTTTTAAATCAATACACTTTACATAAACTGAATTTTGAATAAAAATACTCGTGAAAATGAAATCTGTGTGTAACGGCATTTTATCTGAAACATAATTTTTTGCAGTCCCTGAAAAAGTAGACAAGGCAGTTATAACAGACTATACCTCTTAAGATGGAGACCTGCCTAAAATGGAATTTCTTCCCGTCAATTGCAATTCCATATTACTAAGTTTTTACTGTAGTTTAAAATTATTTGTCCAATATACTTTCTTAAATCAGACTGTAAAACCACCCTTGCACTTTTCCAATTGCTGCAACTGAAGTACAATGGTTAATATAAATATTATAAAACTAATAGTCACCCAGGAACGTGAGGGATGAATTTTTTTGTGTTTTACAGTTAAATATATAAATATAGAATACCTGATAAGACGGAATTAAAAAGTACAATGAAGTAAGAATGTTTCAGACAATTTCAGTCTTAGCAAGAACACCATTTATTATAAATACGTCATATTCTTCTTACCGGAAAAAAAATTCCGTTTAAGAAAGGATACCGTCACAGACAAGTTTTGTTTTCACATGCTACACTGCATATCTATTCCTACTTTCATTGTCCTGAGATTTAATCTACTTTATAGATGGCTAAACAAACTTAGAAAAATAAAGTGTTTTCTGAGGGTCTTACTGATTATTATGTTGCCTATAAATATGAAGAGCTCGATGCTGATATAATCTGAGAAGGCGGGACGCGAGAGGGTGGCAAAGCTTTTTGCAGAACAACGATAATTCATCTACGTTCCTACAAAACTCCAAACTGAAAGAGCTTCTTAGGAATATTTAAAAAAAAACTTATCGATACTTGATAAAATAAAAGACAGCCTGTGAAAATTAAACCTGTCTATAACGGAATATTGCATTAATTGGAAAATTTTATGGCTCTAGTCAAAATAATATAAAATATTTAGAGTACCGGATAACAATTAAACCTGCTTAAGACGGAATTCTTCCTAACTTTGCGTTTCCGTTTTAGCACCTTTTTATTTACACTGTACATTCATTTTTGAAGAGCTTCAGGGGGGGTGGGTCATGACCTCCATGACCCCCCCCCCTTGGATCCGCCATTATGTTTATTGTTCATATAAAACATAAAAATGCAGTGAAAAACAATTTTCAACGTTTTAACTCAATAATATATCCATAGTTACAGTAATACATACTAGTACTAGTACTATTATTCAAACAAGAATAAAAAATGTGGAATGTATGAAATGTCAAATTTGACTAGCTCCGCCCCGAATAACGCCTTTAAATGAATTTTATGTATTTTACACATATTTGTGAAAATATTTACCTGTTATATCTAATGCATACTTTCGGTATTTATATAAAATATCCGTGCAAATATGGGAAATTTTAACAGTAGCACCTATAATCAGTAAATTATAAACATCAGTATAACTTTGAGCCGGCTCAGAGTTATCCTGAAAATGTGGTAAAATGTTATCGTCTTCTTATTTTAGATTTTATTAACTATTAACCCCTTCGGGACGGGAGCCTTTTACGAAATTTTTAATCTTTTGTCACCGTTTTTTAAAAACAGAAATTTGTGTCTTCTTGAATCGAGAAAATGCGCTGATTAAATAAGGCAAATTTGACAGTAAAACTTTACTGGTGATGAAAAACAAGGATTCTGAGCGCTTCATGCGGCACGTATACGTGCCGCTCGTCCCCAAGGGGTTAATAAATAAATAATCACAAAATATTAACACATTTACAACATTTAGATAATAGTATGTCTGATAAATGAGTATATTGTTACTTACTATGAAAATTTAATTGGATTACAACAACTTCAAAACAGCATTCAAAATTAACCTGAAAACAGTACTTCACAAAAATAGTTAGATGGTGCACTTCATTGCGCATAATGTTGCTAATTTATTTTCTAAAATAAAGAGTAGGAATCCCAGTTTAGAACCTTGCCAAAAGAGCACAGTTCAGGTTGGTTGGTTGGATTTATGTCGGCCGATTATCTGCACGTGGGATATGGGCCCTAAGGGGGGCGGGTGCCTTCCGTGGAGGTCTTTCTAAGGGAACCTAACCCGTAGTTTTAACGCTTGGAGAACCAAGTTTAGAAGAAACCCCCGAAAACTCCGAACGATTAGGCCGACGGGCGCGATTGGGATCGAACCCAGCACCTCCCGTTTACCAGCTTCGAGAGCAGAACCTCTCGGCCACTGGTGAGGCGAGCACAGTTCTGGAATTTATTTAGTCTTTTGGAGTCAAAAATATTGAAAATTAGGAGGTGGTGCAAAGTTACACCCCCATGGTTCAAAGTTACCCTGAACGACTGTAGTATCATTGCGAGCTGGAGATTAATTTTGGACAATTATTCTCACATTCATCTGAAACACTTAGTTAAGGATGTTCTCAACTGATCTGCTCAACAAGCGCAGAACGCTTTGACACATTTACAAATTCATTTTTTAACGGAAAGATATAAAATTGGAAAGCCTGACTCTGGAAGCGATTTGGAATCGAACTGTTTTTCCATTTTTTGATCCATCCAATACCTATTGAGTTAGAAGCGATTTGGATCACGTGACACGGCATTTTTCTCCCCTTATTGACTGGATTTTCTTCTTTCGTTCGAAAGTTCAGTTCAAAATGACTACTTTGACAATATTTTCTGAAAGGTCTATTGCGTTTACAAGAAAACGAGAAAAACAGCTCGATGACATAGTTTCTGAATAAGAACACCTGCTAGTTTCATGCGTTTCCGAACAAAAATGAATTAAAACTTATGTCAGAAAGTTGATCCTTTGAATTTGAGAACAGCCTTAATAAGGGAAACATTCAAACCTTCAAACAACGTGTTTCTCCAGTAGAGTTGAATAACTTATTTTAAAATGCGCAATTCTATCGTCTTTTTACCAAAAATCGCCTAATATTCTTCATGGTTACAACCATATTCAAGTTGCAACAACAATGGAAACTTTCCGCGCCAAACCATGCTCGCAAAACTTTTAGGCAGTAAATGTAGAAAAAAAAATAAACAGTGTAATAATTTAAAAATAATAATATGATTTTATTCCAAGCTTACGTCAAACTCAGGAGAGCCCTCGTTAAGGGGGGGGGGGAAGAAAAAAATCCGATTTAAATTTAAAAAATCTGATTTTAATAACAAAAAAAAAAAATAAAAATTATTTACTTTTTATTTTATTTTTTAAATCATGACTTTTTTACTCCCTCTTTATCAATAATCTAAAGTTATCTTTATATAAAAGCTGTGTTTCAAATTGCCGTATTTCGTGTCTTTAATATTTTTTTTTCTATTAGCAAGAGATTATAAATTAAAGTATATCACTTTTTGTATTAAAAAAGAAGTTTCATTTTTAAATCATCTAAATAAGTGCACCTGAAAATTTTATCCTATTAATTCCCAGGGTTGATAAAAATCATGATTTTTTTTTTTTTTTTTTTTTTTTTTTTTTTTTTTAGGGGAAAAAAAAAAAAAAAAGAAAGTCCTCCGGCCAGTGCCGGGAGGAAGAGGTAGCTTTCATATTCCTTATTTTAAAAAAGCCAACTTATGTTATTCAAACACACGAAGCTCGATTTAGTGGAAACCGAATATAGGAGATTCAATACTAATTTTTATCAATACTAAATCATTATGGATGAGAATTTCGCGAAATTAGTCAGCTTTATCCAAGCTGCTTTTATTTAAAGTAACTTATATTTGGCTGCCAAATTCGGCGATTTCTTAAAGTGCCTGCAATTTTAAGACAACATGGTGGATGAGGCTAACCAGTGAACTTGATCGAGACCTTAGTAATTGCTGTGCACATGCTCACTCACATCGGAATCGATTGATATATACGAGTGCTGTCGCAGGCAAAAAAGCAGATTTTTCAAAATGTCACCCACATTGGATATTGAAATTGCTATATCTGAGCCATTTTTTAAGATAAAGACAAACAAAAAATGCTCCTTAACCCTTATATCAAGGTCAAATACTTAAGAAAGAAACCTTTTTCAATTTCTAATTTTTTTGCACCTCACTTTAAATATAATTTTTTTTTAATTTAATGGCCGCCATTTTGAAACAAGATGGCTGATGAAGCTGGCCAGCGAACTTGGTCGAAATATTGATGTATACTATCCAAATGCCTTCTTACATCGAAATAGGCGAATACGTGTGTTATCGCGTGACAAATACAAGATCGTTTCAAAATGTTAGCCATGCTAGAAATTCAAAGTGCTATAATTCAACCATTTTTTAAGATATAAACAAAAGAAAAACATTTCAGAAACAAAAACTGCTCCGGAATCTTTGTATCAAGGCCAAACACATTAAAAAATCTTTTTCATTTTCCAATTTTTTAATACCTCATTTTATTTTACTTATTTATTTTTTTTATGACAACCCTTTTGAAACAAGATGGCGAATGAAGGTGGCCAACGAACTTGGTCGAGACATTGGTATGTACTATGTACAGACCAAGTTACATCCAAATCGGTTCATAAATACGCCTGTTATCGCGTGACAAAAATCAGGTCATTTTAAAATGTCAGCCACAATAGAAATTCAAAATGCTATAACTCAACCATTTTTTTAGATATAGACGAAACAAAAACTGTTCCGGAATCTTTGCATTAAGGTTAAACACATACGAAAAAAATCTTTTTTCATTTTCCAATTTTTTGGTATCTCATTTTAAATTTAAAATTTTTTTAAATGGCCGCCATTTTGAAACAAGATGGCAACAAGAAACAACTTTTTGTAATGAAAGCTACCTAAAAAGATTTATTTGGTCCAGTTACATACAGTGCATGAAATAGAACTATCACATTTTTTTTCTATTAGAAAGAGACTATAATTTAAAGTGTACAACACTTTTTACATTAAAAAGGAAGTTTCATTTTTTAATCATCTAAATAAGTGCACCTGAAAATTTTATCCTAATAATTCCCAGGGTTGATAAAAATCATGATTTTTTTATATATATATGTGACCTGTGGCAACAGTCTGTAAGAGACGACGGCAGCGCCACGAGTCGGCGTAGAAGAATACCTTTTTAGAACATTCGACAGACGCGGGAAAAGAAGGTAAAAGAGGTGGTTGCAAAAACACCGAGCTCTCAACGACGTTTCATTAAGACTCATTAAGACGAATGAGTGTTTAATTTCATTAATGTTCTACTTAATTGTAATTGTATATAGTGTAAATAGTTCATTTAATATATTTAATTCTTAAAGTTAGCAAGTGTTATTATTCGAGTATGAGTCTCCTTTTCCCCGTCACATGAGGGCTTGAGCCGGGATTGGATTATTTTTGTTTTCAATTCTCTACCCTAGACAAGACAAGTATCATTTTTATAACGACGCCAAAATTCTTTCAGAAAGTAAGCCGGAGCTGTAAATTTATAAAGATCATGTCGTGTGTGAAGAATACAATTTTTTTTTCTACAGCCTTGGCGACTGGCCAACTCTTCAGTTATTTTGAAATAACTGCAGCAATATATTATTCCAAACTGGAAATAAATTGATTCATCTCTTTTCAACGACAGAAATTAGTGGGTGAGTACTGTTTACTGTTTTTTTTCTTTGCATCATGATTTTAAATGACATTCTAGTCATCGCTTTTGCATTGAAAAACGAAAAGACGAATCGAATAAAATTATTACATAAACTTTTGTTTTCATCTGAAGGCGATCGTTTAAATCGCTCGCGAATAAGAGCATTTACGGGATTTCCATTCTGTGAAACCGATGATGAATTTACGAGTAAAGTAGAGGAAACCGCTAAAAATTTTTCTTTACTTGAACTTATAACAATTGCCACTATTTTACGCATCGAAATAGATGGCACAGAAACTGAGTTATCTAAACGCATAATTTCATTTTTAACTAATTTGGAATCCCTCCAAAAACATATTGAAACTAATGTCGATACAGATGGCGAATCAGAAGAAATTTTCAACAATTCGCCAATGCCAAACGATAAGTCGAATATTAAAATTTCTGAATTTACCAATAAATGTGCTATTAATGCTTCAAACATTGCTCAGGATTCTATGTTTATGCCATCCGTAAATTTTCGCGATGTTGAATCGCTGGTACCTACATTCAATGGAGAGAAGTATGAAAATGTTCATTTATGGTTGCAAAAATTCGAATCCTTTTCTTCCTCTTTTAATTTAGGCGAAATGCAAAAATTCATTTTTGCGCAAAGAGCGCTCGGAGGCATTGCTTCTTTATTCGCTAAGAGTGAAAGCAACATTCGTTCTTTTCCTGAATTGAAACATGCCTTAGTTACCGAATTTGGTTCGCAGATTAATTCGGTGAAATATACGAAATGCTTAGTCATCGGCATATTAGACAGAAGGAATCTTTTTTTGAGTATTTCTTAATTATGAAAGAAATGGCTGGACGGGCCAATATTGATGATCAGTCACTTATACGTTACATAATCAATGGCATTCCTGATTCTCCTCAAAATAAGTGCATACTTTACGATTGTTCTGATTTGCATGGATTTAAACAAAAGTTGAAAATTTACGAAGAGATTACACACCACTCAAAAAATGATTCTGGTAAAAATATAAATCATTGTCAAAATATGAAATCGAAACAGAACTTTGATAAATTTGTTCACGAGAATGTTCCTAAATTTAAACCAAAACATGCGGATGCTGAAAAGCCAGCATTTCATTCTAATAATTCAAGAAATCAGAACACTAAAATCTGTTTTAATTGTGGGGAAAAAGACCACATTTCTAAGTATTGTTCTCACAAGAACAAGGGATTTAGATGTTTTAGATGTAATTCTTTTGGGCATAAAGCCTCTGATAATAAGTGTTCTACTGAGGCACGTAACCCTAAAATACAAGTGAATAATTTGGATTCCGAGAAAAATTCTCGACAAGAAATGCATAAATTGGTTAAAATTTCGGGTGTCGAAATTGATGCTCTTATCGATACAGGTAGTAATCTTACTTTGCTTCGTGAAGATAAATATTCACAGATGAATTTGCCTACGTTAACACCGGTCGGTTTAACATTAACTAGTTTTGGTAGTGGTAGTACCACACCACTTGGCTCGATTCAGGGTGATATAAATATAGATGATAACATTTTTTCAACAAATATTTATATAATTAGTAAACATCATATGAATGTTCCTCTTATTATTGGTACTGATATAATTACGCAAGGTACTTTGCTTTATAATAAAAATGGTATTTCCCTTAGTAAACCAACATCTGATGATAATTTGTTTGTATACTTAGTTAATTCAATTGAAGATCCTCTTGATGTAGATTTAAGTCATATTCGTAACAAAACATGCCAACAAGAAGTACATAATCTGATCCGTAATTACAAACCTGTTAAAACACATACTACTGATTTAAAAATGTCCATTATATTAAAAGATGATATCCCTGTTTATTTGCATGGAACTAAATTTAAACTTGTCACTGATTGTGAGGCCTTTCAAAAAACTATGGATAAAGCTGAACTTAGCGCAAAAATTGCAAGGTGGGCTCTTTTTCTCCAAGATTTTGATTTTGTTGTCGCTCATAGACCTGCTAAACAAATGCAACACGTTGATGCTCTCAGTCGATATCCAGTAATGTTAATAACACATAATGAAATTACGCAAAAAATTATCGCAGCCCAAGCAACTGATGATTTTATAAATAGCATGAAACAAGCGGTTGAACATTCCCCAATTGATGATTTTTTCTTAAAAAATAGTGTATTATATAAGCTTCTCCAGGGCCATGAATTATTAGTTGTCCCTCAAGCCATGTATACTCAAATAATTCAAGACGCGCATTCCAAAGGCCATTTTTCGGTACAAAAAACTGAGGATCTCATTAAAAGAGATTATTACATTCCCAATCTCCATAAGTTAGTACAGACTGTCATTGCGAATTGTGTACCATGCATTTTGTCCTCTAGAAGTCAGGAAAGCCCGAAGGATTCCTTCATCCAATCCCTAAAGGCGATACTCCCCTTGACACGTATCACGTCGATTTTCTAGGACCACTACCTTCCACGAATAAAAACTATAATCATCTTCTTACCGTTATAGACGCATTCACAAAGTTTGTGTGGATTTATCCTGTTAAATCAACGTCTGCCCGTGATGCTTTAGACAAGTTAAAACTCCAACAGACGGTGTTCGGCAATCCACGCCGCATTATTTCCGATAAAGGTCCTGCTTTTACATCAGCTGATTTTCAAACCTTTTGTGAACAAGAACAAATAGAGCATGTTCCAATTGCTACTGGGTTGCCACGTGGAAATGGGCAAATTGAAAGATTTCGTTCCACTTTAATTCCGGTTCTCACAAAACTATCCTTAGACGATCCTACCAAATGGTACAAACATGTCCTCGCTGTTCAAAAAATCATCAACAGTACCAAATCAGATACCACTAAATTTTCCCCTTTTGAATTAATGGTTGGTGTTAAAATGAAAACTAAGGATGACATTCGCATAAAACAACTGTTAGAAGAAGAACATACCAATTTAGTAATGCATGGCAAAAACGAGCTGCGAGAGATTGCTAAAAATAACATTCTCCAACACCAACAACAAAGTAAGCGCCAATATGATAAACGTCGAAAACCACCAAGAATATGTCAAATTGGTGATTTGGTCGCGATCCAGCGTACTCAATTCGGACCTGGACTGAAACTTAGAATAAAATATTTTGGCCTGGACTGAAACTTAGAATAAAATATTTTGGCCCTTACAAGGTTACATCTGTCAAAGCTAACGACAGATATGAAGTGGAAAAGGTTGGACACCATGAGGGTCCAAACAGAACATCCACTGCAGTCGATATGATGAAGCCGTGGTCAACCACGTAAAATTTGACATTCAAAGTGTTTTTCTTCTTCTTTTCTTCCTTTCCGTTATAATACATATTGTGTGGTGCTTCAAGAATATGAGAAAAAAAAATTCAAGAATTCGTCTTTCTACAAAATATTTTCTTTTGTGTGTTTCTTCTTTTTTTCATCACCTGTGTTTACATTAAGAATAATTTTAACAAAAAGTTAAAATTTTGTTTGTGAAATATGTGTTTGTGAAATATTGTGATTCAACTATCCCCGAGATGTCATTTTTTTTGTTTTCTTCAATGCTGCTGCTGAAAAGTGTGTTCCGTAAAGTATTGTGTTTTTTTTTTTTTTTTTTTTTTTTTTTGTGAACTACAAAGACATTTTTTTTTTTACTTTTTTGTGTTTTGCATAAAGAACTTTAGAGCTGTGGACAGCTCTCTTTTTTTTCGTTATATGAACATTCTGTGACTTTATTTGATTACAGACTATATTTTTTTTTTTCTGCATGAAATTTCAAATTTTTTTTTTTTTTTTTTTTTTTTTTTTTTTTTTTTTTTTAAGGAAGAAGACGATTAGAAGATGCCGATTTGTGTTTTTTTTTTCTTTCTGTTTTTCAGACGTACCACTTTAAGACGTATTTAGGTGGGTATATATTTTTTTTTATTTATTTAAGACGAGTACGAAGTAAAGACGGGTACGATTTAAGACGAGTACCATTTAAGACGGGTACGATTTAAGACGAGTACCATTTAAGACGGGTACGATTTAAGACGAGTACCATTTAAGACGAGATGGAAGACGAAATGCCAACCGGCATTGACGACGATTTTCATTTTTTCTCTCTTTATTTTTTTTTTTCTGTTTTATTCTGTGTAATTTTTTTTTAAAGATATGGTATTTTTTTTTAAGTTTGTGTTTAAGTGTATGGTGCGCACGAGATCGTGCGTATCAGGATGGACGAGTGTGACCTGTGGCAAAAGTCTGTAAGAGACGACGGCAGCGCCACGAGTCGGCGTAGAAGAATACCTTTTTAGAACATTCGACAGAAGCGGGAAAAGAAGGTAAAAGAGGTGGTTGCAAAAACACCGAGCTCTCAACGACGTTTCATTAAGACTCATTAAGACGAATGAGTGTTTAATTTCATTAATGTTCTACTTAATTGTAATTGTATATAGTGTAAATAGTTCATTTAATATATTTAATTCTTAAAGTTAGCAAGTGTTATTATTCGAGTATGTGTCTCCTTTTCCCCGTCACATATATATAAAAAAAAAAGAGAGAGAGAGATTTATTTGGTCCGATTACATACAGTACATGGAATAGAATCATCCATTTTCTTATACGATATACTTTCTGATCCGATTTAATATATAATAACTGATAAAATTTTAGATAAGCTACCGCAACGATATGAAGACTAGAGCAAAAGCACGTGGTTTTAAAAGCAAACAGCAATGTCTCCCTCGAAGGTTGCTGTGTTAAGAATTCGCCAAAATTTAGCCATTCGAAATTCAAAACGAAACTCGGAAAGAGCAAGCGGGGAGACAACTTTCGTAGGGAGTCATTGCAGTTTTGATACATGAGTCTTAGTTTCGGACCTGACCAAAACCTACGCTATTCAAGGGCTTTAGTGTTTGCTTTCTTATTTTTCAGATACAACCCCTTTCGGGGTTCCCAAAAATTGCCTATGCCGACGGTATTTCACGTCGCCATGGCGGGGTATTGGGAAAAGTTTTCAACTAGCAATAGTCACGCCTCGGTAGAACCTCATTGGCTATGACACTGCCTCTGCGCAAAGCTGACGACGAAAAGCATGAAATATTACTCTTGAACTTGCATTCTGAAGAAAAAGTGGTGTGGATAGTTTATAAAGATCGTTATGGTATTTTTTCATTAAATTTGCTCTAGCTGTTATGGATCTAACTGATTCTCAGTTCATAGGTTTTCACCTCATCAAACAAATTAAATCAAAATTATGCTGGTTATTGTAATTTACAATTTGATCTTGATTTTATAACGTTATTAGAAGCTTCTATGCCATTTGCTGCAATGAACGAGATTATTAAAAGTCAACTAACCACTCACTGCGTCCAACATCAGTGCTTTAAATATTTTAAACGGAAACACTGAGTTGCGCCTGTGTGTGTCATTCTAAAGAACATAGTTAACCTTCCGTCTACCAGACGGGTCCATTGGACCCGACATGTACATTCAAAATATTTATTCAAACCAGAAATTTCTTCAAAACAAACTAAATGTATAAATCAGACAATAATAAGTTAAATAAACAAATTAAATAGTTTTAAGTAAAAATTCTGGTGTAGAATGTTTTTATAAAACTTGAGTAAAATTTCCGGTAGTTCTAGGGTTAACTTAGTTGCCAAATCTATCGGTTTTTTTACTACCATCTTTTCCGTAAAGAAATAGGGTGACTGAGCCAGTAGTTGATCAAATAAGATCGGTGCTACGGGGTTTTTATAATATTTCCTTTGTTTTAAATTTTAGAAGTAAACTAACATGATTGCTACAACTCTTGATGAACGTCCTATAATAGGCAAAAATTAAATTTGCAGAAATTAAATAGCAACAAAAAAATTATAAGTAAATAGTTTCTTGAATTGCCATTTACCCAGTAGTTGATCAATCGAAGAAATCAGTCGAAAATTCAAAAATTAATCTTTAATATGTCATGCTTAAGCTGTGATTAACAATAATTCATATAAAACTATTATTTGAAATAAGCAAGATGGAAGTGGATTATTTTAACTTAGCGTAATGGTCTCCTACTAATCAAAAACTAAATTTTTACTTTTTCTGATTCATAAAATGGCTTCTCTTATAGCAGGCAGCTGACAATAATGTGGCGACAGGTGCTTCAACATTCAAACAAAACATTATGTCTAGTGCCAGATGTAAAAATCATTTCCGCCTGAAATGGTGCAATATTTTAAAAATTTGATCAACTACTGGAGGGGTATCAACTTGGAGCAGTCACCCTATTTGCTTTATATAATCGCAGATTTTTGTGATTAAATACAGTGAAATTGTTTTAATGATTTAGTGATAGTTAAAAACATTTTGCAACTAGGATTTAGTTAGGGGTTACAAAATTTGTCATTTTATTTAGATATTTAGTTTTATTAATAAAATTAGATAACAAAACAATTCAATTAACTATGACAAGAATTTTTTGTAGATTTTTTGAAAAATAAAATAAAAAAGAAGTTTAAGCCGACACTATAAACTATTTTTTAATACATTTTTTAAAAATGAAACAATTATAACATAGCTGGAAACAAATCTTGTTTAGGTTTTGCAGTTCTTAAATAGAGAAGAACCAACGAAAATATTTTATTAATAAATATAAATATTAATAAATATCTTATTTTTGTGAAATAATTAAATTAATTAATTAATTAAAATTAACTGAAAGGTATCGGTATTTCGGCCTACCAAATATGAAAATTTAAAATTTTTATGAAATTCTAAGACATATTTATTTTCTATTATTTGTAAAAGAGTTTTACTTAAATTAGTTTTTTTGCTGAAGGCGGGGTTTGTGTGCCTCTTCCCAAGAACTACTTTTCTGCTCATTGGAAGAAATGCTGTTTATAACCATTTCTATAATAATAGCCTAAGTCATGTGACTGTCATCAACAGTTCCGGGTTGGCCGCTTCACTTTTTATATGCAGGCGGCCAATTTGGTAATTTAATGTTAGCCGGGCGCAGGTGATAAATTGCCAAATATTATTCCATCGCCATCATGTCATCAGTATTATAATAGTCCACTTCATGCGACTGTCATAAACAATTTTTCGCGAGGCAAATTGAAACAAAGCTTTGATTGTTGAAATTCAATGCCATAGTTTTTGGTATAATTTATTACTTCTCTTTTTTCTTTTCCTTTCTTTTTTTAAAAGAAATAATTGAGAGTCATAAATTTAAATATTTCAGTTTTAAGTTAAAGTTGTGCGTTTTAAATAAAACGAGTAAAAGTATTATATTTTAAATGAAATTAATGAAATACGAAAAAATACGACGGGGACATTGTTTGGCGCACCCGGCTAACATTAAAATAGTTCAAGTTTTCTGAATCAGAATCTTCCGATTTCGCGAAGGATTGAGCAAGTAAATTAAATTATGAATAAAAGTAACATGATACTATGCTTAGCATACATTTAAGGAAGACCAAACTGGTCGACAAGGGCGGCTAGTGTAGTATATGCCTATTTAGAACTGTTACTGACAGGGTCCGACAGAGAAACTCCAGTATATAGTATTTGGTAAATTTACTTATGATAAACAATGCTTCAAAAAATTACTAGGAATCACATTTTGTGTTATTATGAAAATGTCACATAACTATAGAAATACCTCCGAAAGAAAAGCAAGAAAAGATGTGGTTAAGTTACGGCAGAGTAAGCGGTAGTGCTTTAAGGCTCCTGTCCCTGCAGGACCCTTAAGCTGCGAACGGATCATCCTTCTAACTGTTATCAGTGTCGGCGTCGTTTCTTGTAGCCACGCGGTGTTTTTGGTTTTTTAATGACTTTAAAAGGAAAGGGACTGATGTCCTGCAAAAGAGAAACCTTTCCTTCAAGTATGGTTGAGCTCCTTATCTTCTATCCCATTGTTGGTTCCCCTCATTCTTTTGTAAATAAACCGCAGAAGAGTCCTAAACAAAAGATTTCCACGAAAACTGGAGAATGATGGCAAAACAAGCGTCTGTATGCAGCCTTAAAGCACTTGCGACCTAATGCTAAACCTATGGGGAAGTTATTTTCTAATATCTCGTTTGCATTTCGGTATTTTTAAATATTTTTTGCGTTGGATAGCTGAGGTACATCTCTACATCGCAATTTTTTTTTTTAATTTTTTTTTACTTTTTCGATTTTAGTTGCAGATGTTTTTTATAAAGTTACTTTCACTTTCGAAACCGGTTCCGAAAATGAAAGCGTCATTCTAAAAAATATCTGCAGCCAAAATCGAAAAAGTAAAAAAGGAGCGATGTAGAGATGGACCTCAGCTATCCAATGCAAAAAAAATTATTTTAAAATACCTAAATTCAAACGAGATATTAGAAAATAACCTCCCCATAGGCTTAGGATTAGTTCGGGAGTGTCTTCGCCCGCAGAGACAGGAGCCGTAACCATGTGTGTGTTATTGGCCAGAGGGCTATTTATCACTCTCTTTTCATATACAAAGAATCCTGAAATAACTCTGTATTATTTACACCAGAGGTTCCCAAAGTGTGATCCGCGGAGCCCTTGGGGCTCCGCCTATACTTTTCAGGGGCTCCGCGGCGTTCCAGGAAAATAAACGAAACATGAAAGAAATTAGCATATTGCAAGGGAAATTTCTCCGAAAGTATGTAGGAATTTGTATGTGTGTAAAAAAGAAATACATCACTGGGTTGAAAAATACTATATTTTTTAAATCAAGAAAAACTTTTGCATTATACATGTATCCATTTTCTATATAATATTTTTGGTTTAAACTACTTTATTTTATGTTTCTGCATTTAATGTGTTTTAAAAATTCGACTCAAAATAAGCTACATGAAATAGTATTCTGAATCGAATGCACAATGTGAAATGAAAGAGCAAAGACGCTCCAGTTCTGTTATCTTTGCTTGCCGAACAAAAGGGAGAACAGTTTTGTTCTTTGGAGCTCCGCCTATTTATATATTATATTCTGTGTGAATTTACATTTGTGTATATATATTTCTTTTTTTATCTAACTTTAATTTCCTTTATCTGTTTATGTTATTTGTGTATATACTGTTTTTCATAGTACTACAATGTTTGTTGATTAAAACCTCTTTTTTGTAACATCTTGTATCATTTAATAAACTCTCATTAGATTCATTTAATATTTGTATACGTTGTGTAAGTAGCTTTCTTTTGTCTTTTTGCAACTTTAATTCCTTTAATCTGTTATTTTATTTTTATTAATTCTTATTTAAATTTACCATGCCGTTTTACATAATTGTACTTAATTTTTAAAGCAATGTATGATGTTGAAAACGCATTGTTCTTAACATCTTGTATCATTTAGCAACCCATCTTTTAAATTTTGCTTTAATTGGTCTCGGTATTGGCTAAGATTCTTATGTTATGATCCCACATTTTCCTATCAGAAATAAGACTGTAGCAATTTTTAAAATATATATCGGTTCTTTACATTTGTCATCACACTAACAATCTAAACGTTTGCTCGGCTCCACCCATTGCTTAGACTTTTCGTCAATGTGTACCGGCCCAGATGTAAATTTTTAACCCCACCCATACATCCCGTTTTGTTAGTAAGGTATTTCTACTAGTTGCAGTTCTTTTAACATGTATAGTTTTTAACGATATGTCTATTTTGAGGCAAAAACAATGGTGAAAGAAAATTTCTTTCAAAACTATAATTAATAGCCAAATACTTCAAATAAAACATCCAAAAAAAAGTGAACGATGCTACACCTAACAATACAGGTTATAGATTTTGCCCCGCCCACTTAAACACTAAAGCGATGATTTCCTTCTAAATGTATTTTTTAAAAAATGGTTCAAAAGAAGAAGCTCAGAGGCGATTCATTTTCATTGCATGTTTAGAAGTACTAGAAACGTAAACAACGAAAAAAGAATCCGCAATCGCATGATTCTATTACGGGTGGGCGGGACTAACGAATAAGTGTTATATAATTACTCTTGGGCGACTGGGCCTACGCATTTTCTTTCCTTTCGCTAGTATCCTACTGCAGTGATCGTACGCTTAAGTTATTTTTTAAGACAAATATCACTATTTGTTTATGGAAGAATAAATCTAGGTTAAACGCACGAAATTTCACCTTATTTAAGAAGAGATTTTTCCATAAGAAAATACTGGTACCGAAGAATTTCCTGGTCGTGAAATTTCAGGACAAGTACGATTCCTGCTACTGGGATTATACAGAAGTCTCTCTTTATAAACGAAAGCTGTAAAACTTACCCTTTTTTCTGTGTGTATGTGGTTACTATTTTTATCTTTAATTCCGAGTTCATACTGAAAATCCCGAAATAATATTTTTTATTTTAAAAATGGATGTCCTTAACCCCTTAACGGGTTGTGATGCCGCTATGGCATCACATAATTTTAATCCCTAATTGCGACATTGGCACCCAAATTTATTAATGAAAATTTCACTCTTGTTAAGTACACGAAAATAAAATTTTAATGCTTTACAAATAAATTTTCTTGTAAATACTGATGTCATTCAATTATTCAGCATTTTATGAACGGTCACCTTGCACGTGAAACCCTGAAAGGGTTAACAAACTGCTCGAACTTCGCTCGGGTAAGAAGATTTTTTTCTTCTTCTTTACTAATAGCTTTCAAAAACCACAAATTTTTAACTATAATTTTCGCTGTATTTGGCGGATTTACAAGGCAGATAATTCAATACAAAAAAGTGATTTTCAGTCCTTATGTGTAATTTATTGTGTCCAATAATAGTAATTTTAAATAAAGCTTTTAAGGGGTTAAATAATAGAAAATTTTATTTTCAAAATTTCTAGTATGAATTCAGAATTTCTGTGTCAAGAAAAGGGCCAAACTGAAAACCTTGACCCCATGTTGGAAACTACCGGCTCAGACTCAATCTTATTCAGCAGATTTTTCTCTGCTCCATAGGCATAAAAAACATTAATTTGTAAACCATCGAGTACGGTGGGTTTAAGGGGCTCCGCCTTAGACATTCTTCCCAAAAAGGGCTCCGGGAGCCCAAAAGTTTGGGAACCACTGATTTACACCAATCAAATACATATTTCACAATATTTCTGGTGGGAAAGTTATGAATTTTTTGGATCAAAATACTGTTGCCTCAATTCCCGATTTATTAAATTTTCAAAACATAACACCTAAATTCTCATAAATATAAGAATTTTGTAGCATATTATCATTTTTTTTTTTTTTTTTTTTTATCTGGAGAGTACAATTATTAATAAAAGAAAAAAAAATCCAAATATAGCGCAATCTTGATTATCCGAGCTAATTGGGACCACTAGTACCTCGTATATCGGAAATCACAATAGAAATTGTGTATACAAACTCGCCGTGCTCGCGATTATAATATCTCTTAGAATAAAAAAAACAATAGAACGTTTTTCAAATGACAAAAATAAACATACATAAAGTTATGTTTCAGAGCTCAACAAATTTTAAAAGGAAATCAACTACTAGTAGTAAATTTTAAAAAGCAAATTGGAAATTTTTTTAACTATACTAAGTTAAATATTGAATGATGCATTTTCAAAAAAAAAAAAAAAAAAAAAAAACAGACTTTGTTATCGGCTCGGTTAAGAGAAACCTCGATTAATCGAGGTATAACCGTTTGACGACTTCTGATCTATAGTATATTTTGGGATTATAAAAATAGCTGCTAAATAGATGCGGTTTTAATATCTATAAGCATTCCTGGGCGGAATTTTTGTGAACATACCCACAATAAGCTTCTCATAAACTAATATTATATATGAATAAAGTATTTTGCGCCCGTTATTTCTGAGCGTCCCGTGTGGTAGCCCGAACTTTTACCCCTTTCCAAAACCGACCCCGCTGTTCAATGAAATATATGTGAATTTAACAGAATAAAAGATAAAAATCACTTCGGGGCGGGGAAGATAATATTTGTAGCAATGATAAATTTTCGTGTTAGTATAAATTAAAAAACATTTCCCGAATTAAAAGGGATCCTAAAATGGGTACCGTGCTTCCTCTAGCTTCAGAAGTGAACACATTCACGACGGGAAACGAGAATTCCCGTTTACATTCAAAAAACATCGTTGACTAAGGCGTGCCTCTACCTTACAGAAAATGCATTTATATATCATGTTGTCCATGTTTTTTTAGATCAAAAGACATTTTATATTAAATTCGTGCATTGAAAGCTATTTATCGATGCATAAACTTGGAAAACCTATCTAGAACACCAATTTGCAAAAGACTTTCAGAATAGGGAGGACCTTCTACTGTTTTAAAATTCAGATAAAAATTGCCCGTCGGCAGTGCGTTAATCTGGTCCTGCTTGCAGGTAGGTATAACCCTTAACCCCTTGGGGACGAGCGACACGTATACGTGCCGGAAATAGGCCTAAGGATCCTCGTTTATACTCACCAGTAAAATTTGCCTTATTTAATCCGAGCATTCTCCCGATTTGAATAGGCACAAACTTCTGTTTTTTAAAACCGGTAGCAAAGTAATAAACATTTCGTAAAAGGCTCCCGTCGCGAAGGGGTTATGGGTGTTCTCTAATCCAAAAGGGTAACTTTCTGACATAAGTTTTAATTTATTTTTGTTCGAAAATGCATGAAACTAGCTGGTGTTGTTGTTCAGAAACTATGTAATTGAGCAATTTTTTCCATTTTTTTTTTTTGCAAGCGCAATAGATCTTTCAGAAAATAGTGTTAAAATGGGCGTTTTGAACCGAACTTCCGTTGCGAAGGAAGAAAAAGCACTCAAGAGCGGGCGAAAATCGTGTTTGTCACGTGATCAAATTCGCTTCTAACTCAATGGGTAATTGATTGATCAAAAAATGAGAAAAACAGTTCAATTCCAAATCGCTTTCATGGCCAGGCTTTCCAATTTTATATTTTTCATTTAAAAAATGAATTTATAAATGTGTCAAAACGTTTTGCGCTTGTTGAGCAGAGCAGTTAAGAACAGCCTTAATATTTTTTGTGTTACAAATAATTTACGAAAAAACATCCTGGTCGGTCTATGGACATGGTTACAGGCAGTAGCCCCAACTTATAAAAATATTGGGTGAGCTCAAAAATTTTTTGAGTAAAATAACACATACAATTTTTTTCTCCTTAGTGCGTGTGTGTGTGGAGGCGAGGCGGGGGAGGAGCGAATGACTAAAGATGATAATTCGAAGTTAAATTATGTTTTTTCCCCAAGCAAAATATATAATTGTTATAATTCAAGCATAATTTAGTAAATAATTTTATTAAATTATATTTTTATGAATTCTTCCTTATAATTACGTTAATATTTATCATAATTAAGATAAACATTGTTAACTATTGAAAATGCAAAAAAGTAAATGTCAAGAAAAACACACAATTTGTCACCTAATGGCTTTATCAATTCTAGACATTAAAACAGATGGCAAAATATACAGGAAATTTGTTTTTGTGAGAAATTTAATTATACATCCGCTGAAGGGGCTTTCAGTGCTCCTGTAAGTCTAATGGATGTCCTTACTATTTTTCAAACATAATTATTTTGAGAACGTCAATAAAATGAAATTTCATGCCAGCGATTAAATAAATAAATAACGAATTAAATCGATTAAAATTGGGTGGATTGGGCGGGCTATTTATTTACCACGGGCCCACGTAAGTTGGCGCCACTGGTTACGGACATAGAAGCATATACAGTGGGTGATCGGTTAACGAACAGATCGGTTAACGAACCATTTTGTGAGAAATTTTTATGTTCGGATAACGAGCACCTCACAAAACAAAGCCAAGAAGAAGCAATGTTGTGTTTCAGATTTGCTGAGCTGTATTTAATTGCATCTATTGCCGACTTAGAGAACATTTTAACAGTTGTATACGTATGGCCTAATTAATTCATGGGCTACCAGGAGTTTGGGTTTGGACCCTACATTTAAAGGCCCTCAAATTAGAATGAACAGGTTAGAAACATTAATTTTTATATTTTGTGCCCTTTTTAAGAAAATATTTTTAATTGAAATTTAATTATTTTAATTGAAATTTTGTACACAAATTATTAACAGGCTCTAGGCTTTATTTGAGCTTTATCAGGCCCTGTAGTAAACACAATCTTTTATAGAACTAAAGAGTTTTTGAAAAGTCAGAGTGACAAATTGATATGATTTATTGATTTAGTCAATGATCGCAATCCTAAAGATTTTTCAAAGGGCATGCCATTTATTTTATTTCCAAAATACGGCACAACACGGACAAAGCCATCAAAATACGATCTGTCCATATGAAATAAGGACGTATATTAGCCCTAGTATAAAGGGAAGATTTATATTATTTTTTATACATTATTTAGCTTTTAAGAACGATTTAATTGAATTCCCATACAAATCAATGCAAAATCTATCATCGGTCAACGAACAATTCGGTTAGCGAACCCTGAGAAGATGTTAGACATGGTCAAAGCAATAAATAAATAAATAAATCTATAAAAAATTCTTATCTTAATTTCATAATAAAATTTTCAGAAAATTTAGTACTGAAAATTACACTTTTATGCATAGATGCCAACATCTCTTAACCCTTTACTGCGCAGCTTTGCGTATATGCAAACAACAGTGTTTTGAACTTAATAGAATTTTTTTATTCGTATATACCTAGTTCACACCAGAAAATTAAAATAACAATATGCGCTTTAATTAATAACAGACATTCTGTTCTCAAATAGAGCGAAATTAACCATTGAAACTTTATGGTGTAAAGTCAGATTCTCTGTTCTACGTAGTTTCTAGAACATGGGAATTAAAGGGTTAAATGTAAAGTTTTATAAGATAAATAATAATATAAAATAAGGTATTTGGACACATACTTATTACAATATTTACTAATTTGCATTATTTTAGCGTAAAACAGAAAAAAAGCAAAGATTGACGTATTATATGAAAATGTAGCTCTGATTTTTTTCATTAGTAATAAACCTTTCGGAGAATCATATATAATTTTTTCGAAACAAAATCAAAAATCACGGATTTAAGGGTTAATTATTCCGGAGCATGTTTTAACCCGGAAAAAATATATAAGGAACTGTGTCTTCTTTCGATAAGGTACACAGGGTTGCCACAGGCGACTTTTTCTATATTCTGTTCGCACCACTCCGACTCCAACTGCATTACAGACAGCCATGTTTGTGCTTTATAAGTTAAATTTAATGTTTAGAGCTTCTAATGTAAAATCAATTTTGCGTAGCTTTATATTTACTGAAATTTTAATATAGCCATGATTTTTTTTTCTGAAATATTGAGAAATCTAAACAAAAATATTTTGGTTCTGTAATTTAAATATATATATATATATATAATATAAAAATAGAATCCCAAAATATTAAATCTCAATCTGTACATAGTCATAGTGGCTCAATGACCATTCACGTCTTTAATCCTCTGATTTATACGGGCCTCATATGAGGACAGATAAGTATTGTCCTATAAAGCAAAAAACTTTTCAGCATTCATTTATGGAGATCTTATTTGTGGACAGATAATAGCATGCAGAACAATATCAAAAAAAAAAAAAAATTATAACGGGTTCTCATTTATCACAGAAAAGATTTTTTGTGAATAATGAAAAATAATTTATGCATTAGAGGATTAACTTATTTCTTTATTCAATTGCTGAGGTAATAACCCTCAACGGGTTCCAAAAATTGCACCCAGACCGAGAGTTCGTCTCAGCGGTGCGGTACACAATGTGTCACATGGTTGTCAGCACACTGCTCTCACATTTCGTTCCTCGAACAGATACTGCCCGTGACAAGGACGGTCAAATGAAATTTAGTTGTTTGTATTATAGTTATAACATAGCTACTTATAAAATGTGGTGTGAAATGTTTTTTACGATCACATATTTAGATTCGGATTTATGTTATTGGAATTTTCTAGATTTTGTGGCAACTGAGCAAATGCTGTAAATTAAAAATTTTTAAATATTTACTTCAGAATAACGATTAACACAGCTAAAATTAAATTAATTTTAACATGTAATTACCTAGTATCAATACAAATTACTTTCTTTTCATCAATTTTTTTTTTTAATTTTAAATTAGCACATTCGCAACCGCTGACGTGATTTCAGATTCTTTGAATATCTGTAACTTTACGTACAAGAGTTACAGAGTTAGTATTTTATATGTTACATTATTTTCCAAAAATACACAACGTATATGTATTTATACAATCAGTGTCCTATGCATATAGATACATAGATCAGAAGCAGTATTATTATTTATTAATGCATATCAATTTGCAATATATATGCGAATACAGAAAATATTTTAGTTAAATATTGAACGTCCATAGGCGGGGTTACTGTTAAAAAGGCCTAAATAAGCAGTCGCAAATGTGTTATTATTCGCCGGAGGATGAAAGTCATAAATACATTGAACTGTAGCCACGCCTACTTTGAAGATATTTAATTTATAGCTGAAGATTGCTTCTAATTTTACAATGTGTTTTGCGAAATTTTGACTAGAAATTTTTGTGGCAAGTCAAATTGAACTCTTAAAATTCAGCAATAGATGCCTTAAATTTCTTATCTGACCTATTAGTCATAAAAGAAAAGACAATTCGTAAGCTTCTTTTGTGTTATTTTTTCCCTTTTAAAGTCGGGAGGTACCTTAAAATTTCACCATACAGTTAAAAAAATGTCTGTTAAATACCTAGAGTCTGTATATGAAGGACATTTATTCCATTTAAAAGATTATTAAATTTCTTTTCCTTCAAGGTTTATTTATATTTAAAATATAGAAAAGTAAATAAAAGTAATTAAACTAAGGTGCATACAGTACAGTTTTACCACAGTATTTTAATAGCATTTTTTGCTCTAGAAAAATATTACGAATTCCACCATTAAACAGCGTGCTACAAAGTCAAGGATTTAAATATTAAATAGAGATTTTATAATTCAAATGAGAAAAGTGGTGGCAGAAGACCGCTTGTCAGCGTACTTTGTTAAACCGGCTTTATTAGGATTTTAACATGAACGTATAGTGAAGGCCATAAATTTACATACATAGAAAAAATAAACATTAT
This sequence comes from Maratus speciosus, assembly GCA_963932465.1. Lineage (NCBI taxonomy): Eukaryota > Metazoa > Arthropoda > Arachnida > Araneae > Salticidae > Maratus > Maratus speciosus. The sequence goes on along the minus strand of OZ010794.1, from coordinate 481,803,233 downwards.
CATTTTTATTAATTAGAATGAGCGAAGCGAATCCTCTACTAAGCTACACAAATTACATTTTGTCGTACACTTTACAAAAAAACTGTTCAGTATTTTGAATTGACATTAAACATAAAAATAAATTATGATCTGTAGATTTCCGCAATACATTTTTTTTTTTTTTTTTTTTTTTTTTTTTTTTTTTTTACAGAATAACTTTAAAAAATTTATTATTTTTAATTAATTTATTTAACATGTTTTTCCATAACGGACGCATTTTTGCAAATAAAAAATGAAACACGTATATTTTCAGAAGAAAAAATAAATCATGGAGTTAGTAATTACAGATAGAATCATGATTAAATAAATAAATAAAATATATTTTCATTATTCCGCCAAAATATCTCAAAAACTGTTTTTAAATTTAATTAAGGAAAGAAATATTTTTGGACTTGATAGAAATAAAATATGATGTGTAGATTCTGACAATATTATTTTCTTATTTGTGAAAATTCAATTATTTACATTCAATTACAAAAGTATTTTTCAGTGTTAAGAATTCAAATACACAATTTATTCTTATTATGTGAAATCATTTACTCAGACGACACTTACGCATTTTAAAATAATTATATTATAATTTATTTATTTATTTATTGTTAAGTGGCAACAAAAGAATTGTAAACAAATAAAATTAATTGTTAAATTCGTTATATAAAGTGTTATTCGAATTCGAAGGTTGAAAATCGAACCAAATGAAACATATTTACTATTAAGAAGTATTTACAATCGAGTTTTAGCTAATTCTGGAATTTCAGCCTCTAACTCGATGAGGTGGTTGTCTGTCCTGCCGACTCCCGGTCTATTACAATTGTTAAAAACAACATAGATATCTAAAAAATTGAGATTTTTGGGAAACAGTGAAAAGCGTTTATAAAACTTACCTGTGAATAAAAATAACAATGGATACCCTCTTTTGTTTATAAGTTTTATCGGCAGTTTTAACACACACACACACCATTTACTTTCTTTAAAATCTATATTATTTATTAACGATCTTGTGCATTTAATGTTGGTAAATTGCACTTAATGTTTTAACCCCTTGAGGGGCGGTGGGGTATATTTTATCCCACCTACGATTAATGAAGATTTGCACCAGAAAATTTTTATGAAATTTCACTTTTCTAAACTTCGGCTGAAAAAAAAAAAGGGTCGTAAAATTGCTTTTCCTTATTTTGAAATAAATTTTTTCTAAATTTCCGGTGGGAATTCAGCATTTTATAAATGCAATTGCTTGCCCCTTAAGGGGTTAATGTATCAAACGAAAAAAATCGTTTAACCCTTTCAGGGGTAAGGTAATTGTATTTGTAAACTGTTGAAACAATTGAATAACACCAGTATTTACAAGAAAATTTATTTGTAAACCTTAAGGTATATTTTCGCTTATTAATAAAAGTGAAGTTTTCATTCAAAAAATATGGTGCCAATGTGGCAATTAGGAATTAAATTATGTGATGCCGTGACGGCATCACCGCCCACATTTCCAATTAAAATGTATCTTTGAATTGAAATTTGAATGAAATACAGGGTCATGAAAAATCGAAGAGTGTGAAAAATAGGATTACAAATATCTGGACAACAAATTATCCGATCAACTTCATTTCATTCTTTGTGCAAAATTTATGTATTTTTATTGTCTTTTATGCTCACTCCTTCAAATAAACAATTTCGAAAATTTTTGTATATCTTTTATCAGAACGAATATTTCGAGAGTCCGAAAAAAATAGTTCCGGATAATCGAGATTACTGATATTCAAGAGGCTTCTTCCCATTATTATTGCCTAAGTACACACCAAATTTCAAGTCTCTATCTCAATTTGTTCGGGAGATAGAGCGTTTACAGACACACACACACACACAGACGGACGGCAAATATTTTTTTCTTCTAAAAATATGTTTTTCGGAATCTCCAGTGTCTGAAACGTGCAAATCCGTCAATTTTTTTTTCTTCTGTTTTTAAAACGATTACAAGACTTACCCAATACTACGTATGTACTACGTAAATTTATCGCAAAATTTCCGCATAACTTAACCGAAATTTTCTATTCTAAAATATCTGTATTAAAAAATCCGGAGTATTGGCAACTCTGTGCTTAATATTTGAGAGGGGGGTTTTAAGCCTGTCCTGTCTGTTCTACAGCCATAAGATAAACAGGCAAAACTGATTGGCTTTCAAATTATTATGAAAAGGGGGGAAATGTTTAACTCTGTTTTCTAGAGTACGAGTACGAGAGCAGTTTAATATCTCCGTGACTTAAAAAAAGGCGGCGCCTTGATCGCACTCTTATTATTATGTTTTCAATTCATTATTAAATGCGACAAAATTTGTGCAATTTGCAGACGATATTTTAAATACATTGTGTTCTATTGGATTCAGAAGCAAACGATTGGCGTGTTTGTTTTGATTACAGAGAAAAATAGAATTTCTTGTTTTGATAAAACACTATTTTTTGCGCGGAAAAACAATTACCGAAACTAAAGAAAAGTTGAAAAAATATTATGGGGATCTGCTCCATCACATGGTATGGTCCACAAGTGGTTTACCGAATTTCGTTGCGGCCGTAGGAGCATAAAAGATGCAGAAAATTCTGGACGTCCTATTGAGATCACAACCAAGAAATGCGCAGCAAAATCCATGATATCGAGCTAAAAGATCGCCGTATGAAAGTGTGTGAGATACCTAAGAAGGTAAACATTTCAAATGACCGTGTATTCAGTATCTTGCATGAACATTTGGGCATGAAACAGTTTTCAGCAAGATCAGTGCCGCGATTGCTGACAGTGGATCAAAAGCGGACTCGTCTAACCATTTCAAAGTAAGTTCGAGCACAATTCAAACGAAATTTTGCGGCTTTATGCTACAGATGATGAAACATGGATACATTCAAAAATGAAAGAACAGTCTAAACAGTGGACTTCTTCTAATGAAGTGCTCCAAAAAAGGCATAAACAGTTCCATCAACCGGAAAGATTATGGCTGCAGTTTTCTGGGACTCAAAGGGTGTGATACTCATTGAGATTGACCATTTGGGAAAAAGGGACACGATCGCCGGACAATATTATGCTGATTTATTAGACCGTCTTAATGCAAAATGGAAAGAAAAGTTGTCCCATTTGTCCAAGAAAAAATGCTTTTTCATCTCGACATGCATTAGCGTACTCGTCTGCAATCGCAGCCGCTAAATTGGTTGAATTTTGATACGAATTGCTGCCTCATCCGCCCTACTCTCCTGACTTTGCCCCCTGTGACTGCCCCAACGGCTTTGTGGAAAGATATTTTCTTCAAATTCTGAGATCATTAATTCCACAAATGCCTATTTCGAAGAGATTGAGAAATCTTATTTTTTGGAAGGATTAAAAAAATTAGAACGTCGTTGGAAAAAGTGTATCATTATGAAAAGAGATTATGTCGAAAAAAATGCATTTTGGTTTGTATATATATATTTTTTCATTTCAAAGTCACGGATTTATCAAGCTGCCCTCGTAGATGGAAATTAAAGCAAAATGAATGCAGTGTGAAGCGTAGGAGTGTTTGACCAAGGCCATCTTGATATAACTTGGTATAATCTAGAAAGCTCTGGTTTGACACATAAGTGCCGACACAGCACCGTGCGAAGAGAAAACTGCGCCCGGGGCAAACTTTCAATTTTTCGCCCCTCCCCCCAACACACACACACACAATTTTTCTTTGTGACACGTGTCACAAAATTAACCAAGTGCAGAAAAATAAGTAAATTTTGTTGAATACATATTTCGCGTTTACTTTGGAACTTTATGTTTAATTTTAATTCAGAAACTCCAAACAACTAAATAATATGAGAAAATAGTTATATTTTGGCAAAGAGAATCTGGAAAATGGATATAGAAAACAAGTATCTAACTGTACCGTAAAACAGTTCCCAATCATTTCGGATTCAAGAAGGAACCCCCATGCTATTTTGAGAGTACAGTAAATTCTGTCTAAGGCGGACTCTGTGCAAGCCGGAAATCTGTCTACCGCGGAAAATTTTTTAAGTCCCGGCGAACCCATAGGAAATAACATTAATTCTTGTTGCATAAGCCGGAATCTGTCTAACGCGGAAACGGAAATGTTTTTAAGATCCCACCAAAACCAAAATTTTGCATAAGGCGGAAAAAAAGGATATTTTAAACATGAAAAGCACTCCGTTTATGAAACTTTAAAACTGATATACATACGTCATATACTCAATGCAGAGAATTTTAATTAAATTCCGTGATAGTTTAAAAAAGTTAATTTAAATAACTAGAAATTGTTTAAATTTTAAGGAATTCTTGCATTTAAAATATGAAATAATCATTTTTCCTATATAGATTTGCATGTAAAAATTATTATTATTAGAAGGATGCACATTTATGAAAATAAGTATTTTCTAAAATACAATGTATTAAGCTTTAAGGTTTGACTCAAATTCGTAGTGATAGCTTACTGTCTCATTCTCGAAGTTGTTTTGTCTGTGTGTGTTGTTTGAGTGTAAACTTCAAATTTGCAAGTATTACAGCAGTAACTAAGAAATTGAATAGCATTTCTCATTTATCTGTAAAGACTTTCAGAATTTCACTTTTCAACCGATTTACGAGTCAGGACAATCAATGAAAGATCATCATCGTCGAGCAGTTTATTACAACTCAAAATCCAACCTGTTTATCGAAAACATAAAACGCTATTCGATTGACGTATGCTTCATTCCAATAAATGCGTGTTCAGAAAACTCGATCATTGCACGGGTTATTTGTTCTTCGTCGTTTTATCTTGTCTAAGGATATTAGTAAGTGCATCGTAAAAGTGGCTTCGAAATCTAAACCCAATACTCCATCGCTGCAGGATAAAGTCGAAGTTACCAAATTAAAAGAAAAATAATTATTCTGTAGGAGATCTTTGTATTAGGTTTAATTATGGTAAAACTCAAATTTATGATGCTTAAAAAGAAAGAGTTGAAAACATCCAATAGAAAGAGGAAACGTGCTGTGAAAGATGAAGACATCAATACATTAACTTTTGAATGTTTTTCGATTGCTAGAGTGAAAATTTTGCTCACATCTGGACTATATTGCGAAAAAATAGATAAAATGGATTTTAAAGCTTCCAGTGAATGGTTAATGAGTTTCCATAATCTACACAACATTGCCATAAGAAGCATGCTTGTTGACACCCGAAATATGTCCCACAGCATGAAATTCGGGAATGGAAAGGAAACTTTCATCTACTGATTGAAAGATATCAAGAGAAGGACATATATCATTGCGATGATACTGTACTACAGTCAAACCCCGTTAATACGCGCCCTGCTTAATACGCGAAACCGCTTAATACGCGAATTTCCTTCGGTCCCTTGAAATGCGCCTATCTTATGCATATAAAAAACCCCGCTTAATACGCGACCGGTTAATACGCGAACCCGTTTAATACACGAAATTTTATCAGTCCCTGGCAAGAAAAACCTACGTTTAATACGCGAATGAGCTTGGTTCGAAACTGACGAGGTTTTAGAGGGAATATTTTCCTAAGCATTTTATACGACAATTCTTTAAACTATGAATGCTGTTTTTTCTGTCAAAATTTAATGCAACCATGAATAGACATACTAAAAATATCAATTTCAACCTCTCACGGTTAAAGGAGAATTCTTTCCTGGCCGCGATTACTTCTTATAGTCAAACAGGCCAGGAAGAGAGAAGAGTAAATTTTACTGCTAATGAGCGCATTGTAAAATGAGAAAAAATGCTGTTTTTCTCCAGACCAGAAAGTGCCTGAAGAGGTCTCCTCCGATAAGAAGAAAAAAGCGAACTTTTCCCACCACGAATGAGAAACTATGTGAAGCCCCCTCCTAACTTAGAGCGGTAGCGAACTGATAGACTGCGCTGCAATCGCAGCTTAAACACTTGACTCTTCCCATTCGCTGCCTGGTCAGTACTGTAATATCTCAAAAAGGAAGAGGGCCGCTAGTCGCTATCGATAGAATCTAGTCTACGATATCCATCTGTGCTTTTAAAATTATAATCTATCTAGTCTATACCATGGCGAAAAAAGTAAAACGTATTAAAACAAAGGCTCTCTCCATCACTGAGAAGTTACAAATTATAAATCAGTACGATGCCCAGGATGTCTCGAACAAGTCTGCGTTCGCCAAAGAAAATGTCTTATCGGAGTAAACTTTAAGAACTTTGTTAAAGAAGAGGCATGCCATTGTTAACCAAGTTGTTGTTGGGGGAACAAAGATCAAGAAAATAAAACCCGCGAAGTTTGAGGACATGAAGAAGACCATCCACGGGTGGTTTGTTAAATCACGCTCTATGAATATCCCAATAAGCGGCCTGCTAATCCAAGATAAAGCTTCTAAAGTCGCTGCAAAAATAGGATTGCTGGATTTCAATGCTTCAATGGCATTGAAATTATGGCATTCAATGGCATTTTAAAGCTCGCCACGGAATAAAATTCGAGCAAGTGTGTGGTGAGTCAGCTCCTGTCAACAATGAAGACGTCGATTGTTGGAAAACAAATGTACTTCCGTAGCTTGTAAAAAACTAAAGCCGCGATACTTACAACGTGTACGAATTTGGGCTTTTTTACAAACTGACAATCAAGAATACAATGTCTATGAAAGGAATAACATGTCATATGAGTAAACTAGTGACCGTCTTATTCTTTTGCTCGGTGCCAACTCTGGTGGATCAGACAAGTTAAAGCTACTGGTCATAGGAAAATCATGCAACCCGCGATGCTTTAAAAATTTCAAGAATATTCCCTTCCCGTACGGAAGTCAGCACAGAGAGTGGATGATGGGCAACCTTTTTCGACAAGGTTTTGTAATTTATTCCGGCGTATGGGAAAAGAATCGCGCCATGTTTATTGCTTGTGGACAACTGTTCTGCACATCCAAAAGATAACGAAGGGCAGAAGAATCTTCAAGTAGAATTTCTACCTCCAAATTCGACCAGTGTGACTCAGCCAATGGGCCAAGGAATGATTAACAGCATCAAAGTACATTACGAGACTCGCCTAGTACGACGATACCTTCACCAAATGTAACGCGCCAGCAACCTTTCTTGCTATGAGTGTCGCCCTATTATAGACCTCGATGCTATGCGCATGCTTACCGCAGCATGGGAGAGTGTCATATCAACGAAGATTGCAAATAGTTTTTGCAAAGCGGGTTTCGGAAGTAGCGAGGTCATAATTTATAAAGAGCCAACCTTGCACCTAATATTGAAGAAGACTGGCTAGGCACACAAGAAATTGCAAGGGAAGATTTTGTCGATTTAGTCATGTTCATTAATATCGACAAAGATCTATTCACCCCCGAGCTCAAAAGTATGGATGACATCATCACGAATGTAACTGCGACTGATAAATCGGATGAGGAGGAAGAAGATGATGAAACTGCGCGTCTGGCCCCTATCCCCATTCTCCAAAGTTACGGATGCGTTCAGTTTTCTCTGTATACATCGTCACTGGACGAAGGACCCCCGACGAGTAAGCTTTACCATCACCTGAATAGGTCTGTAAACAACGCGACTGCATGTCAAACAGGCCAAAATTGATACAGGATCTGTCCAGGAAGTAATGAGACTAGATTTTTTGCGCCAAGCACAAGGCCAAAGGGGTGTAGCTTGCGGGCGGTACGCGCGGCGAGGAACGTAAAGCTACAAAGTCTAGTGGAAGTCAGTTGACCTTGAGGAGACAAGTGTGTTTGAAAGTGGCGTTAGGTTTTCAGAATTCAGCGGAGTGTCGAGCAGCGATACGCCATAAAGTTTTGTGTAACGCTAAACAAATCGGCTACTGAGATGCTTGCCATGTTACAAAAAGTCTACGGGGAGGATTCTTTGCCCAAGGCTCAAGTTTTTAAGGGGTCTCAGGACTCTTAAAATTGGAAAAAATGAAAAAAAAAGACCATGTTCAACATTTAATATCTTAAAAGGTATTTGATTTTAAGATACAATTTTAATTGAAATAAAATATATAAATATGTTCTTTCATTTCATGTATTTAAAAAAATATAAGATGCAGAATTAGCATTTACAGGTGGCTCCAAACTGTTAGACATTTGTCAAGCAAAAAATCGTCATGACACCTTACGCACACGATTACAAAATAAGTATTGCAACTAGAATGAACATTTTGGTGCCTACTTATACTTCAGATTGTAATCATTACTCTGAGCCTAAATAAATTTGTATTTAAAGCTTTTATATATTTTTAATACAAAGTTGTATTTAGCTAATGCAAAATTAAGAAAATTTCAACAGTATAAACACCTAAAATAAATATTGTTTCGAACAATAAAAAGGAAATTTTAGGTTCAGTTTATACAGACTAATATGAAACATATGTTTTGAAATTTTTATGAAAAAATATTCATAAGTTTTTGAGATATCGTGCGCGTTATGCCCAAAAACGTCATTTGGGGAAAAATGGCTCCAAAGTTTCCGAAACGACGCTTCAGCTATTGAACGTGTATAAATGTAAAAGCCATAACTTCAGTTCTAATAGGAATTTCAAGGAAACAATTATGTCAAAATGTTCAGAAAAGATAGGAGTTTAACATCTAAAAAAATTAAAAATTTGAAAATTTTAAAGTTTTAAGAGTCCTGAGACTCCTTAAGTGACTCAAAGCCTTGAAAGACGGTAGAGAGATCTTCGATGACGAGCAACACGCTGGGCGTCCATCAAGTACTCAAACTTCAGACAATGTAATTAAAATTAAAGCGCTTTTGAGTTCTGATCGTCGCAGGAGTGTCGGAATGATTACGGAGACGTTGGGACTTACAAAATCGATTGTGCATCAAATCGTCAAGGAAGAACTTCAAAGGCAGAAAAATTGTGCCAAGCTGGTTCCTTCAAAGGGACTCAATTCCTGGCAAAACACAGCAACGCTGGTCCTGGCAACGCTGACCCAACCATCGTACAGCCCCGATCTGTCACCGCCGGACTTTTTTCTGTTCCCTCGATGAAAATGCAGCATAAAAGGTCATCGTTTCGTCAACCTGGAGAACGTTCAGTAAAACGTAACGCATGTTCTGAACAGCATTCCAGTTGAAGACTTCCAGGCGGATATAAATGGATGGCAGAGTGATTGGCAAAGGTGTATTAATGCAGGAGGAGACTATTTTGAAGAATATTAAGTGTCTGTCAAATTATCTTCAAATAAACGAATTTTATGGAAACAGTCTCATTACTTCGTGGACAGATAATGCAGCTATTTTGCCAAAATGTAATTTTATGTCATTATCGACTTTATTAAATTTTAACTTTTGTTTTTTATATTGATTTTTTATTATTATCAACTCTATTTCCTATTTGTTCTGTATAGCTAACAAAGATTTTAATTTTGTTAACATTAGTTTTAGTTAACATGGTTAGCAGAAATTTTGTGTTCGTTTTGTTCCATTTTATGTGTCATACATGAAAAATCTAAATTTGAAAAGACTTCTTGGATTTTTATCTAAGACAATAACACTTATTTGAATTTCCAGCTTTCAGACGTTCCTGTTTAATAAGCACATAATGATTAAAACAAATAAAATGTCATTTTATGTCTTAAAAACCCTAAAATTGTCAAACAGATGTGTTTTATTCGTATAAGTTGTTAGTACATGGACCACCGGACGAAAAGGCGCGACCTTCGCTTAATACGCGAACCCGTTTAATACGCGAATTTTGATCGGTCCCTTAATTCGCGTATTAACGGGGTTCGACTGTATTTTATCTTGTGTGCCAAATAAGTCCCTTGTAAAAAGATGAAGCTAATGCCGCCGAGGTAAAACCACCAACGAGTGTGTCACTGTTTTGCTTTTAACGAATTTGTAGGGTAGTTTATAAAAAAAGTTAGTGATCGGGAAATTGAAAACGACGTTATGTTTCAAGAATGTAAATATTGTTAAACTGCCTGTAATTTGGAGATCACTCAGAAAAAATACTGGTTGTCGATTGTTTTAATGGAGGGCTGGCTGAAGGAGTTCAACAGACAAATGATTGAAGAAACTAAAAAATAAAATTTGTTTCTGGATAATGCATCTTGTCATGCCGAGGTCAAACTGTTGAATATAAATTTATAATTTCTTCCGGCAGATACTTACTGCAGCGACACAACCAATGGATCAATGAGTTTTTAAAATGCTGAAACCTACAACAAAAGATATCTGTTGCGATCGATTATTGCGTCTTTTGATGATTATTCTTTAGCCACAGACCAGACAAAAAACATAAGTGTTTTCGATGGTGTTAAATGGATTGTCAAACTTTGCTCAGAAATGCCGGCTGAAAAGATTAACTGTAGTCTTGGGAAAGGAAATGAGGATGACCACGCTTCTGAAAACGTTTAAGAGAGCGGTGCAATTCAAACAGGACGGCTTGAGAAGAATTAGGTACCTCGAAATTATTTTTCTTGTTCAGAGAAGAAAAAATACCGATAATAAAAGACTTACGCGTTAATGCAGAACACATGGTAAACGGAAAGAAAAAACAAATATCGATAAAGGATTAATTTTTAATTTTTTAAACTATCATGAGAAATATAAAGTATGTAATTGTATTTATTAAATTAAATGATTTTCATTAAATTTCAGAATTAGAGCAATTTCGCATTGGTAATATTTATTTTTGTGTTCAAACAATGTGTTTCGAAATTATTAAAAACGATAAATTTAATAATAATCTAATTTCAATTGAAAATTTCCTTTTAAAGAACATTACTAAAAGTTACGAACGTAAAAAAATATACGATTTGCACATTTTTTTGGAGGGGAAGTGGAGCTCTTTCGCATAAGCCGGAACATTGTCTACCACGGAAAATTTTCTCAGTCCCGACCGATTCCGCCTTAGACAGAGTTTACTGTATATGTTTTTGGCACCAGTAAAAAACCAGAAAGAAAATTATAGGCTCAGAAATAAGATGGTTAACGAAATACACTAAGACAAAGACTTAAAACAAGTTTTAAAAAGAAAGAAGTCTTTATTGATAAATTTGTATTTGGGTGTAGCGTAAGGGACCATGCAATAAATTTGAAACGAAAAATGAACGTACTTTTATTGGGGTAAAAAAATCCCAATTTCTAAATATAATTTTTTTTTAACAATAAAGGAAGAAAAAACGAGGTTTGTAGTATAAATTTGGTGCCCCCACAATAGCCACAATTTGGCGCCCCCTTCGCCCCCTGCTTCGCACAGTCCTGTGCCGTCAGAGTGAAGTCCAGGAAGTGCTAAAATTTTGGAATTGTCGTCCGCAGCCTATGCCATTTTTTGTTGTTGTTTTATGGAGAACAAACATAAATATGAAAAAAGCTAAACTAAGATTTATTTTGACAGAATCCCATCCACCTTGCAAAACAATCTTTCAAACACGTCAACATGAAAAGTAATACAATAACAATAGCAATCAAGAAAAATTAAATATTCAAAAGTAAGTTCTTGACACGGAGCATTTTTTCTATGTGCATTTCCTTTCCCAAGACGATGACGATAACGTATTAGACATCGGATTAACCATTTGTTGCATACTCTGAAACTGGCAAATCCCCAATTTAAAATTTGCTATTTTCTAACTAAAAGTTGCTACTGCTAATTTCTAACTAAAAGCAGCTACTGCTATTTTCTAACTAAAAGTAGCTACTGCTATTTTCTAACTAAAAGTAGCTACTGCTATTTTCTAACTAAAAGTAGCTACTGCTATTTTCTAACTACATACAATGATAAAAAAAATTATTTTATGTAATACTAGGGGGCTCTGCCCCCTACGAGCTACGCTCGCCAACACCCGTTCAGGGACACCAAAATCCAAAAAGCACGCTAATTTGATTGGCTTTAAAAATATTGAATTAAAATTAAAAAAAAAAAAAAAAAAACAGTAGCGATCTCTCTGTAAACGGGTTTCCATTCGTTTTTCTTGGATTGGGAATTTTTAAGACCATATCTGCTGCTGTTAAAAGATACAATGGCTGTTTTCGTATTTAATTAAAAAAATTAGTTAAGCATTCGAAAATAAGCTAATGTAAAATGAATTAAGTAAACAGTGTCATTGTCTCCCGGTATTTTTTAACAGCGCTATAAGATAGTTCTTTTAAATAATTCATTTTAAATGTATCGTTTTAAATCTGACGTAATTTACACCAAAGTTTTATTTCTCTTATTAATATTCACGTGAAAATACTTTTGTTGCTAGAAGGAAATATTATTTGCGCTGTCTTCGAATTCACGATAATAGTTGAAAATATTATCTCAAAATATCAAGTAAATGTCTCGCGCAGATATATTTTTTTATTTAAATTGTTTTGCCATATTTTTTGGCCATTTTAAATATGACGTAATTTCCTCCATTTACAGATTTTAACGCATAGTAATGATTTTTTTATTTTAACATTTTGTTTCTCTTTTAAAATTCCAGTGTAAATATGGTTCTTATGACGTAATTTTCCTGCTTTTAACATGTAATCATTTAATTCTAATTTTAATTTTTTTTCTGTTTACAATAATCCCGTGTAAATAAATTTTTAATTTGAAATAAACATTATTGTTTGCGCTGTTTATACAGTTGGCAACAGTTTAAATTAATAACATTTTTTAAATTTGTAAAAAATATCTCTCGAAATACTGAAAATTTGAATTTAAAATAGAAATAAAACCTCAAAAAATAGTCAAATAAAAAAAATAAATGCAATCTGCACACCGGGAACTTATAACCTATAAAATGATCTAAAAATGATTAAATTCTCATGTATAGTTTTTGCTCCAATAAAACTTTTTTAATGGAACGATTTTGTCCAACTTTAGCATTAAATATCTCTGAAAGTAATTCTTCGATTTGAAAACTGTCTGCATCAGCGTGTTTATCAAATCTTTCTTTATAATACCACCGATTTCCATATTTTTGTATACGACAGTTTTTTTAATATTAACGAAGAAAGGCCATGCTCAAGGCATACTTAGATACTACTACAGGCAGACTGATTTGCGTTTAATGTATGAAGTCGCTCGCCAGAGGACTCTGATACCCTGCCCAAAATTGAAATTTGACTCTGACCGTAACTGAAATAACCTGGGAAGGGTAGATATGTAAACAAACACCAAAATTACGTCATGTCGCCATGGTTACGTTTACAATTCTGCTGACATTCCAATCAAGCTTAGAAATGACAGCTAATTCGAATACATCTGTTAAGTGTTATTATAAACTGTCCATATCAATGTAAATGTAAAGTTCTATTTATTTAAGTGACTAATATAATGTGTTTCTCTTTAAAACTGTTAAACCAACACACATAAAAAAGCACATGCTTAGTCTAAAACATGAATGTCACAAATTTATTTGGTACAACTTAGTTATCCCGCCGATCAATTTCGCCAAATTATATAAATCGCTAAAACACTCGCCAAATTTTACAAATTGACATAATTTTTATTTTAAATAACGAAAGAACAAATAAATTAGTATAACATTAATAAATATACAAATAAAACGTCGAAATAAAAATCACTTGATGACATAAACACGTGTAACTTGCTTACAGTCAAGTGAATGTGACATTTACGATTAAGCATTATTGGCATTTAATCTTATAGTTTGGCGATAGATTTTTGGTCGACGGGATAACTAAGTACCATTTATTTACTATTTTCACTGCTGAAACAATAAAACTGCTGGAAATTTTTTTAATATATTAAAATACTCATAAAATTCCTTGTAATAATTAATAAATGTAATTTATTAAGTAACAAATACCCTTACATGATTTAATCAAAATTACTTGGATAACATAGAATATTGCAACGATATTTAAATCCGTGATCACCATTTCTTTCTCTGATTAAAAATAAGAATATTTAATGTTTAAGGAAGATCGGCCTTTTTTTTTTTTCTTCTTCTTCTTCTTCTTGGTTCGGGCGATATTAAAAACAAATATTTTACCGGTAACAGTAAATTAATAAAAAATAGCTGCTTCAAGTCAGTTATGAGAACTGTAGTTTGATAAAAATCAAACAAGCAAAATAACGACACTTTGGCGCAAGTTAAGTACGTGTTGCCTATATGATATTGGCAACGGAAAAAATCGCGCCAATATGGGGCGAATATGACATCTGTACCGAGAACTGTAGTTTGATAAAAATCAAATTTTAATTTTAAAACGTGTATATGAAACCAAGCTATTTTTATATAAATACGGGACATTCAAAAAAGAATAACAGAACCGGCATTTTTCATGAATGAACCAAACGATCAAGGTAAACAATAAATAATTTTGCTAATCTTAAAAGTATGTGTAACACTAAAATGCTACAATTTGTGTAAAATAGCCTTTTAAATCGAAGGAAATTGAAGAATATAAATATTTAATTTATTACATGAAAATACGATCAATGATTCTGAAACCTCGACGATGAGAAACAAGCTTCTATCTGGGCAGGGTATAAATGTAAACAAAGAGCACGTTGTGAAGTTTTGGTTCAGGGTTTGAAGTTGGATCCGACTTCACTTTTTCGGCGAAATGCGCGGGCCGTTATATATCACAGTAGGCTATGGCCATGCTTAAGCCAAGACTCCCTTATCATAAAACAGACTTGACGATCCGGAGAAAGTCTATGGGTGAAAATGTACCCGATAATTGCCAACTTATTAGCTGACTTTGTCCCGTAAGTTACGCCACCTGGTGTATACTCCTGGTAATACTCCATAAACAAATGCATAGTAAAAAATTGAAAATGTTGTGTTATTGGCAAAATTGTATAAAATATTTTTCGAATTCCAGTAAAATAAAGGCGTAAAAAAAATATTTCGCACAATTATGTTCTGGCTTTAAAAAATGAAACATATCAAAAATGAAGATTTAAATATAAGATTTATTGATATTTTTTCAGGGTACTTGTTAATTATCCCGTCCACCAATTTCGCCAAATTATATAAATCGCCAAACTACTCACCAAGTTCTACAAATTGACACAATTTTTTATTTTAAATAACGAAAAAACAAATAAATTAGTATAACATTAATAAAAATACAAATAAAACGTCGAAAAATTGGTTTTATTGGCCCTTATTGGCATTTAATCTTAAAATTAATTAATTTATGGCAAACCATTATTGGCATTTAATCTTACAAATTGGCGACAGTAATTTGGTCGACGGGATAACTAACAAGTACCATTTTCAGTATATAGGACTTTGCGGGTTATTTTTTTTTTAAATCTTGGCACAATTTGGGCTTCGGAAAGTGCGATTTGTTGGCGATTGATATAAACAGTTATGAAAACAAAACTTATGAACTGTCAGCTTGTTTTATAAGAATTTACGGCACAGATGTCATATACCACCCCATATTGGCGCGATTTTTTTCCGACTCCAATTTTGCGAAAACCTCGTTACCATATCATCTATATCCGGATAACCATATCAAGCAAAATAACGACACTTTGGTGCCAGTTAAGTATCCGGTGCGTATATCACATTGGCGCCAGAAAAAAAATCGCGCCAATATGACATCTGTGCCGAATTTACATGTATAAATTTAGTTTCTAGATATTATTATTGTTTTTTATATACGATTTGTTTATATTTGTATATAAAATAGATAAATGCCTTTTTTATATTAAATAAATTGTACAAATATTGGAAAATATTGCTTCTTTATGTGAAACAGTGAATATATGCTTCCAGAAATTACGTTGCCAAATTTTCTTCTCTCGCCAAGGCCCCTATACTTGAAAAATACCGATTTATTATTATATAATGTAGTATTAGTTAATGTTCTGTAATCTGTTCCACAGTCAAAGTTGACTGCAAAAATGCGATGCTGGAATAATGTGGTATCAAGTATATGGTTTAAAAATAAAATTAATTGGAACAGATGTCATATTCGCCCCATATTGGCGCGATTTTTTTCGGTTGCCAATTTGGCGAAAACATCAACAGCATAAACAACATAATCCGGGTTACCACATCAAGCCCTTTAGCGCAAGTTAAGGTACAGATGTCATATTCGCCCCATATTGGCGCGATTTTTTTCGGTTGCCAATTTAGCGAAAACATCAACAGCATAAACAACATAATCCGGGTTACCACATCAAGCACTTTGGTGCAAGTTAAGTACCTGTTGCCTATATGATATTGGCGACAGAAAAAAATCGCGCCAATATGGGGCGAATATGACATCTGTTCCCAAGTTAAGTACCCGTTGGCTATATGATATTGGCGACAGAAAAAAATCGCGCCAATATGGGGCGAATATGACATCTGTACCAATTAATTTTGCGCCAAACTACACTTACGCCAATTGGCTCTAGGTCTGATTAAGGAAGAATACTCAAATTAAGATTTACAAACACCAAAATCGTAGCATGACAAGAATACGGTATTTGCGGAAAGTTGAGGGACATGTGTAAATTTAAGTGATTATTAAACTTTATTTTTCCAATTTTTTAAGTGTTTATGACTTCAGTCTGTTTTTATGTGTATCTATGCGTGTTTTAACTTTCCTAAAATACTTTGATACATTTTAGGAAAACTTACATAACATATGTGAGTTAAAACAAGGAAATTAATTACGCACCAAACTATGCCCGCCAAGATATGCCAATTGGCAGTGGAGCCAATTATGAAACTTTCCATAGATTAATACATACAAACTTTATATGAAAAAACAGTGAAGCTTTCATCTAAAGTATGTTAAACTGAAATGATCCCCCATACCTTCAAAAATAAAACAAATGATAGGCCAATAAATAAATAAATGAGACTGTGCATTGAAACAAATTGAAGGGGCGATGTTAAATTAATACTGTAAGGTGAAATTAATTGTGAAAAGAAAAGAAATAGCAGAAATAAAATAAATCACATATTTGAAAATATAAAAGAGAAAATGAAATATTTTACATTTTCCGGATCTAGATGCTATCCATTTATTTCAATAACTAATATCACTGAGAAATTCATGGTAAAATAATTTTCTTTCCTGATTATTATTACTATTATTATCATCATTTATTTACATAACGGAATACAGCAGTAAACATTTTTTGTTTAACAGTAAAATAAGTTCATTTTTTAAATAAAATGTCTAGAACATATGAAAATTTTAAGATTAACAACTATCATTCGCAAACTACAAAGCACATCGTAAAGAAAATGGTAAAAGACAAATGGAAAACAAATTATAAAATATTTCTGTTTCTCACGTTAGATGGCGCTAGTCACGGAAAACTATGTGGTTTCTAACCATGTGTACAGCGGACAAAGGAAACTTAGCGATTGCGAGGCCTGTTATTTCGATAAGGAGGCCTTGGCTTAAGCATTTAAATTGGATGAGTTCTACCCGGAATATCTACGCAGATTTTCATTGGTCCATTTCCAAATCAAAACTTTTTTTTATATATAGAAGGACTATAATTTTACATTTTTACTTTCTTCTATCTTAACAAGAAGAAAGTATTGGATTCGTGAAAATTTTCGACTTTCGGTTTTCGACGGATTTACACGTTTTAGGGGTCAGAGATTCCGAAAAACATGTTTTTACAAAATGTCTGTCTGTGAGTCTGTGCATCTGTGAGTCTGTCTGTATGTGACACAAATTTTGTGGGCGCTCTATCTCAAGAACTAATGCATGGAATTTAATAAAAATTTATATTCAGTTAGTCCCTGATATAAATTGGTGCTGAATAGTTTTTGGTGCAAATAGCTCAACAGGTGGCACTGCTATGCAGCCTTTTTCACGATTTCAGCAATAGTTCAATCTCCAGAACTAATGCACGGATTTTCATCAAACTTCAGATTCAGTTAGTCCTTGACATGAATTGAAGTGTTGTGCATTTTGGTGTAAATCGCTCAACAGGTGGTGCTGCTATACTGCATTTTTTACGATTTCCGCAATAACAACTAATGCTTCTTAACAACTAATGCTTGGATTTTCATCAAACTTCAGATTCAAGTATATTTTGATATGAATTAGTGCTGTTTATGTTTTGGTGCAAATCGCTACACAGGTGTCGCTGCTATGCTGCATTTTTCAGAATTTCCACCATAGCTCTATCTCAAGAACTAATCCTTGGATTTTCAACAAACTTTAGATTCAGGTAGGGCCGTGATATGAATTAGTGCTGTTTATGTTTTGTGCAAATCGCTCAACAGATGGCGCTGCTACGCTACATTTTTCTGTATTTCCGCTATAGTTCTGTCTCTAGAACTAATGCACGAATTTTCATCAAACTTCAAATTCAGATATAATTTGACATGAATTGATGCTAAATTAATGTAATTTTTTGTACTATTTAAATGATTTAATGAACGTGATTTATATAGAAGAAAGTTTTGTGATGGCCACAACATACTAGTTTTTAATTACAGCCTGTCCACTATAGTGAGGAGTATTCACAGTAACAAAATGTAGAAAAATTAAAAAGTATCTACAGAAAAGAATGCATAGGACATCACTATCGCAGAATATTAATACACAAATCCAGCAAAAAGCGATGTCGTAAACTCGACAAAAAAAAAAAAAAAAAAAAAAAAAAAAAATCGGCATCTAATGATTCATATGCTTTTATTTGTTTGTAACTAATATAGATACTTAAAATTAAATATAGTTTATAATAGCTCCCTGTTTTATCACATATTATTCATTTATATTTTTTCAAAATAGCACGTATTTTAATTACTTTTTTTTTCAGTTGTTATTGAAAAATGGCAACAAAAAGATATGATAATTTACTATTTTCCAACTATTTTTCTTTTACTTTCTACAGAAATTGAGTACTTCAGTTGCCACTATTAGAAAAATGGCGTTAAAAACTACAAAAAATTAATATCTCAAAAATAGATTGAGATGCAGTTTTCAAACAAATTGCATTTGAAAGCACTTTTTTCCCCTATACGACGGTGTAAAAATTGAAAATATGCAATGCTTAGAAGTTTTAAAAATTGCAGTAGATATTATCAGTATTTAACTGTACAATGATACATCTGATTTGTTTTACGGTTGGCTAACGGAGCGCTATTTTTTAGGGACGACATTTTAATTGTTCCGCGAAGAAATAGCATATCGGGGGGGGGGGGGATGGGGGGGACTAAAAGTCTCCTTACGAGCACTTTTGACAAAAATATTTTTGCAAACTTTTTATGCAGGTTACGAAATCATTGTTTTTAACAGATAAAAATTTCAGAGTTTGGACGATGTTTTTTTTTGTTGTCGTTGTTGTTTTAACTCTAACGTACACAACGACCTCCCTCCCTCTCTTTTTTCGGCATACCTCCAAATCTCGCATAGCTTCATGAAATCAAAATACGAAAAAAAAACTAGTACGTTGTGGCCATCACAAAACTTTCTTCTATATAAATCACGTCAATTAAATCATTTAAATAGTACAAGAAATTACATCAATTTAGAACCAATTCATATCAAAGTATACCTGAATTTGAAGTTTGATGAAAATTCGTGCATTAGTTATTGAGATAGAGCTGTAGGGGAAATTCTGAAAAAATGCATGAGCGATTTGCATCAAAACACAAACAGCACTAATTCATATTAAGGTATACCGGAATCTGAAGTTTAATGAAAATCCGTGCATTAGTTCTGGAGCTAGAGCTACTGTGGAAATCACAAAAATGCAGCACAGCAGCGTCACCTGTTGAGCGATTTACACCAAAAGGTACAAAACATCAATTCATGTCAAGGACTAACTGAATCTGAAGTTTGATGAAAATCCGTGCATTAGTTCTGGACATTGAGCTATTGTGGAAATCGTGAAAAAAGCTGCATAGCAACGCCACCTGTTGGGCGATTTACACCAAAACATAAACAGCACTAATTCATATACAGGTATACCTGAATCTGAAGTTTGTTGAAAACCCAAGCATTAGTTCTTGAGATAGGTCTATTGCAAAATTCACAAAAAATGCAGCATAGCAGCGCCACTTGTTGAGCAATTTACACCACAAGGTGCAAAATGTCAATTCATGTCAAGCACTAACTAAACCTGAAGCTTGATGAAAATCCGTGCATTATTTCTTGAGATAGAACTATT
Source organism: Maratus speciosus (assembly GCA_963932465.1). NCBI lineage: Eukaryota > Metazoa > Arthropoda > Arachnida > Araneae > Salticidae > Maratus > Maratus speciosus. Next base: position 481,783,174 of record OZ010794.1, on the reverse strand, counting down.
ACGAAAATCGTGTAAATGCTGCAAAATGCAGCATAGCAGTGCCATCTGTTGGGCAATTTACACCAAAAACGTTACCAGCACCAATTCATATCAAGGATTAACTGAATCTGAAGTTTGATGAAAATCCGTGCATTAGTTCTTGAGATAGAGCTAGTGCAGAAATCGCGAAAAATGCAGCATAGCAGCGCCACCTGTCGGGCGATTTACACCAAAACTAATCAGCACCAATTTATATTAGGGACTATTTCACTATAAATTTTTATTAAATTCCGTGCATTAATTCTTGAGATGGAGTGCCCACAAAATTTGTGTCACATACAGACAGGCAGACAGACAGACTCACATTTTGTAAAAACATGTTTTTTGGAATATCTGACCTCTAAAACGTGTAAATCCGTCGAAAACCGGAAGTCGAAAATTTTTACGAATCCAATACTTTCTTCTTGTAAAGATAGAAGAAAGTAATAATAAATAAATAAAATACCAAACCATATGTACGTTCATTTCGATTTTCAACGATGCTTTACATTTTTTAAATAAACGGTCACGTGCGAGTATTACTCGCGCTCAGAGGGTTCCGTACAATAAATATATGAATTATTAACTGTATTAACTAAATGGCTTGTCAGTGAGAGGGTTAAAAAAATCGCTCCTAAAATATTAATAAGACTTTGTAAATAACTATACAACGTAGGGTTGGGTATAGCTGTATATACTAGAAAAGTATGAATGGGTATACCATAAATGTTCAAAGAGATATGAAGCCTAAATTACTATTCTGTATAACTTTTTATTTAACCTTATCCTAATCTGTATATGATGAGCTTAATTTGGTACTGACACTGACAATAAAAGTAGTGCGTATTTAAACTTGATTTGGCATTTCATAAAACTAAATCCAGCGTACTAATAACCTTTTCTTTTGACAGTGTAAGCTAAAACAAAACCCTTGTTCAAAGTTTAAACGTGGCATTGTGCTAAGCGCGCTTCGGAAGCACGTCGCAAAGTTGGAATGCCACCTTGGTCCGTGCCGCGTTTTTCCAGATAGGTGTTTAATTACCTTTTAAAGCAAGCCACGGGAGGCGTATTGAGAGATCCACTCAATGAAAACTAGTGACAAATCCCATAGTATTTATATGATTAATTCTAACTAAATTAGTCTGTTTTTAACAATTTGACATTTATTGCTTTTACACTGCTACTGGGCATTACATTACACAAATATATCATTAAAAGTTGTTATCTAGGCTTTAAAAGCCGATGGTACATTGAGTACATCGCCTCTGTCATTATGTAAGTCCAAACCATCCGTGTCTTTAAGGGTTAATATAGTAGCTAATTACCGACGATTTTGTTCGAAAATCATTATCAACAATGCTATTATACTTCTGCTACGATAGGTACCTCCAGCGCTCCTCAACACTTTTGCTGATTGCCCGAAAATCGAAATTTGTGTGTAACGGAAAAATGTGTTTTTCTCAAATAGAGGGGGGGGGGGGCATATTTTTGCACTACATTTTCGACGATATCTATGAAAATGTAGAAGCTAAAACTAAAAGAAATGTATTTTTGAGTTCAGCGTTACGAAAGCTTTCACGCGATACCCCACACGATATAAAAATAATTTTTTTTTCAAGTTACTTAATTAGCCCTCTACATATTTCCTAAATATATTTGTGAATGTTTAATAATCTGTAAATATGAGGGTCAATAGTCTTTATTACTTCCCCCAATTTGAACTTTCCACGTTCCATAGTTTACGAGTACAATGGCTATGACAGACAGACACAGGAGTGATCTTATAATGGTTCCGTTTTCACTTTTTAAGTACGGAACCCTAAAAATACGAATATTAACCCTTTGAAGAAAATTCATTTTCGAAAGTAACTTTTATTTTGTGGGGAAAAAGTTTCAAGAAAACACTTTTTTGCTGCCCAAGGTAGTGGCACCCCATCATTAGGTTCATTTAGAAATATTTTCATATTAAAATATTGCGCGGCAGCCCAATACTTATTTATTTCCAGTGTCACTTCTCAATGTTAATTTAACATAGAAAAGCCTATGGAGCTCATAACTTTTTTCAGTTTTTCTTCCCACCGTTTTATCCCTGATGCCGCAATTTTTTTTATTCCTTGCTAATTCTAATAATATTACACATTTAAAACCTAGAAAGTAACACAGACTATGTTTCATTTAGATTATTCAGATATTTTTCGTAATCATTATAAATTTCGCTATTTTCATTGACGGTTAATGGATATTTTCCTATAAAATTTAACATTATTTCTTATTGTTGCAAAAAATTCAAAAACCGTGATATTTTTTTGTCTACAACAATTAATTTTTAGTTGAAAGATTTCCACGTGAAAAATGAAATAATTCTTTTTAAGAATTAAAAATAAGATAAATATGTCATCATAGGGTAAATAAAAGTGACACTTTCAAACATTTGTTAATAGTAATACAAGAAACATTAATACATTGCGTCTCAAAAATATATGGACAGGCGATTTTTTGAAATAACAGTTCAAAAAATGAAGCCATAATCACGGAAAAAATAATAAGCATATGGAATCATAATGCAAGTTTGTGACAACAAAGAAATACAGCATAGGTGTTACAGAATTTTTGCAAAAAAATCAAAATCAAAATAGGCTGTCCTAAAAATATATGGACTTCTCGAATATTTTGCATTTAAATTCAAATTTTAGATCCGTTCCTTTGAATTATCTTGAAAACCTTATATGCTTCAAACTAGCGTTTGAACAATGTGTGGCTGTTAAGATAACAAATTCTGCTCTATTTGTTGCTTTAATTCCTGAATAGTAGAAAACTGACGACCATGAGCATACACATCGCGTGCAAGTACTCCCCAAAGGTTTTCAATTGGAAATAGGTCTGAGCTGATGGCTGTCCAGTCTATGACAGTCACTTGATTCTGCGTAAACCAAGATGTTGTTGAGTGGCTGGTGTAAATCGACACATTGCCCTCTTGGGATTTTCAGTTCTCCCTTCCTAAAATGTTTCCAAATGAAAGCAGGTTGCTTTTAAGGACATTTTAATAATCTTAAGAGCACTGTCGATTATTAAGCAAAGCAATATCCGTTGTTCCATAGAAACAAATCGCCCCTCACACCACGAGAGAATCCCCTCCTTGTTGTCGGCTAAAGAACTCTCAAAATTCTCGTCGCAGATCATGCCAATAGTATGACCAGCCATCAGGGCCATTCAAATTGATTTTATTTTCGTCACTGAAGAAACACTTAAGAATTCATCTTCCCAAGGTATGTGTTTTTTAGTTCAAAGAATGCGTGCATTTCTATGGTGCACTTTCAGCATAGGTGTCCGAAATATTCTTCGGTATTTATGAATTTTGCTTGCCTGTATGCAACGGTGGACAATAGTTCTCGTAAAAGGAAACGCTAAAGTCTTCGAAATTTCACGAACAGATATCTTTCGGATTGAAACTGCTTACAAAATCTCTCTCTCTTGTCGTAAAGATGTTTTTCTTGGTCGTCCTGAACGTTGTTTTGAAATCGCATTGTCATTTTTTGAAAAAAATGCATAAATTCCGGATCTGCTACTCTTCATTTGTTTAGCAATATCAGAAATCTTAACCCTTTAAACGCCAAATTGTAGCTATATCATCAGCAGAGAATTGAATGTTGCGAGGCATTTTCCCATTACTCGACAATTGAAGAACGAGCAGTGATTTTATATTTTGAAGTGGTTACTCCACATGTACAAAGCGCAGAAAATGCAATTTTTTTTTTTTTTTTGATACGGTGATAATAAAAGCAATTCGCTTCATTGTCCATATATTTTTGGGATAGCCTATTTTGAATTTTATTTTTTTACAAAAATTCTGTAAAACTTATACTGTATTTCGTTGTTGTAATAAACATATGTTAGGATTCCATATGCTTATTATTATTATTATTATTTTGTGTGTGATTATGGCTTCATTTTCTGAGCTGTTATTTCAAAAAATCGCTTGTCCATATACTTTTGAGACGCACTGTATGAGTAAATACAGAAAGGTACTTTACCCATGTGACGTCAGCCGCGGGTAAGCAGAAGGAACACACCAATAGGAGTGAGGAACATTTTAAAACTGCTCCCCCTTCGTCCAATAAACAGTCTTTTTCGGAGGGTTTTTCCCCTGCAGAGGCATAGCTGTTGCCATTCGTGAGAAAAGTCCAGTAGGTGAATATGATGTCAAAAAATTAAGATATATTTTGCCGATACTGATTTTTAAGCATGACATTCAGTTACCTCCTACAGATGAGCGCGTAGTTTGATTAAAAAGGTGTTAACTTTGTGATTTATTTATGTTTTCTTTTATTTATTTATCGACGAAGTTTTAATTTCGTTAAGGAATATCACCGGTAACAAATCCTGAACTTTTCTATTGTTTCAAGACGGAGTAAAAATTGAAATTGTCCGACATCTAGAAGTAATTACATTTTCAAAGTGAAATTTATTTTGTAGGTTACTTCGTCAATATGACGTGAGCGTTACACACGGACATTTTTTTGCTGTATAATATATGCATTACTCATAGGTAATTTTTTTTGTATCAACAAGAAATAATAAAAAAAAATTATTTATTTATACATTTTAAAAAGATAGCGACTTTTAACGTTATGTCTACGGCATTTTTTTTTTTTAAATCTAAAAATTTTCCTCGGGGTATTTTGTCATTTTTTATGTGGCACAGAAACGACTGGTGTTGCCGCAAAATAAATACCCCAAGTTAAACTTAGGTAAGATTTTCCTCTTGCGTTTACATCGTCCCCTGCGAGGAAATAGGGTAAAAAAATTAAAATTTTAAAGTAAAACTGGCGGTTTTTTTTTTATTTTATGTCTTACTGTATAACAGTTATACTGTTGTTAAATATTAGCAGCAAATATGAGTCATTTTTATGTACCTATGTAAAAAATGAATGTAAAAATTCACAGCGTTACCGAGTGGAAAATGGAGTAACTAAATTTAAGTAAAATTTGATTTTTTATGCTCAGATTGGAAGTTTTTGTCCAAACTACGACAACCTGTATTATTGCTTTGATTTAACATTTTGGATTAATCATTAGTAAATTACAGCACAAATTGTGATGCGATAATCAAACCCTAATGATGGTACATTCCGTTAATTTTGAAATGAGTTCGTCTGAGAACAGTAGTTATTAAAAGACTTGATATATTAAATTAAAACATAATTTTCAGAACAAATTAAAAAAGAAAATTTATTTCCTACATTGTTTAAGCTCGAGAAAGCACAGATATTAAGACATTTTATTCAGCTATCTCTACGTTTAATGTTAAATTTTTGTAACAAATAAGTTAAACCAATTGAACATTATAAAATAAAAATAAAATTCAGACAATATGATACTTTAAACACCATAAAAACTTAGATTCCGTTAACATGAAATCGAAATAAATCTTGAACTTTTCCATTTTTAAGTTGTAAATATTTGTATAGCAGATTTTGTACAATGTTTATGATGATTGTTCATAAAATGATCAGGCACGTCTAAATTACAAACCTTTAAATAAGGTCTAAGATTTATTTCGATTTCATTTGAACGGAATCTATGTTTTTAGGAGGGTGTTTAAGTATGATATTGTTTGAATTTTATTTTTTAATGTTCAATTGGTTTAACTTATTTGTTACAAAAATTTAACATTAAACATAGAGATAACTGAATGAAATGTCTTAATATCTGTGGCTTCTCGGACTTAAACAATGTAGGAAATAAATTGTTTTCTTTTTTAATTTGTTCCGCAAATTATGTTTTTGTTTAATAAATATATACATTCATTTAACACTGATTTTAGGTATATTTAAGGCTATAATTTCGGGCCCGGGTTACGCCGGTCATTCGCTTAGAAATAAAAATCAAAAGTCTGTTACACAGATAAAGAAACATACAGAGATAAAAAAAAAAATAGAGATAAAGATAGAGATAAAAAGATAGACTAAAGAAAAACAGATAAAGGGAAATAGAGACAGGTATAAAGAGACGCATATAAAGATACAGAGCTAAAGAGGCACGAATAAGAGACATTGATGAAGAGAGAGAAATAAACAGACACAGGATGAATGAATGAGTGAAAATGAATGAATGACTAAGAATGAAGAAATGAAAATGAAATTGTGCATTGCCATGCCATTGATATTTGGTCTAGGAATTAATTCGTGGGGTTTTTAATAAAAAAATAAAGCTTTATTTCAAAAGCAAAATACATAAATACGTTAACAAAAATATTGTCCATCGGTACCCACTACTTTTTCCCATCTTTCAGGTAATTTACGAATTCCATGTAGAAAGAAGTCCTCACTTTTCGAAGCGATCCAATCAGTGATCCATTTTTCTATATTTTCTGAAGAAGTGAACCACTGTCCAATCAAATCGTTATTCATGCAATCAAACAAGTAGTAGTCTGAAGCAGCAATGTCTGCTGAAGACAGCGGGTGGGGTAACACTTCCCATCCGACATTCTCCAAATATGTTTGACCGGTTTTGCGACATGTGGTCGGGCGTTATCTTTCTTTCAATTCATATGGAACCCAATGTGACCTCTTATTAATCATTCCTATTGCTTTGAGGCGTTTGGAAACTGTTGTTTGATCAACCTCTAATGATTTTGCAAGTTCTTCCTGCGTTTGACACGAATCCTGATCGAGCAATGCTGTAAATTCTTCATCTTCAAATGTTTTTGGCTGTCCAGGTCGTGCTTGGTCTTCCAAGCCGTAATCTCCACTTTTAAACCGTGCAAACCACTTCTGACACGCTCGTTCAGCTAGAGCATAGTCACCATAAACTTCCAACAAAATACGATGACTTTCAGTAGCACTTTTCTTCATGTTAAAGTAATGAAGAAGAACCCCCCCCCCCCCCTCCGCAAAAACACTTTATCAGGCACAAAATTTGACATTTTCAGTTGGATAAAAATTGTTGTTGTTTACGCTTAAACCAAATGGCATATACTAAACTGGATGCGCAATAACAGTAGTTTTAAATGCATTGTAAAACCTTCGACTTACAGGTGGAAGTGGTAGCGTGGAACTTCAGTCAAGCGGAAGCCCAAGTAATATTTAAATCAAACAATTTATTTAAATGACATAAGATAAATTAATTTTTCTTGATTAATACTTGAATTACAACTATATTATATTTTCTGGGTACTTTTCAGCTGACGACAATGTTCATTAAAAGGCAAGTTCAACAAAGCATGAAATTGGCATCCAATCTTCTAATTGATTCTTTATCAATAAAGGTTTAGTCCTTGTAAAATTCGTAACGAAAACTGCTGACGCTGTTTCTCGTGCACAACGAACCGTTGTCAACTCCTTTTTACCTCGCGGCCTCGACCGGAGAAATATATTCTGCCTGAAACGGCCGATTCTTCTATCCCTTCGGATCTATCCGAAAACTCAGCCCCCAACTCAGAGAGCAGCTCTCTCCTTGGGATTCAAAAACACATCTCCCTTCCTTTCTCTGTTCGTTCCAATTCACCTTCCTAAAACAAAGGCTATCTATCGGCCCACTCAGAGTCTAGGTTGAATGACATCACTAACAAGCTTCGATATCATAGGCCAAGAGAGACCCTCGCTGCTAGCGTGAGAAAATTTTCCATCTAGTTTCATTTTTAAATTGTATCGGCAAGCTTGCTACTTAAAAGGAATTCCATAACTCCTATTCTTTTCACGCCATGCTCCTTTTCAGTCAACCTTTAAGATTGGTTTAGATGGATTGCTTCTTTTTATCATTTCCTGCAGAACCTTGAGACTTAGGAATACTTTGAGCTGTTATGCTTATACATTGCTTTTCCTATCTAGAGTTCTATTTGAACATATGTGGGACTTTTTTGTGAATTCCATTGGATTCGTCACAATACCCCCGCCTTTAAATGATATTTCGGCTGCAAGACGTAATATCTGCAAAGAAAAGGTTAGCTCATATATTAGAGTGGCCCTCCTTTATATATCTCACTCACCTCTTTCACAAAAAAACTTTTCATACAATTTACTTTTAACTTACTAATGCTGAGTACATTTGATTATGGAATTTCACTTTTAAAAGACAAAACACATTTAAAATTTTACACTATGACATCTACACAAAATAAGATGAAATTTAATATGTACACTTAGTTAAATCGAATTCGACTCACTTATGTACACTTAGTTAAACCGAATTCGACTCACTTGATCCGGCGCTAAATTTCTAACTGCTAGAGCCTGTCATGTGAATGCCTATCTCTATATTTAGTATAGTGTTTCGGGCGTGAATCTTGGTTTGTCAACATCTTTATTTTCTCCGCGTTTTTTCCTTTGGGTTTTTGTCTATTTACACGATAATTTCGCAACTTTTCGTGTCTACCTGTGGCGCTCGCCAAACAATAAGCCGTGGCCATTTTAGAATCTCCCGTCCTCTGACTAATCCGTCTCGTAACTCTTTCATGCGCTTTATTCCCGTCCAAATCCTTTACTAGATTTTCTGATCTGAGATACTTTTTGGTCTCGTTATTGCTACGCCAAAATTCTCTTTTGTTCCTTCTCGGTGTGATTTTCACGGACATATCCCTTTGGTTATCCGATCTATCTATACTTTGATACGCCTTATTTGCCTGTGTTAAATCCTCATACTCATAAAGCGATTTTTCTAACACCTTTTTTGTTTGACTTCTCGTATGGGGCAACCCATCTCATGATCCCCTTTGACATCTTTCTTTTTTCTTTTATTCGATCCTAAAACCTGATCTTCCTTTTTCGTGGGTGATATGGTATTATCCTTCCTTCCCTCCCAATTCTCATATCTCGTTTTTGACCGGGTACCTCCCATTTCCTTTCTTTTTCCCAAGTTCACGCTCGTCAATTTTGAGTTGTCCTCTCTCATCTTATTCTCGTCCCTTCGGGAAGGATTCCCGTTTTCGTGTTTCGCTTTGTTATGGATGACCACTGCATCTGAAATCTGCATTTTTTTTCCTTTTAATATCATCAATTAATTTTTGAGGTTTGTTACCCAAAATATAGTAGGACAAATTGGTCTTTCTGTCCGTCACGATAGCTTTTGTTTTTAGGCTCCCGAGTCCTTCAATTTTTAAAACAACTTCGGCGGTCGGTAAGCGACGAGTATTGTTTATTAACGGCTGTCTAACTCGAATGGTGCCACCGTCTAATTGATTGGGTTTAATAAATTTCCTCGAAATCACATCATATTGACTTCCACTATCTCTTAATGTTGTGCATTCCCTTCCGTTGATTAGCGCGCGGCTTAGATAAGGCTTAAAACTTTCTTCAAAATTTGTATTTCCGCTAATATGATGAACGCTGGTAATTTGCTCTCCATTTCTTTTGTTTTCGGGACAATTGACCTTCAAATGGTTTGGGCTCGAGCAAATGAAACACCTAATAGACCTTTTTCGCTCAAAGATTTTTTCCCTTTCTTTCTCTATATTTCGTTCTCTCCAGTTAGTTTTGGTTTCATAATGCCCCCTCTCGTTTCGTCTTCATTTTCCATTTTCTCATCCCGCGAATTTTCTTCGAATTTTAGCTTTTTGTTCCACGATTTTTTGACGCCCCTTTTATAGTTTCGTATTCGTCCTGATCCTTAGCTAGTGTTCCTGGATCTTTATATTTGGCCCACGAATCTATAAAATGTTCCCTTAATTCCACTGGAGCACGCCTCTTAATCTGTTCGGTGATTAGCAAATCTTTTAACTCTTTAAAATTAGTAACCTCAAGACCATTTAACCATCCTTCTAGAAAGCTATTTAGTTCAAAAATGTGGTCTTTCCACGGGCTGTTCTGGTCTCGTAAATGTTTATCTAATTTTTGTCTATAAGCCTCGCCACTCAATCTAAAGCGAGCTAACAGGATTGACTTCACATGTTGAAAGTTGTCAACCCGGTCTGTCGGTTCGCGCAAGATCAATTCAGCTATTTCTACGGGCAACAAAGCTAATAAATGCGTGACCAGATCCTCATTTTCTATCCCAGACCTTAATGCCTGTCGTTCAAACAAGTTTAAAAATAGAGTTATATCCGAACGTTCAGGATCAAAACGATGCATTATAGTTTTTAGCGCTAATTTAGGTCTTTCCGATCCGTTACTGGAAGTCGAGTTACGCCTCCCTGAATTTTGCGTTAATTTTAATTGCTCTAATTGAAAGTTTCTTTTTCTTTCTCTTCTTTTTTCTCTCTTTCTAAAAGAAGTAGATCTTCCCCATCTTTCACTATATATCCCACTTGCGTTAATCCAAAGTCGGCATCATAATCGTCCGCGGCCTCTATCTTTTGGATAATCGTCGCGATTATGTCACTTTCTTCTATCTGAACTCCTAATACCTCTGCTAAATTTTGCAGATCAGCCTTTCGGCAATATTCCAATGCCGTTATTTTCGCCATTATCTATCGATTTTATATTCCTACCGATACTACAAAGAGAACCTAACGATTTCCCTCTTTATTTATTTATTATATTTTTTTTCAACTACCTCAGAAGATGTGAATTTGACGCTTCACCGAGAATATTCTAACCTTATCTACCGTTATAAAATGGTTTTCAAACGTATTCACAATATACATAAATAAATTAGCAATACTATAATAAATTTCAGACATTCTACGTTTTAGTGCTAGTTTCGAAAAAGAAGTATAATTTTTCCACTTTTTACATTCCCTACACACACAAAGTATAGAACATAAAAAAAATATTTCCAAATGCTATAGGTAAACAATTTTCCCTATTTTACTCAGAATTGAACACCCCTTGGAACCTTTTCATATGCTTTTTCTATTTTGAATACAAGTATATATTTAGGAAAATCAATCATTAAATAATCCAAATTGATCCTAAAATGTTTTTCAAGCAAACTTTCCTCAAAATGGCACTTTTCTTGCATGACATATATATATTTTTTTTCGCCTTAAGAATCTAGTTCAATTCTAGTTTTCTGTATTCTTAATTTAAAAAAAAAATTTCCAAATTTAAAACCAATGACAAAGGGTATCAGCTCCCTTGTACTATAATTAATTAATAAGTTAATAATTTTCTTCTTTTAACCCTCTGTCTACCAGAAGGGTCCAATGGACCCGACATGTACATTCAAAATATTTATTCAAACCAGAAATTTCTTCAAAACAAACTAAATGTATAAATGAGACAATAATAAGTTAAATAAACAAATTAAATAGTTTTAAGTAAAAATTCTGGTATAGAATGTTTTTATAAAACTTGAGTAAAATTTCCGGTAGTTCTAGGGTTAACTAACCAATTTTTCAATTTTAAAATTTTCATTTACCTCAAAACAAAAGTTTTCCTTTAAAATATTAATTTCTTATCAACATTTCAATTAATTAATAAATTAAGAGCCACTCAAAATACTGAGCTTACCTTTTGTTTTGCTGGGGCAGTTTCTCTCGGGAACTGTTCTGCATGGCACTGCACTGCACCGTAGTCTCCTTTCACTGCACACAGTCTTGCATCTGGATGTCGTCTAGAGCACCTTTTTGGGGAACTGTCCGGTACGATACTGGTGTCGCTTTTCTCTACACACAGTCTTGCGTCTGGAGCACTTTCTTAGGGGAACTGTCCGGCACTATACTGATGTCGTTTTCTTATGCACCCGGTCTTGCATCTGGAGCTCTTTCTTAGAGGAACTGTTCGGCACGATACTGGTGTCGCTTTTTTCTACATACGGTCTTGCGTCTGGAGCTCTTTCTCTTAAGCTAGTCTTTTAATGTTCAGAGTCCTTGCTGTGCATACCACCTTCTGCCACCAAGTTGTAAAACCTTCGACTTACAGGTGGAAGTGGTAGCGTGGAACTTCAGTCAAGTGGAGGCCCAAGTAATAGTTAAATCAAACAATTTATTTAAATGACATAAGATAAATTAAATTTTCTTGATTAATACTTGAATTACAACTATATTATATTTTCTGGGTACTTTTCAGCTGACGACAATGTTCATTAAAAGGCAAGTTCAACAAAGCATGAAATTGGCATCCAATCTTCTAATTGATTCTTTATCAATAAAGGTTTAGTCCTTTTAAAATTCGTAACGAAAACTGTTGACGCTGTTTCTCGTGCACAACGAACCGTTGTCAACTCCTTTTTACCTCGCGACCTCGACCGGAGATATATATTCTGCCTGAAACGGCCGATTCTTCTATCCCTTCGGATCTATCCGAAAATTCAGTCCCCAACTCAGAGAGCAGCTCTCTCTTCTTGGGATTCAAAAACACATCTTCCTTCCTTTCTCTGTTCGTTCCAATTCACCTTCCTAAAACAAAGGCTATCTATCGGCCCACTCAGAGTCTAGGTTGAATGACATCACTAACAAGCTTCGATATCATAGGCCAAGAGAGACCCTCGCTGCTAGCGTGAGAAAATTTTCCATCTAGTTTCATTTTTAAATTGTATCGGCAAGCTTGCTACTTAAAAGGAATTCCATAACTCCTATTCTTTTCACGCCATTCTCCTTTTCAGTCAACCAAGATTGGTTTAGATGGATTGCTTCTTTTTATCATTTCCTGCAGAACCTTGAGACTTAGAAATATTTTGAGCTGTTATGCTTATACATTGCTTTTCCTATCTAGAGTTCTATTTGAACATATGTAGGACTTTTTTTGTGAATTCCATTTGATTCGTCACATCATGTTTGAACAAACAAAACTATGTTTTATAAAGATTTTTAGCAAAATTCACAGTTCGAGTTTACTCTTTCTCCCTGGACTGCGTATTGAATGTAAAAACCCAATGGTCTCGTTTAATTCCCTTTCATTTAACTCTTAGAAGGGCGGCGGTTTATTATTTATATAGCTTAATTTTAATCCCAAACTGTCAAATTTGTACCAGAACTTATGATTAAAATTTCCTTTTAAAATGTACGTGAATTCATGAATAAAAGAATTTATTTATTTTCAAATAAATTTGTTCATAACTTCTAATGAAGTCGAACATTTCGACCTTTTAAGAATAAATTTATGTTGAAACAGGAAAGGTTAAGCAAGAAAAATCTGAAATGTTCTCAATTCTATTATTATTTTACCAGTGGCGGCTCGTGCCAATCTTCACTGGTGGGGCCCGGTCCTCATAACATATTGTAAATTTTTATGTATTAATATTTGTTGTTTAAACATGAAAACAAATTATTTAAAACTAACTATTATTTAAAACTTTTATTTCTTACTTTTGTAAAAAAAAAAAAAATTAATTATTTTTTCAAGTAATCAACGTTAATTTCAAATTTATCAAATTAATTACAATTTTTAACATACCATTAATTGCCATTATTAACATTGAACATACTTTGATCAATCATTATTTAATTAAAAAACAAATATACAAAATAATAATAATAATAATAATAATAATAATAATAGTAATAATAATAACAATCTCACAACGTTACAGAAAAAAATATAAACTTTACTTGCAAACATTGAAACTGTTCAGAAATTAAAATTTAGTACATTATTTAAATAAAAGTTTGGTATGTTTTTAGATGCGCAAATCTTTAACTTTAAATTTAATTACCATTATTCACATTAAACTTACTCTGGTCAAACATTATTAAATTAAAAAACAAATTCACAAATCAAACAAAAAATAATTATCTCATAATTTAATAGAAAAAAATACATATTTTTCTTGCAGAGATTTAATCCATTCACAAATTAAAATTTAATGCATTATTTAAATAGAAATTAGGCACGTCGATTTTTTCGACTAGCAAATCTTTCACTTACTTTTACATCAAATTTTGATATTGTACTAATAAAATCTTTGTGGACTGAAAGAACAGCAAGAGTGTACTTAATCGTTCCTGTCCCATAGAGTTTTTCAAAAATGTTTTAAAATTTTCTCTCATTCGCTCTTGAACTCCAGTATGACACCCGCTCACAACAGCGCACCGTCATATGCTTGCGCAACAAGCTTATCTTTTAAATAAAACTTTTCTAAATTTTGTGTTAAGATTATAGTAAGTCCCTCTGCTGTTTTATCATAGACATCAATAAATTGAACAAACCTTTTCAAGGGTTTGTTGTTTTTTATATATCGTAAAATGATAACAAATTGCGAAGTGCAGCTTACATCAATATAGTTTCGTCAGCTTGTAAATCTACAAAATTAGAAGCAGAAATCTCATTTTTAACTTCATGCATATACGTTTCATATATACAATCCAACAGCTCATATTGTATAGTTTTTTAAGTATTTTTAGATACTGTAGCATTGTTTAAATGGTCTTCCAATATAGTGTCCAGTTTTGAGGCGTATGTGACCAATTCTAAAAACATAACTCGGTTTACGATTTAGCACATACCTGTTCTTCTCAACCATTTCATTATGTTTTTGTAATGAAATCCTGTAACCTTCATCCAACTGCACTACAATATTGACAGTTCCGAAGGTTTTATGCCCCACCAGTGGCTGAGAGGTTCTGCTCTCGAATCTGGTAGACGGGAGGTGCTGGGTTCGATCCCAATCGCGCCCGTCGGCCTAATCGTTCGGAGTTTTCGTGGTTTTCTTCGAACCTTGGATTTCCAAGCGTTAATACGGGTTAGGTTCCCTTAGAAAGACCCCCACGAAGGGCACTCCCCCCTGGGCCTATATCCCCCGTGCAGATAATTGGCCGTCATAAATACAACCATACAACCAACCGAAGGTTTTATAGTTAAAAGCATTATTTAAATGAGTAGTATTCATTTCATGTTTTTTTTTTACTCTTTCAGAAAAATGCTTCAAATCGTTACAGCCGGCCATACTCCATAATTTCATCCCTCCAAACAATAAAAAATAAAAACAGAACAATGCTTTTTTTTTTCTTCACTTGCTGAAATACACAGAAATTTTTGATACCACTGTGTAGAGAAATAGCGTAGTTTTCCCCCATCTTTTCGTTGCATTTCAAAATTCTTCGGTTGATAAGGTCCCAGGCGTTTAATTTCAAGTTTTTCTTCCAAATTCATTGTTGAAAAGGGCATAATAAATCATCTACAGAATTCATTTTTTTATTTCAAGAATTTAAGGGTGTGTTCGAAAAAATATTTTTCCACCCTCAACAGCTCGAAATTTTCTGGGACACTTTCAGACTCATTTTTAAAAGTAAAAACATGAAACTTGCTGAGATGATTTTTGAAGTGATGTTTAAGAGGCCGTGTAGTTTCATTTTTCGCTCAATTCAATAGAATTTGATTTTAAAACAATTATTTTCTCATTAGGACCCCTTTTTTCATCCCCAGATCTCCCGCTTCAGAAAATTCGGTTCAAAACTCCCACTTTGATAGCATTTTTTTTGCAATATTTTCTGCATTTTTCAAAAAATCGACAAGCACGTCCCATTATGTAGTTTCTAAATAAGAGAATTTGCCAGTTTGATGCGTTTGAGAGTAAAAATGAATTTAAAAATAAATCAGAAAATAAGCAGTTTGGATTGGAATACACCTTAACAATAACATGTGTCTCCGTTTAAAGAGAGTACAGAGTACTTAAAGATCGCGTAATTCAACGAATAAGCAGCAATAGTAATACAAATGTCGAGGAATATTTTTAAGAATCCCCGTATAACAAACTTTGGATCAAGGGCACTCTCGCCCAGTGCCCCCCATTGCAAAAAAAATACGGAAGATTTAGCTCTAAAAGAGCAGTACATCGCCAAAATTGAATGACACGTGAGGGAGGGAAATACTCATTATCGCGCCAAATGGGCACAAATGTCTTGTGCCCCGATACAGTAACCTTGGTGTTCAGAAGTAAGTAGTGGCCAGTAAAGTGATTTATTGCCTCTGAGAAAGAAATAGATGCTGAGAGTCGATAACGGATGAGTGGGCACGATGTAAGAAGGAGTTTCTTTGCAATATATTTTTAGTAAACAGTTCTTTTTTTTAAAGTTTTAAATTAAAAATATGAATCAAAATTTTTTAAATGAACAGAAAATTCTAGTGGGGCCTGGCCCCAGTGGACCGGCCGCCCCTGTATTTTACAATTGCATGCCCATGTAAATAAGAAACACGCAGGAGTGACTCTGAGTAAAAAAAAAAAATCTGAAATTCACAGCAAAGAGGGGGAATCTCCTCCAGGAGCTAATTATGCATTTATTTCGCAGCCCTTTGACGAAATTCGCGTTTTTTCGCCCTTCCTTGGCGAATTTCGCTATCTCTTAGTGAAATTTGGGTTTTTCTGCGATTCTTCGACGAAATTAAATTTTTTCGGCCATCCTTCATCGAAATTCGCGATATTTTTTTATGTCCAAGTTTTCGGACCGATGACCTTTTTTTTTTTTTTTTTTTTTTTAAAATTTTCGGAGCCGAATGCTTTAAATTTTCGGAAAATTCGGAACAGAATCACCCCTGTCAGAAAGAGTAGTTCAATAGCTAATTTTTATCCATACGCCAAAACAATAATTAATATTTTGTTTGTTTTGAAATAATACAGTGAAAAATCTATTTTTTTACGTCCATAAATCAGAGAAGGTGGAATAATAAGGGTAAAATGATATTCCGGTTATTAGCTATATAATTTTCTGGTCATGAAGATCAGTTTTAGTAAACCATGATATTCACAAAAACTTAAGATAAAAAAAATACTCAACAAATTCACAATTAAATTTATTTAATAACTTTAAACACATTTATATTTTCCATTATTATATGATCACTAGATAATGTAATATTTCATAAAAGTACGAAGAAAATTATAATAATAACAACAATAATTTTGAAAATAAAACACTAAGAGATATTGCAATATATCTTAATACTTATTGGTTATCTTTGGATGCATTTTCCAGTTGGCAATTTTTTACCATCACTAGGGAGCTCGGCCCCCTACGAGCTACGCTCGCCAACCCCCGCCCAGACACCGCAGAATCTAAATGCACGCTAATTTGATCGGCTTTAAAAAGATTTCGAAAGATTGAATTATAATGTAAAAAGCAGTGGCGATCTCCCTATAAACGAGTTTCTATTCATTTGTCTTTGATTGGGGAATTTTAACGCCAAATCCGCTGCGGTACTGCTTGATTATCTCGTCGACCAATTTCGCCAAATTATATAAATCGCCAAATTATACAAATTGACATAATTTTTTATTTTAAATAACAATAGAACAAATAAATTCGTACAACATTAATAAAAATACAAATAAAACGTTGAATAAAAATAACTTGATGACGTAGATACGTGTAACAACATTTCAAAATAAGCTAATATAAAAGGAATTAAGTAAACAGAGTCTTTGTCTCCTTGTATTTTTTAACAAAGCGAAAAGAAAGTTCTTTTAAATGAGACATTTTAAATTAATCGTTTTTAATCTAACGTAATTTTTACCAAGCTATTTTTTTCTCTTTTAAATATTCACGTGAAGATACTTTTGTTAGAAATGAAATATTATTTGCGCTTTCCTAACAAAAATAGTTGAAAAGATCCTCTCAAAATATTAAATAAATGTCTAGCGCAATTTCTAAATTTGAACTTTTTTGCAATATTATTTTGTGTTCATTTTATGTAATAACTATAATGTGACGTAAATATGACGTAATTTCTCCCACGACTTCTAACGCATGTTAATGAACTTATTATTTTACAATATCCTTTCTCTTTTAAAATTCACGTGTGTACTTTTTATGACATAATTTTTAATAAATTCCTGCTTTTTATACGTAATTATTTAATTTTAATTTGAAAGTTTTTTTCCTGTTTATAATAGTCACGTGTAAATAAAATTTTAATTTGAAGCAAATATTATTGCTTGAGCTTTTTATACAGTTGGCAACAGTTTAAATTAGTACAATTTTCTGAAATCTGTAAAAAATATCTCTAGAAATGCTGAAAATTTGAATTTAAAATAGAAATAAAACCTGAAAAAATGAGTCAAAATAAAAAAATTAATGCAATCTGCACTCCGGCAAATTCTAACGCATAAAATGATCTAAAAATGATTACACTGCCATGTATAGTTTTTGCTGCTATAAAACTTTTTTAGTGGAACGATTTTGTCCAACTTTAGCATTAAATATCTCTTAAAATAATTCTTCGATTTGAAAACTGTCTGCATCAGCATGTTTATCAAACATTTCTGTATAAAACCACTGATTTTCATATTTTTGTATGCATTATTTTTCTTAATATTAACGAAGAAAGCCCTCCAGTCACAAAAAATTCAAAACCGGCGGCGGCGGTGACAGCGGT
Source organism: Maratus speciosus (assembly GCA_963932465.1). NCBI lineage: Eukaryota > Metazoa > Arthropoda > Arachnida > Araneae > Salticidae > Maratus > Maratus speciosus. Next base: position 481,764,971 of record OZ010794.1, on the reverse strand, counting down.
AGTTACTTTTTTTTAGAATAGAGAGATTTCAAAAATTATTTTAATGTAATTATTAAAGATCGACCGAAAATCCGTTTTTACGGCCCAAAATCTGAGTTTCGGCGAAAATGCTGCCAAAAATTCCGCTGGACCGAAACTATCTGTATTCCAGGAATCTCCTTTCTTCCTTCAGAAATTTTCAACATGACTCATTATGATTTGAGCTGTATCGGCTCCAACGAGACACTCTTTATTGATTGCTATGAACTTCACTGTTTATAATTCTCAGCCATGACTGACTCAAGACGTGAGTGGAAATTATAAAGCAAGCAATGGATATAGGACTAAACTTTGAAGACGCTTTTCACGTGCTCGGTAAAAGCTGCAGGCTAAGAGTAATATATATATATATGTATATTTTTTTTTCGAAACTGCAGACGTGTTTCGAATATTCTTTGAGTATAGTATGATAGAGTATAACAGAGTAGTACTATAACAGTATATTCTAGTATAACAGATCACCATTTATAAAAGTCATTACAAAAGATAAATCGAGGTATGCATACCTAAAACATTTTTGAATTAGATGAAATTCGTATAATTAGAAAATCATTCTGTGTCGTTGATGAATTAATTACATTTTAAAAATAATAAATATATTACAAATCATCAGACATACAAGTAAAATTACATAAATACATTTAATACAATTAAAAAGCAAACGTTTCAAGCTAAATTTTAGCCCCTCATCAGTGCAACAAAACATTCAAATGACAGAAAACTATATATCATGTTTACAGTTAAAAATTATTAGCAGTTAAAATTAAATAAAGTATAAAAATTTTTTAAAACAATGCTGAGTATTCAGGAGGAAGTGCACATGATTCATTTATCGGCGACGTTTGCTTACGAGTGAACACACCTTCCAGAAAAACTCTACTTTTAATATTATTGCAACCGGATCTTATAACTTTCATATTCGTGAAATCTGGGATATGGTCGGTATCCAAAGAATGCTGTACAATTTTAGACTGTAGGTTTCCAGATTTGTAAGTACGTTTATGCTCGGCAAGGCGAATGGCGCAAGTGCGACCAGTTTCGCCAATATATACTGAGTCGCAACCTTTACATGGTATACTGTAAATTGAACCGGTTCTTAGTAAGGGGGGAATTTTAGGTTTAGATTTACAAAGTAAGTTTTTCAAAACATTTTAAGGCTTGAATGATGTACTGATGTTATGAGACTTCAAAAGGCTAGAGATTTTTTCAGAAAGATATTTGTTGTAGGGTAGAGATATGTAAATATCGGGAGCCTTACAATTTACAGAGGATGACACGTGATGCTCATAAAAAATCCTTTTCAACCATCTTATAGGATATCCATTTAGAATTAGGTCACTAAATATCTTCTTTTTTTCAAATTGGAAGGCTGCATCAGTATTACAATAACTTTTAGCTCTATGGATTAAAGTTCTAACGACTGCGATTTTATGGGAGAGTGGGTTCATAGATTCAAAATTTAGGTATTGCCCAGAATTTGTAGCCTTAAAATCGCAGTCGTTAGAACTTTAATCCATAGAGCTAAAAGTTATTGTAATACTGATGCAGCCTTCCAATTTGAAAAAAAGAAGATATTTAGTGACCTAATTCTAAATGGATATCCTATAAGATGGTTGAAAAGGATTTTTTATGAGCATCACGTGTCATCCTCTGTAAATTGTAAGGCTCCCGATATTTACATATCTCTACCCTACAACAAATATCTTTCTGAAAAAATCTCTAGCCTTTTGAAGTCTCATAACATCAGTACATCATTCAAGCCTCAAAATGTTTTGAAAAACTTACTTTGTAAATCTAAACCTAAAATTCCCCCCTTACTAAGAACCGGTTCAATTTACAGTATACCATGTAAAGGTTGCGACTCAGTACATATTGGCGAAACTGGTCGCACTTGCGCCATTCGCCTTGCCGAGCATAAACGTACTTACAAATCTGGAAACCTACAGTCTAAAATTGTACAGCATTCTTTGGATACCGACCATATCCCAGATTTCACGAATATGAAAGTTATAAGATCCGGTTGCAATAATATTAAAAGTAGAGTTTTTCTGGAAGGTGTGTTCACTCGTAAGCAAACGTCGCCGATAAATGAATCATGTGCACTTCCTCCTGAATACTCAGCATTGTTTTAAAAAATTTTTATACTTTATTTAATTTTAACTGCTAATAATTTTTAACTGTAAACATGATATATAGTTTTTTGTCATTTGAATGTTTTGTTGCACTGATGAGGGGCTAAAATTTAGCTTGAAACGTTTGCTTTTTAATTGTATTAAATGTATTTATGTAATTTTACTTGTATGTCTGATGATTTGTAATATATTTATTATTTTTAACTCGTATATCAGACGTTAAACAATGATTAATTATTTTAATTACATTTTATTTTATATGAAAATAAAAAGTTTTGGTCAGAGACACAGACATCCAACTTGGGCCACACATATAATTAATTAATAATTATGTTTATTTATGTATGTATTGATTACTTAATTTCTTTGGACATTTTCGTTTTCGGCCAAAAAGAGGAAGATTACCGAAATTCGGTTTCGGTCGATCCTTAGCAATTATAAATCAGTTGAATTATGTTTTCCATTGAGAACAGCCGTTTTATGAAACTATTTTTTAGTATTTCCTTTGTTATGTAGAGTCATGACAAAAAATGTATACTTTATTATTAATTTGTTTGTTTATTTTACAGTATCAAAATCTTGTGAAGTAATTTTTCGTTTTCTGAGTAATTTTGTTATTTTAAAGAGGACTCTCTATAATTCCAAAAGAACATAAAATATTCGATTTATTTAAAATTTAAATTAAAAAGCTTGAAAATTAAATAAAACAAAATCGAAACAAATACAACACCATAAACAATTTTAAAGAACAGAAATAATATATTTATATAAAGAGCTTTATATGTTCCACTCAAAAAAAAAAAAAAAATATATATATATATTTCATTAAATAAAACAATATACCAGCAATATTCACTTTCAGAAACCCATGAATAAAAACACTTTTTTTTTTTTTTTTTTTTTTTTGCTAGTACATAATTTGATTATAAATAAATTCTTCTTCACTATGATTTTCCTTGGATAACTGACAATTAATTAAAAACTCGAAACTGCCTTTTCTGATTGCTGTAGGTGTAAAGCAAAAAAAAAAAAAAAAAAAAAAAATAGCATAACATATTTACTATGTAGTTAATACATAAAAGACAAGAGTTCAAAATATGTATTCGATTTATTTAAACAAGTTACTCAAAAATTCAAATTATATGAAATTTTTATTGATTTAATTACGTGATTTTTTTTAAAAATTCACATTGCTAACAAGACATAAAACCAACAAAGTGAAACAGTATCCAGGCCAGGGTTCGACCTGGGTCTTTGGTTCAGCGCACCAATGCTCTTCCATCTAAGCCATCTGGAATGACGCACATAGCCTGTCACCCTTTACTCTTAAATGCTGGTAAGGTTGCAACTGCAGCACAAGATGTTGCGGTTGCAGCCTTACCAGCATTTAAGAGTAAAGGGTGCCAGGCTAGGTGTGTCGTTCCAGGTGGCTCAGATGTGCTGCGGTTGCAGCCTTACCAGCATTTAAGAGTAAAGGTAAACCAGGTTAGGTGTGTCATTCCAGGCGGCTCAGATGTGCTGCGATTGCAGCCTTACCAGCATTTAAGAGTAAAGGTAAACCAGGTTAGGTGTGTCATTCCAGGCGGCTCAGATGTGCTGCGATTGCAGCCTTACCAGCATTTAAGAGTAAAAGGTGCCAGGCTAGGTGTGTCATTTCTAGGTGGTTCAGATGGAAGAGCGTTGGTGCGCTGAACCAAAGACCCAGGTTTATATCCTGTCCCAGATACTCTTTCACTTTGTTGGTTTTATGCCTTGTTAGCAATGCAAATTTTAAAAAATCACATAATTAAATTTAGATTTCTTAGGCATAAGTCATTGTTTAAAATTATTAACTTTTTATTGATATTATAAATATTTCTTTTAAGGGAAGTATAAATCTAAGTTCAAATTAACCAATATTTCAAACTATCCAAATGTGAATTTTAGAGAGTCGAAACCCTTTTGTTTCTTGGAGGGGGAAAAGAAGTTCCAAGGATATGTAAGCTGAAATAACCAATAAGTATCAATATTTTTGTACTATTGTTATTTTGTAACTTTTGGTCTTGGTAGAATTTGCATAGATCTCACTTTACAAACAAACATGCAAAAACTCGCTACATTAATACACGGTGAACTTTTTTTACACAATCAAATAATAGGTAAAAGATTTATAGGAGGTCAAAAATAAATCATAGAGTTTCATGAGGTACATAAATAAATTTTTAAAAGTGTTTCTTTATGATATTTCTCATTTTTTTTAAAGTTGTGCAAAAGAATTCAGTCATTTAGACAGATATATATATACACATATTATACAATTTAGAAACCACACAGAATTCAACACCAAATAATCGTAGTACATTAAAGCTGTTTCATTCTTTTTTTAAAGGCCAGCTTAGATTCCAGCATGGGTCAGAAATTTCAGGCCCAGAATCTGAGTTTTCCGGGTAAATCATAGAACAGCATCCTCATGTAAAAACTGAAATTCATCTGATACATGAACTTTTTTACTGAAGTGGAGGGGTGTAGAGGGGTAATATTTTGAAGCTGTTTAACATTCATTATTAAACCGATCAATCACTATCATTTCTATAAACTATACATTAAAATACATGAATTTTTGTACTAATTAAATTTCAATGTAAGAATATCACACATATTTTCACATCACAGTATGTATTACATAATTTATCTTATTATTTTAAATATTTCTGACATTTATTAAATACAGCTAAAATGATTTGAAAAAGATAATACAAATTTATCAATACTTTTATTTTATGTTAGTGCATAATTTAAGCAATGAAGTTGGCAGTGAAATTACAATAAACATTGTTTCCAAGCAATATTATTAAGACATCTGATATTAAATTTTGTTAAATACTTTTAGGAAGAAAAAGATCTGTAGGTTAAAAAAACGGTTAGTCTTATAAGATTTACTTGAAAAATTTATGTAAAAAGATATAGTTACTATCACAGTAAAAAAAATAAATAAACAACATACAAATACAAACATACAAATTAACAATATTGTTTATAAACTGGTAATACCATAATGAATACTGTATTTAAATGGTAATTTATCTGAACATAGTTGTTTATCAATATAAGTGTGAAGAATATTTCTTTATTATAGCTGTCCCCAAGTTAGGTTGTAAATTCTCACGAAACATTTAAGCATTAATGCAAGCATAATATATATATGTAAGAAATTATAAAGATTAGATCTATTAATTAGTTTTAAATTGTAGGAAAATTATAAAGATTAAACCTATTAATTAGTTTTTGTAATGAATCCCCTCTCAATTTGGATACGGGCCAATGACTAATAATCAAGAGTTTGGCAGGGTAGCTAATTAATCCATTTTATCATTAAATTAATAGCACCACATGGCCCTTTTTAATTGAAAACCCTACTTTGCAAAGTATAACAGAGTATAAAAAGTATGTTAAAGGAAACTCAATTAATTCAATAGATGATGTGTTAAAACACATGCAAAAATGTAAAGAAAAATCAGATTGTTGGACAATGCTTAACCCTCCGAGCGTCTTGCAAAAGGGTAAAATTGTGATGTTGTTTTCTTTGCATTTTGTTTTAAATGCTAATAAAATATGGTTCTTTCAACATTATAAAAAAAAAAACTCAATTAAAAATATGAATGTAATCCTTAAGAGTATTAATAATTCTTCAATGTATTTAAAATTCCATAAATCTATAGAATTATGTTATCTTAAATATTGCTTGTATTGCTGTGAAACTTGGAGCTTAGTGAACGGAATAATACGCCCCAAACACTTAGAGGGTTAAAAAACAAGATAAGTTTGCATTATGGTGCTGTATAAAAGTTAGTAGAGAATGCTTTATACTTTTCAGGCAACCCTTGAGTATGGAAGTCGGTCCACCCCCAGTGACTTGTCAAGAAAGGGGGGAAATTGTATAAAATTATAAAGATTAGACCTATTAATTAGTTTTAAATTGTAGGAAAATTATAAAGATGAAACCTATTAATTAGTTTTTGTAATGAATCGCCACTCAATTTGGATACGGGCCCAATGACTAATAATCAAGAGTTTGGCAGGGTAGCCAATTAATCCATTTTATTGTTAAATTAATAGCACCACATGGCTCTTTTTAACTGGTAACCCTATGGAGATGAGAAATTTCAGAGATCTCTATGCTGGCTCTACGCCACTTGCTGTGTGTAGCTATGGAATATTATGGCTATATGTTTAATTATTTAAATAAAACTTAGCAAAGTGAATTGTAAGGAATTCTGTCATTTCTTTAAAATGTGACATATATATTAAATACATATGACATATACTGGGTGTTCCAAAATTTGGCCGGTAAATTCAGAGGGGTGATAGCAGGCATCGAGAGAAGGAAAAATTATCACAGAAAAAAGGGGGGGGGGGTTACAAACCATGTATTTAATCAAAAATACAATGTTTCATCCTAAATCAATTTGGGTTGACGATAATAACTTTCAGAAAACTGAAGTAGTATCTACCTATATAAAATCCAAGTGTAGGTAACCATTCCATCTATCTGTATATTTAAAACACAAGACTGTTTTGTTAATCATCTACCATGAGCTTCGTACTGAACCGATTTTGCTAAATATTTTTTAAGCTGTTCATTTGCAGATGTGCCCGCACTAGCTATTTAAAAAAAAAATATATTCCTATTTTTATATTTTAATTTTAAAAGTTTTTTTAATGAAATTTCTTCGAACTGGTGACAATGCTCTATTGTGATGAAAGTGAAATAATAAAAAATATTCAGAAAAGTGGCTTTTTTCATTTGAAAGTTATTTTCGGCAAAAAAAGAAAAAAAATTATACACGTGTAGTTTATTTTTATGAGCAAATAAAAATTCATATTTGTTTTGAAAAAAAAAAATTATGGCAATTTGGAAAAAATTAATTATTCACAGATTTTCTTTTCTCTTTTGCAGATTCTTTTTCTTTGAACTTTTATTTTGCTTTATATTATGCTTAGTTCTTTATTACTTAACACAAAAACTTATTAATAATAAAATTATTATTAATAAAAATTTATAAAATGCATAAAAACACTACAGGTAAGTGATAGCTTGATTAATTAACACTTCGATTGTAAAAATATTTTACCTGCAGATTATTTCTTGTCCCTGAAATACCTGTCGCAGACACTTGTAGAATTTTCTGCTACTGGGACTCCAGGAATAGACTTTGATTTTGACTTCAATATTTTTCAACATTGTGTAAAACTTTTGGTCACATTTTTTTTTTTTTTTTTTTTTTTTTTTTTTTTTCTGGGCTAAATGATTTTTTAAAATTCCCCTGTATGACAGAGCTTCTTTTGATTGTAGAACACAATTGCCACATTTACCTGCCTTCTTGGAGCACTTACTGATTGTATAGTATTAATTTTTTTCTTTCAATGAAAATTGCTTTCTTTTTCTGTTCTCTACCTTTAAAAAAAGAAATTTAACTCTAAATATAATAAATTTGTTTCAGATTAGAAATTTGTTAATAGGTACAGTTATTTATCACCAAATGCGAAGGTAGAGACTACCTACTGCAAAAATAAATTCTCTGGATGTTCTACATATTTTTAAATGAATGTAAGGCATATACAGTATGACTTCAAAAATCCAGCATTCAGAAATCCAGCATCAAAACCATCTTTTCCCTTCCCTTTTCTTTTACACTTTCAAGTTATGGGAGAAGAAGAATGGCAATTCTTTATGAATTAAAAACTTCAAGATTGAAAATAAAACTGCAAAAAAAATATTTGGCTTTTTTTTTTTTTGTCAGAGGCGATTATTTTCTGAACAAATTTCCTGGGAGAAGCACTGTTGCTTCACAACGGGAACTACTTTGGGGAAAACTCTGGCGAATGCATGCCCAACAATATATGGGCGGAACAAATTATTGGCAACGACAACATCAATGATGAGGGAGAATTTTCAGGCTTTTAAATTTGCCGTGAAAAGATCGCAATTTATGACCTGATTGAACACGCAAAATCTGAAAATGCTTTAAGTGTCGAAAATAGGATATAGATGATTGGCTAAGCATTGATGAAAATGCATCAACAACGAACAATTTAATGGACAGCGAAATCACTGACACTGTGCTAAATAGAACCGCCAATAACGCTAGTAGTAGCTCAAAAGGTTAGAGTGAACAACCAGCAGAAGAGAAGGTGTCACTAGAAAAAGGCCTAAATTTGATTGGAGAATTAATATATGCATTAGAGAAACAAGACTGTATTTCTGAAATAGACATTCTTCATTTGTATAAAATACAAAAAAAAAAAAAAAAAACTTGCTAAAGAATGGCCAAAAATAATTTAAGCAAACAAAGTTGATATCGATGTTTCTGAAATTACAAAAGAAGAAGTAATTTCACACTTTATTAGATTTTTTTCTGTAACATAGAAAATATCAATTAACGTAAGTTTTTTTATATTTAATTTTCTCTTTTTCTTACTTAATAATGAATTAAATTATGGCTAAAGTCACTGTTAAGAATATAGAACTACTTTAGATATTGTTAGTTACTACTTTTGATATTCCTTCAAAAATCTGGCATAGTCTCTGTCCCGATGATGCCGGATTTTTGAAGTTATAACTGTAGATAAAACTATGAAGAAGCTTGAAATTTTGAAGATCGTAGAGCAATGAAAATAATAAAAAGCTTTTTTTATAATTCTAATTTTTCAATAAAGTTTAATTTCTTGTGAACTTTCTGTTCATTAAACTGAAATAGGTATCCTTTTTAAGAATTAAATAAATTCGTTAATTTGAAAAATTTGTTAAAGTGAATAAATTTATAATGGTAAACAGGAATGTAGTGGAGGGTATACGGGGGTATACGCCATATACCTTCTGGATTTTTTAAGAAGTACTCTCTGTTTCTCAAACAAAGCTAAACAGCATATACTCTAGGCATGACGTTCATGTCTGTAGAGTATACCTTCTGGGGGTTTTTTTACCGACTACAACACTGATGGTAAAGATTTTTTTTTTTTTTAAATAATACAAATAATATTTGTTAAACTGAAAAATTCATTTAAGTGAAACTCGTTGTAAGAAGACTCTACTGTATATCCCTTGTTTTTCAAATAAAAGTACTTTCTACCACACATTTTTTCTCTATAGAGCACATCCTGTAGTTTTTTTTTTTTTTTTTTTACGACTTCAATACTAATTTAAACCATATTTATTATAATATGTTTTGCAAAAAAAATGTTTTTTTTTTTTTTAAATATTGGAAGGAGTTTTGAATCCTATGGATCCTTCCCTTAACTATGTTATTGTTCAATGCCATATTAAAATAAAAGTAATTTTTGACTTCAAATAACAACTATCAGACAAACACATTTACACTATATTTACCTTAAAACATTACCAATAAAAAGTTTTTAAACATCACAGATAACATACTGCATTATCAGCAAAAGAAAATAAGGTATTTACATATTATCTGAGCCATGAGATAGATTGCCAAAAATGGTTGACAATAACAAACTTGGCACTTGTTAGTTATCCCGTCGATCAAATTCGCCAAATTATACAAATCAACATAATTTTTATTAATAAGGAACAAGTATATTAGTATAAAATTAATAAAAATACAAATAAAACATCGAAATAAAAATCACTTGATGATGTAAACACGTGTAAGTCAAGTGAATGTGACATTTACAATCTACCATTATTGGCATTTAATCTTTCAATTTGACGACAGTAATTTGGTCGACGGGATAACTAACAAGTACCGCAAACTTTTATTATCATTGACAATCATGTTCAGAACAGTAAATAAATATTTTTTAATACATAACATTGTTAAAATGGTAAATAATATGAAATAAATAAATAAAATTAATTATAATAAATAAATAACATAAAACTACAAACTATACTATAATAAATAAACAATACAGTTGTAAAAAAATAAAGGTCCTACTGTAATTAAATATAATTGGTGTCATGCTTTGCACTTATCATACTATCTGACCTAGATTGAATAATACTACGTAATAATACTACTAAAAATATTATAAGAAGATTGACTACTTATAATACATTAGGGGCTGTACATATATAACATTATCAACTTTTTGGTAATTTCAGACCCCCCCCCCCCCCCAGTACAATATCATACGTTATCATTCCATGAATATTAAAAATATTTTGTTGTTATACAGTTTCATAGTCAGTTGGGAAAGTTTGGCGAATAAATAGTTTTTATATAAGCTTTTATAGGGTAGATGTGCCAGTAATGGACACCCTTAAGGAATTTCTTAAAAAATTTTTTTATTAATAATTATAATTATTATATTCCAGTTTTTTCAATACTATATTAATCTATCAACGATATTTAACCATTCTTATAGCCTCATTTCCCCATATGAATAGAAATTTAATTTTAAATAACAGAAATATATCAAAACACCCAAAAGCCCAGAAATGGACACCCTCTGGCCCAGTAGTGGACACCCTCTGTTCCAGTAATGGACACCCCATAAAAAGTAATAAATATAATTGTTTATATGACTGTATTTAGAACCAGAATGTAATGAATACATACTAATGAAACAAAATAGTTAATTTAAAATAAATTTAACAATTAAGATACCAATAATTAATAAAATATTTGTGATAATCATTTACTGTTTACATCAATTATTGTAATTATCAGAAGATCGATGTTTTAATTATTTTAGATGGATAGTTTAAAATACTAAATATTAGACAATTACAGCTATCAAATTATTGAAACAGTGGTGGATTTTAAAAGGTATATATATATAAAAAAAAGTTTTGGAATATTAATGTTTAGTTTTGTGTCCCTATTTTAACAATCTTCCAGAGATTACTTGATACATCATTTATAATAATTAATATTACAAATATGAAAGAAATGATATTGTGAGTTGAATATTTCAAATACTAAATAAAATAATTTCAAGATAAAACTGTAGAACTGATGTTTGAGGTCACTGATCTGCAGATTTACTAGTTTCATGAATATTAACCTATAACTTTCATTAATAGTATTGCATTTTTTTTTTTTTTTTTTTTTTTTTTTTTTAAATAAGGATACATTTAAGACAGAAAATGGATTTTTAATAGCTTCTGTAACTTAATTGCTTTTATTTAAACAAAGAGGGATTAAGCCCTATGAGCCCCTCTTTGACTGTGCTCTTAAACAGTATTTTCTGCTTCCTGGCTGGTTTGATTGCTAGATTGTAAAATATGCGAGGTATATATATATACTACATAAAAAAAAAAAATAAATAAATAAATAAATAAAATAAAATATTGAAATTTTATTAATCACATAAAATAACTTAAAAGCAGCTATTTATAAAAGTTTTGGTGTTATTACATTTTGGTAAGTATAATTTAAAAATTAAATTTGATTATTTAGGTTTGCAGAAGCCAAAGTATTTAATGCACTATAAACATTACTAAAATTGCATTTTTAGCAATGTCTACATGGGGTGTCCATTACTGGAAAATGACTAATTAACCATCCCAGTAATGGACACCCCCTCTTAAAACCTTAAAAAGAAATGAAATTTTGTAAATAGCCATTAGTATATAAAATTCAAAGTTTTCTATTGCTACTCAAACAAAAACATTCGAATTTTGCAAGAAAATAAATAATATATAAATTAATTAAACGAAGCCAGCTCTTAACCTCTTCATTAAGATTTTGACAGAAAAACAGCAAAACTTTGAAACATTATTTTCTGCTTCCTGATTGGTTTGATTAAAAGTGTCAACAATAACATAGTTTTATAAAACATACAAGAGGGAATTATAAAAAAAAATAATTAAAGCTAAATATCTATTAGTTATTTTTTTATGAACCAAAAACATCAAGGGGTGTCCATTACTGGCACATCTACCCTATATAAAGTTTATATATATATATTTTATTGTAAGCAGTTACCATAAAGATTATTTGGCGATTTATCATCTGCAGCCAGATAATGGAAAAGTGCCTTAAAATTAAGTTCCAAAAATAATAAATGTTGTATTTTTATTGAAAATACACTTAATGTACATATTTATTATAATTCTAGTATATCAGTGAGAGAGAAAATCAATTACAAAATTTCATCTTTATGCATAAAAACAAACTTCAGTTTGAAGAGGTGTAATAAATATAATTTATCTACATTAAATTTTTACAGGAATAACATTTTTCTATTTGAGTAAGCGTATTCCTTTAAGATCTTTTCATTAGTGATATTAACATATCGGTGGAGGTTTAATAGAGTAAGATCATTTAATTGTTTCTGTGATACAGAATTTTTAAAGTTTTTTTTTAAACCAACATAAGATGGAGAAAGAAATCTCCGCTAAGATGCTGTATATTTCCTCGGCCGCAATCTCGGATTTCTTGGCGAGTTTTTGTTGCCGCTGTTTATCGATAAGGCAAACCCGTTAAGCCTAACATGTGCATAAATCACTGCTTGGCGAGGGGTTTTCAGCCCAAGAAAAAATCCCAGATGGCGGCCGAGGGAATATACAGCATCTGTTCCATCAGTCTCTGCTGTTTCTGTGGTAAAATGTTGCACAGTTAAAAATTTCTATTTAGTCTCATTAAGGGCTCCTGTAAGCATAGAGCCTGGATGCATAGCACCTCTATCCCCCCTCCACCCTTTCCAAAGGCTATCTTGATTTCAACTTACATCATTTAAATCACATTTATGTTGATCTAAATTGCTTTTGTTTATGAAAATTCTTTGGCATCTTTCACATTCTAAAGTTTCTATTGAATCCCATTCGGTCAAACTACTTAATGATGCTTGAGATTTTCTAACACTAGTAAATTCACTGTCACTTTTTTCATTTGGGTGAGTAGCTAAATGGGCTTCCATATCAGCTTTGTTTGGAAATGTGATATCGCAAATACTACAAAAGTTTTTTTCATTTGTGTGAGTAAGCATATGCCTTCTGAAACTTTTTCTTGTAGTATATGACTTCTGACAGGCTTCACATGAAAACGGCTTTTGAATAGCATGGCACAGCATATGTGCATTAAGTGAGCTTCTTTGCCTAAAACGTCTGTCACAGACGTTGCAAACATGATTCCTTTCTCCTGTATGAACAGTATAATGTTTTTTTAAATCTCCATTGAACGCAAAAGATTTATTACACATATCACAAACAAATGGTCGCTGTCCAGTGTGAATATATTCATGATTTTTTAGATTTGTTGCGTGGCGAAATGTTTTATCACATACATTGCAGGAAAATGGTCGTTCACCCGTATGTGTTCGAATGTGGCTTTTAAGATGGCTACTTTGGGAAAACTGTTTGTCGCAAAAATGACATACATGACGTGAATCTCCGGTATGCACCTTGCAATGCTGTATAAATGCATTTCTACGGCCAAAAACTTTATTGCAAATATTACAAACATTCGATTTTTTCACACTCTTATCGGCATTAACACGCTTTTCTTCTATCTCAGCCATTTCTAAAAAAAGTGAAGAAATAAACCAGAAATTGTTATATATTTACAAAGAGTTCAAAAAGCTTCATCAGTGAGATCCATTATCCTCCAGGTTTTAAAACAATTAAATAAACAAAAAAAAAACTTAAACATATGGATTCAGACACCCCAATTTCAAAAAACGATAGTTTTTAATGACTGGAGAAATTTTGCAAGCTATTTATATACAAAAAGTATTAATGGACTTTCGTTGTTACAAATCTGCAAATCAATATTATTCCAAAACATTAGATAGTTGGGTTGGTTGGCTAATTTTCTGAAAATGTGGGGAGTGTTTTGGTGGTACTTTTGTGCTTTTCACGTAAGGTGCCTCTATAAAAGAGTGGGGACATATGATATTTTGTCCAAACGGATAGTGAGCGGTTTGCACGGGCCGAAATTTCCAGGCTCTGCCCAACCCGTAGAAATAAAAATTCGGCCCAGCCCGTAGAAAAAATTATTGATCCGACCTGGCCTGGTATAACAGCTAAAAGTTCGCCCCGGCCCGGAAAAATGTTAAAATCTCGGCGCGATCAAGGGCCGAGTGAATTTCTACAAAACGTATGTGTTCGAATGTGGCTTTTAAGATGGCTACTTTGGGAAAACTGTTTGTCGCAAAAATGACATACATGACGTGAATCTCCGGTATGCACCTTGCAATGCTGTATAAATGCATTTCTACGGCCAAAAACTTTATTGCAAATATTACAAACATTCGATTTTTTCACACTCTTATCGGCATTAACACGCTTTTCTTCTATCTCAGCCATTTCTAAAAAAAGTGAAGAAATAAACCAGAAATTGTTATATATTTACAAAGAGTTCAAAAAGCTTCATCAGTGAGATCCATTATCCTCCAGGTTTTAAAACAATTAAATAAACAAAAAAAAAACTTAAACATATGGATTCAGACACCCCAATTTCAAAAAACGATAGTTTTTAATGACTGGAGAAATTTTGCAAGCTATTTATATACAAAAAGTATTAATGGACTTTCGTTGTTACAAATCTGCAAATCAATGAGCGTGTTCAGAAGTGCACTTCGCGCCGCGCGCGCGCTCAGAAGTTTATGCCATGGAGTAGGTGTTATCGAAGAAAGGAATTTTAACATAATTCAATTATTTCATTATTTTTATGGTTCAAAAAAGGTAAAACCAACGACTATATTTCTTTATTCTTCCAAAACATGGTTTTCGTAACAGGAATACATGCCTATGTTCACTCAGATAAAATCTAAAATAGTCGGGGAAAACATCACGTGACCTTCTTTATCTACTTTAGCCCATTTGGCATTTAAAATTAGTTAACCAACCGCGCGCAAACTCCGCGCGAGCTGCTCAAAAAAATTGTGTGGGCGATTTGATCACGTGATTGTGCGTTTTCTGCTTATGTGTTATTGGTTGTGCTTTGTTTGGTAGGTTGATTGATACAATTTAAGAATTCAACTGGTGATCTAAAAATTTTAACAATTTTCTTTTTATTTATTTAAAAATGATTTATCAGTTGATTTATATCTTCCGTGATAAATAAAATGCTGTTAGTAAACCAAGATTGTGATATCAACATATGAGATTTGTTTGTAATCTACTATACTGGATGGATTTCAATGGAATTTGCACTGTTAGTTAGACAGTTTTTCAGAGAAGGTTTTAATATATATATTTCTTATTTTATGATTGCATATTTCAATACCGTGTGGATAACAGACCAAAATACATCATCAAACATGAGAAATAAATGGCATTCAAAATTCTGTTAGTATAAGCAAAATACTTATTTATACTTTCAGTAGAAAATTTATAAACATTCTGATCATACTTTATTCACTACAAAACTAGACAGCAGACCTATATATTTTATCTCTTTAAAAAATATATGTACAGGTATTTTTAGTTAAAATAATCTACAACTATTACATTTTATTTTTATAATGTTCAAAGTAAAATATGATTTCCAGCCTAGTCTCGATAAAAATATAAAAATTCACTCGTAAAGTACTCAAAAAAAAAAAAAAAAAAAAATCAAGGAATTATCCTACGTGCGATATATATTATTTTTTCATTTGAATTTGCTTAATGTTTATATCATTATACATATACATACTTAGAAACGAAACTTTGAATATTTAAAAGGTGTTCAGATGTAAAACTTTCATCTCGAAATACCTCATTTTCTCACATTTAAATAAGTATTTTATTATTATAATAAAAATACACGTGCCTCTGTATAATAAAAATAAAAAATATATCTTCATCAAAAATATCTTATTCATTATGAAAAATATAAAACAACCAATAAACAAAACAAAAAAAAATTGTAACACAATGCGGTCTCGGAAGGATTCGAACCCAGAATCCCTGGTCTCGAGTTCACTGCCTTATCCATTCAGCCATCTGGCACACGATGCTTCTGTATCAAAATATCTTTATAATTAGCACCTTAATTAATCAAATCCATGATCTGTTCCTGAACACACTACGTGCTTACCTGTACACTACCTGAACACACTACATCCATGATATGGACCCACTCCATGTTCCTGACTCCTGAGCTCGCGCGCGCTGCGCGCGTGCTTCTTGAACACACTCAAGATTATTCCAAAACATTAGATAGTTGGGTTGGTTGGCTAATTTTCTGAAAATGTGGGGAGTGTTTTGGTGGTACTTTTGTGCTTTTCACGTAAGGTGCCTCTATAAAAGAGTGGGGACATATGATATTTTGTCCAAACGGATAGTGAGCGGTCTGCACGGGCCGAAATTTCCAGGCCCTGCCCAACCCGTAGAAATAAAAATTCGGCCCAGCCCGTAGAAAAAATTATTGATCCGACCTGGCCTGGTATAACAGCTAAAAGTTCGCCCCGGCCCGGAAAAATGTTAAAATCTCGGCGCGATCAAGGGCCGAGTGAATTTCTACAAAACAAGACACCCTTATCATATTATCATATGACAAGGGAGTCTTGCTACAAAACATTGATTTTTACGCCGATGATAAAAATTTGTGTCTCGTAGGAGGAGTTCAGGGCTGCCGCAGGCCTCTTAAAAAACAGATTTTGTAGTATATTTCTCTTGCAAATGTTCTCGAACAGTATGTCAATAATTTTTGTTTTGAGAAAGTGTTGTGAGGTAAAATTAAGAAATAGTCGCCTGCGGCAGAACATGTTAGTTCTTAGCTTTATTTTTCATGTTTATTAATTGACATTCATTTTTATAGAAGTGCTGTAGCCTGCGGTATTTATTTTTTAAATGAATCTCTATTTGTTGTCTGTAACTGTTTCAGTTGTCATTAATATTGTTAATCCATATTCCATGGTATATAGTAAAATCTTCTTAAGACGGAATTGCATAAGAAAGGGGAAAAAAAAATGCGTTAAGACAAGTTCCCTTCTAACTAGAAGAACCAATAGGTTCTTTTTCACATGTTTTACTATATTTCAATTTAGCTATAATTTAATAAGCCTAGAAATGTACTTTTCTTTTAAAAGAATAAATTTTAGTGTTTAATTGTAGAATAAAGGCGATTTTAAAATGCATGCCTTTTTTGCAAAAATTTTTGGGTCAGGCCAAATTTTACTGGTCTTTGAACGGACCAGATCACGCCGAGACAATGACTTTCATACGGACTGGGTCAAAACCGGGACTGAAAATTTTGGCCCGTGAAGACTAGGAAGAATGAAAACCAGTTCCTGTTCGGAGCAACAAAAAGAAAAAAAGTTATGCCCGGCCCCGGCCCTTTCAGAGGTTTTGCTTTTTGGGGGTATTTTCAGTGCTGCCATCTGTTGATCTCGAGCGAAGATGGAGAAGTGCGTGTTCGTTTGTCCAACAAGGATCGAACCGAAGAACAAACGGTCAGAAGGCGAAATGTGCAGTGCCGAGCATAAGGTTAGCTCAATCGCTTCCTGCGAGAAACTCATTTTACTGACCGTGTATAAGATGCCCTCGCCACAATGAGCCAGATACCTAGACGCAAAGCCTCGTAGTAAATAGCTAAAGAACGTAAGCTAAACATCTAATAAAACTTTTTTTTTTTTTCACTGGGGGGAGGAGTGTGTAGCGATGCTATCTTCCGCAACTGAATAACTTCGACTAATAATATATAATTAGTCTATATTACCCGGTAATTAAGCTAACCTTTTGCTCGGTGCTACGGCGTTCGTCATGTGTTGAGAGATTCCAAGTTTAATCAGAGGCGCCATTGACACCTCTAAAGTAAATGTTAGTAAAATAACGAAGCAGTGGAATATACCTTGCTTATCACAGTTTTTAGTTTTATGTTCTTTTCTAGAATGACTGCAAAACAAAACTTTTAAACATATTTTAAGGGATGTGAATATCACGAAACCTTGTCGTGAGGGGGTATTTAGGATTAATATTTATTCAAGAAGAGATTTTTAAATGAGAATCTTTAAACAATTTTAATATGTTATTAACAATTTTCTATTGTGTACTTTTGGTATCGGGCTTTAATAATATCACATAATTTTCGGGCTCGGAAACTTAAACAACAACAACAACAAAAAAAAAAAATAAATAAAAATAAAAAAGGAGCCCAAACTCATAGATATTTTAATGTTACTTTAAAGAGAGCAAATATCTTCAATAGTAGCTTTTATTTCCAGCTTGTTACTTTCTTCTATCTTCAATAGAAGAAAGTATTGAAATCGAAATTTTTTTTCGACTTCCGGTTTTCGACGGATTTACACGTTTTAGGGGTCATAGATTTCAAAAAACATGTTTATAGAAAATGTCTGTCTGTCCGTGTGTCCGTCTGTCTGTCGCCATTGTACCATCAAAAAGTGTATGAAGTTATGGATAGAATTGAACCAAATTTTTATTTTAAGTTTTTGGCTATGGCAAGCAGATCCTCCCAGAATTTGGAAAAAAAATCGCCGGTAGGGGACGCTATAACAGCGGTTTTTGTGCGATTTTGAATATTGTACCATCCAAAATTGTATGAAGTTATGCATAGAATTGAACCAAATTTTTATTTTAAGTTTTCGGATATGCAAATTAGGTCCTCCCTGAATTTGGAAAAAATTCGACGGTAGGGGGCACTGTAACAGCATTTTTTGTGCGATTTTGAGTATTGTACCATCCAAAAGTGTATGAAGTTATGCATAGAATTGAACCAAATTTTTATTTTAAGTTTTCGAATATGGCAAGCAGGTCCTCCCAGAATTTGGAAAAAATTCACCGGTAGGGGGCGCTGTAATAGTGATTTTCATGCGATTTTGAATATTATACCATCCAAAAGTGTATGAAGTTATGCATCGAATTGAACCAAATTTTTATTTTAAGTTTTCGAATATGGCAAGCAGGTCCTCCCTGAATTTGGAAAAAATTAGCCGGTAGGGGGCGCTGTAATAGTGATTTTTATGCGATTTTGAATATTGTATCATCCAAAAGTGTATGAAGTTATGCATTGAATTGAACCAAATTTTTATTTTAAGTTCTTGACTATGGCAAGCAGGTCTTTCCTTAATTTGGAAAAAATCGCCGGTAGGGGGCGCTGTAACAGCGATTTTGAATATTGTACCATCCAAAAGTGTATGAAGTTATGCATAGAATTGAATCAAATTTTTATTTCAAGTTTTCGGATATGGCAAGTAGGTCCTCCCTGAATTTGGAAAAAATTCGCCGTTAGGGGGCACTGTAACAGCATTTTTTGTGCGATTTTGAGTATTGTACCATCCAAAAGTGTATGAAGTTATGCATAGAATTGAACCAAATTTTTATTTTAAGTTTTCGAATATGGCAAGTAGGTCCTCCCTGAATTTGGAAAAAATTCGCCGGTAGGGGGCGCTGTAATAGTGATTTTCATGCGATTTTGAATATTGTACCATCCAAAAGTGTATGAAGTTATGCATCGAATTGAACCAAATTTTTATTTTAAGTTTTCGGATATGGCAAGTAGGTCCTCCCTGCATTTGAAAAACATTCGCCTGTAGGGGGCGCTGTAATAGCGATTTTTGTGCGATTTTGAATATTGTACCATCTAAAAGTGTATGAAGTTATGCATAGAATTGAACCAAATTTTTATTTTAAGTTTTTGGCTATGGCAAGCAGCTCCTCCCTGAATTTGGAAAAAAATCGCCAGTAGGGGGCGCTGTAATACAGATTTTTGTGCGATTTTGAATATTGTACCATCCAAAAGTGTATTAAGTTATGCATAGAATTGAACCAAATTTTTATTTTAAGTTTTTGGCTATGGCAAGCAGGTCCTCCCTGAATTTGGAAAAAAATCGCCGGTAGGGGGCGCTGTAATACAGATTTTTGTGCGATTTTGAATATTGTACCATCCAAAAGTGCATGAAGTTATGCATAGAATTGAACCAAATTTTTATTTTACGTTTTTGGCTGTGGCAAGCAGACCTCCCTGAATTTGGAAAAAATTCGCCGGTAAGGAGCGCTGTAATAGCCATTTTTGTGCGATTTTGAATATTGTACCATCCAAAAATGTATGAAGTTATGCATAGAATTGAACCAAATTTTTATTTCAAGTTTTCGGATATGGCAAGTAGGTTCTCCCTGAATTTGGAAAAAATTCGCCGTTAGGGGACACTGTAACAGCATTTTTTGTGCGATTTTGAGTATTGTACCATCCAAAAGTGTATGAAGTTATGCATAGAATTGAACCAAATTTTTATTTTAAGTTTTCGAATATGGCAAGTAGGTCCTCCCTGAATTTGGAAAAAATTCGCCGGTAGGGGGCGCTGTAATAGTGATTTTCATGCGATTTTGAATATTGTACCATCCAAAAGTGTATGAAGTTATGCATCGAATTGAACCAAATTTTTATTTTAAGTTTTCGGATATGGCAAGTAGGTCCTCCCTGCATTTGAAAAACATTCGCCTGTAGGGGGCGCTGTAATAGCGATTTTTGTGCGATTTTGAATATTGTACCATCTAAAAGTGTATGAAGTTATGCATAGAATTGAACCAAATTTTTATTTTAAGTTTTTGGCTATGGCAAGCAGGTCCTCCCTGAATTTGGAAAAAAATCGCCGGTAGGGGGCGCTGTAATACAGATTTTTGTGCGATTTTGAATATTGTACCATCCAAAAGTGTATTAAGTTATGCATAGAATTGAACCAAATTTTTATTTTAAGTTTTTGGCTATGGCAAGCAGGTCCTCCCTGAATTTGGAAAAAAATCGCCGGTAGGGGCCGCTGTAATACAGATTTTTGTGCGATTTTGAATATTGTACCATCCAAAAGTGTATGAAGTTATGCATAGAATTGAACCAAATTTTTATTTTAAGTTTTTGGATATGGTAAGCAGGTCCTCCCTGAATTTGGAAAAAAGTCGCCGGTAGGGGGCACTGTAATAGCGATTTTGAATATTGTACCATCCAAAAGTGTATGAATTTATGCATAGTATTGAACCAAATTTTTAATTTACGTTTTTGGCTGTGGCAAGCAGGTCCTCCCTGAATTTGGAAAAAAATTCGCTGGTAGGGGGCGCTGTAATAGCGATTTTTAATATTGTACCATCCAAAAGTGTATGAATTTATGCATAGAATTGAACCAAATTTTTATTTTACGTTTTTGGCTGTGGCAAGCAGACCTCCCTGAATTTGGAAAAAATTCGCCGGTAAGGAGCGCTGTAATAGCAATTTTTGTGCGATTTTGAATATTGTACCATCCAAAAATGTATGAACTTATGCATAGAATTGAACCAAATTTTTATTTTAAGTTTTTGGATATGGCAAGCAGGTCTCCCTGAATTTTGAAAAATTCGCCGGTAGGGGTCGCTGTAATAGCGATTTTGAATATTGTACCATCGAAAAGTGTATGAAGTTATGCATAGAATTGAACAAAAAAAATTTAAGTTCTTTGCTATGGCAAGGAGATCCTCCCTTAATTTGTAAAAAAATCGCCTGTAGGGGGCGCTGTAATAGCAATTTTTCTTCGATTTTTGTGCCATTCTGAATATTGTACCATCGAAAAGTGTATGAAGTTATGCATAGAATTGAACCAAATTTTTTGTGTATGTTTCTGGCTATGGCAAGCAAGTCCTCCCTGAGCTTGAAAAAATTCTGCCAGAAGGGGGCGCTATAATTGCGATTTTGGGGGGGAAGTTAAAAATTCGGATTCAGCGACCCAAAAAACTTAAAGTAAACCTTATAGAGAAAGTTCGAAGGGGAAATGGGAGGGCGAATGTAAACGTGTGAGTGGTTAAGTGGAATTGCGCAACTTAGTCCACGCAACACCGCGCGCATGTTCCGAGGCAGATTCACACTTCCCCTTCATCCTAAGTCATAATATCATATATCTAATTTGTTGCAAGTTTTGTCTACTTTCTGAACTTCTAGATACTTTTTCCCTAAAACAATAAAAAAATTGATTTTTTTTAATAAAAACCTTTTTTGGGGGGGGGGGGGGTTGCCGGGGGAAATTTTGGTGGGAAGTTACAAATTCGGATTCAGCGACCCAAAAAACATAAAGTAAGCCGATTTCTAGAAGTACCATTAATTTTGCTAGGTAAAATTCCCTATTGCCTGGACTACTTGCTGTTAAAATAAAATTGTCTTACGGTAGTAATTTATTAATATTATAGGGGAAGTAGGTTTGTGTTGGGGAGGGATGGTCTTTTATATGAACATGAATGAAAGGTTTATGTTATAAGTAAAATAAATGCAATACGACAACAGGCGGCTAGAATAGGGATGTTCATTCATTCTTGGATTCGATGTTGGAACTTAGCATTGTTCTGACTGGCTGTTCAGATTCAGATAGCCAGACTATACTGATTTTTAATGTCTTGGAAACGGTAATCGATTGCATCACGCAGAACTTATTTTTGATGCACACAATTTAACAAAATTTAATGATGATTCTGAATAATTAAAAAATATGCACGTTTGTCAAATACAAGCTGTCGCTAGAATCATGGACTAAGCTGAAAGGAAGGTAAAGTGATACATAAAGGAGCAATTTTGGTATAGCTTTGTTGGGTCGGAAATAAAAAGCGTTGGCAAAAACAAGAAATGTGGATGAAATGAAAACAAGCATTTTATTGACTGACACAACAATTACAGTAAGAGCTCAAATGTGTCACAGGCCTGACAGTGTCTAGAAAGTGGTTGGCGTACGCTTTCGAAGATTCCAGGTGTTTTCAAGAACAGTTGCAGCAGCGACTGAAAGTCTTGGAATGAGGTCCTCATCAGAGTCAATTGATGTCTGGGTAGATATCCAATAATTTATACGGACGGGTCAAAGATGGAAGGAGGAACTTCATTTTCATATACAGTGCATTATAACGGTCATTTTATTCATGATTTTTCTATGAAACTTAGAACTTTTAATTCAATATCTCAAGCTGAATTGACAGCAATTCAATATGCAATTAAGTGGTTCGTGGGTTCCTACTTTGACACGGCTACACTTTACACTGATAGTTTCTCATCGGTCCAAGCGCTGCAACATATCTTTCCGAGCAACAGTGTTATTAAGGCAGGGCCGTAACCAGCGAGTCCAGTCAGAGGGGGCTCTGAATTTTTTTGGTGGGGCTACAACTTTCAACAGTCCATATCTTAAGCAAACTAAATATAATAAAACTGATAAAATGGACCTGTCTATAAAGGAACCCGTCTAAACCGTAATCTCTCTATAACGGAACTTCCTATAATGAAATTCTTAAACGGAAAATACTTCATGGTAATCGGAAAATGAATATAAAACAATTAGGGGCGGTGTACCTCTTAAGAAAACCTACCTAAAATAGAACTTTTCTCCATCCCGTGTGATTTAGTCTTAGGTCTTATTGTATTTAATGGGAAACAAATAGATATCATCTGACACCTCATAAAAAATGACTTTATTTAAATTTTAATAAGGAAAACTAATGGATTGTACACTGTATTATATTCCCATTGCAATTTTTGCATTATTAAGCATATTGCTTCTTTTGTCCCTTGGTGTCTTCGGAAAAGGGAACCCCCTCTCAGCTCGCGTTTGTTCGTACAGTGTGTGCATATATACACGCAATAATTTCTATGTGTACTTCTATGTATAACTTTGTACCAATTTTGTGGAAAATAAAATTTTGAAAAGGTTAAAAAAATAATTTCTAAACAGGCCATTTGTAATATGCTAAAATGTGCACCGCTACAATTGCCAGTCCTAAGCCTGGAAAAAGTGTGATAGGATCAGGGAAGTTACCTGAAAAACACTGCCATAGCCGTTTTTTAAAGTTGTCCAATTATCCGGATTTTTCATTAACCGGATCGGCATCAGTCCCGATTGGTCCGGATTATCAGCGCTCTACTCTATTGAACATTGATTATGTATATGCATATTTGAACCACTGATTAATCAAATCAGTCTTTCTGTTGAATAAATTAGTGTAATTTATCATGCTAGCATTCTGACAGAAAAGTACATCTTTTTTCACAAAAACACCGATTCATACAACAAACATAGAAATCTTCAACCGCCCAGCATGACAATTTTTTTAAAGATGCGTTTTAAAAAACTGAGAAAAAGTAATCTGTTGGTATAGAGGTCTGCACGGGCCGGAATTTCCAGCCGCGGGCGCGGCCTGAACGAAAGCTATCTTGACCCGGCCCGTTCATATTTTCACAGTTCACGGCCGTACAAAAATCAGTGAAAACAGACCCGGCCAGTGGAAAAATCAATTAAATCAGGCCCGATCCGACCCGACGCAA
This sequence comes from Maratus speciosus, assembly GCA_963932465.1. NCBI lineage: Eukaryota > Metazoa > Arthropoda > Arachnida > Araneae > Salticidae > Maratus > Maratus speciosus. Next base: position 481,740,649 of record OZ010794.1, on the reverse strand, counting down.
TTTCTACAAAAAATTCAGATTTTTCTTAACATACAATTAAGATTCTTTTAAAGAATACCGCATACATATTTTTGGGATACTTTTACAGAATATTTTAAATTTACGATGTGTTCGCAAGACAGAAAATACACAATAGCAACATTAATGATTTACTTAGAGTCTTAGACGTTTCAACATTCAAATAAGAATTCATTAAAAAATTCACATTGTTTAGAATAAAAGAAAAACGGGAAGGTTAAAAACATGATGATAACTTTTGAGGGTATATTATAAAATGTAGATTTGCGAAAATATTTCTGTTATTCCTTAAGGCTTTTCTCAAATCCAAAGAAGCTACTTTCTGACACATTCCTAAATTCATTTCTTTTCGAAAACATCAATATATTTTTGAGAAAATACTGTCAAAGTTAGCGTTTTGAATCGAATATCCGGAGACGATACCACGTCTCCGAAAAAGGAGAAAAACCTGCAGTCACGTGACAAGAATCTCTTATATCTCTATAAGTCATTTATTTATTAAAAATGGGAAACGCTATTCAATTCCAAATCCCTTCAATGGACAGGCTTGTCAGTTTTATGCCTTTACAGTTAAAAATGTATCAGAAAGTTTTTCGTTTTTGAGGAGTGAATTTGAGAACTACCTTCAAGTACATTTCCAAAAATTCCGTTAACAGAAGTTCATTATCGCTATTAATATTTTTACAAAACAATTGCCTACCCTAAACATCCTGAGAACAATTAAGTCCATTTTTGGCTATGTTGAAAAAAAAAATGCAAGTCTGATCTCGGTCCGGCAAGGGTCTGCTGGAAGAATTAAGTCCGGGCTCAAACACCATGTAACCGTCCGATGCCTATCTCTACGCTGGAAAATGTTATATTTCGATATTGATGCTGGCAAACTAGTATCGGCTCGTAACGCACATTTATACTTATTCTCGTGAAACTCATATTCATTAAAAATGATTCATATTTTCTCGTCTGCGTTTAAATATTTATATTGGGCCGACAAACCCGGCTTAATTTCTTTTATTGGCCCGGTCCAGCCCGGCAGGCACGTTCACATTTTGCCGGCCCGGTCCGTTTGAAACTTCGCCTTCATTTCGCCGTCCCAGCCTAGTACAGGCTTCTAGCCAAGCCCGGGATCGTGCAGACCTCTACTGTAGGATACAGTTCTTTTCACATATTTTTTCTTTAAATTGAAGACATTACATAGATTTAAATATCGTATTCTGTTCAATTTTTTAATATATAGAAAAAAGAACGAAAATTTGAGATTTTGCAAATGTTTTTGCGTTATGTATAGATGCCAACAACACTTATCCGGAGTCTGTTACAAGACGAAAATATTTTCAACAGGAAATTTCTTTAATCAAAAATTTCAAACTGAAATCTAAAATGTACCTTATCGAAAAAAGACACAATTCCTTATTATATTTTTTCCAGTTTAAAACATGCTTGTTTGGGATCAGACTCCGGAATAATTAAGAGATGTTGGCATCTATGGTTATGTGTCCTATATTTATTAATTTGAATAAATCACAAACTTACTATTATCATTTAAAAAATATTTTAATATTTTAATTCCATACGTTTAATATTTATAATTAATAGCTATTTGTACTTTATTTAATTTTATTAATATTTTGGTTTCTGCTGAATTATTAGGTCACTTTAAAATCACGGTTGTTTGTATACGATTTAATTTAGTGATGATATTGTTTCTCTTTAAAACGAGCGTTACCTAACCTTATTTTATTAATAATATGATTTATAAAATTAACCATTTAACAATTCGCAATGATAATTAAATTTAAAATTCCGCATATGATAATATCATTTTATCCAATGCACGAAAAAAAAAAAAAAAAAAAAAACTTAAAAATGTCAAAATGGGAGCGAGATATTAGAAAAATCTATCCCCATAGGATTAGCATTAGCTGATGAGTGCCTTCGCAGCCAGGGACAGGAGCCTTAATGTTTTTTATTGTTATATGACAAATAGAAAAAAGAAATGTTTAGCAAATTCATGGAACACAAGAAAAAAAAAATCAGACGAAAGTTCAAAAAGCAAACAAAAAAATGCCCTACCTCTGCTTTCCTACTGCTACACCCATAGGATGAAACAATTTTTGGCTTTCAAGCAATTATTTTTCTTATTCCATTTGTATAAAATGACATTTTGTTATCTTTCTAATTTCCTTCAACAACCATTCTAGTTAGTTTCCAAGTGATATTTCATCATTAACTAAATCTGCTGTCAAATACATAATGTCAACAGGCAAATCATTAACATTTAGAAACACGTCTTTTTTGTGACTACGTTTTAGTGAAGACGTTTAACCATTGCTTAACTAATTATCGATTAACTTGAGCAGCATATGTCTATTTCCATTCATCCCGTATACGATCATTGCTTTTAAAATGTCAAGATGTACGAAAACATGTGGTGGCTAGTTAGTGCATCTGGACTTAATTTTTTCGGGAGAAAGAAATGTTCCTACTTAGAACGCGTTTCGAGAATTGTATCACAAGCAAGATAATATAAAACAACTAATCTAATAGGGTTCTGAACGCAAAATGTTTGGCATATTCCGTTGTATTCAAGCAGTTAAAAGATCTAAATGTTTTTTTTTTTTAATTAAAACGTACATTTTGTTGAAAAAATAAAAAGTAGGGAAATCGTTAGAGGGGGCTCTAGAGGGAGTTAGGGGGGGCTCAGCCCCCATCGCCCCCATCTGGTTACGGGCCTGTATTAAGGACATTTTAAATGTTTTGCTGGCTAACCCACAAAAATCTTTACCTGGTATGGATCAAGGCTCGGATGGTTTTATGGGTAATGAGAGAGCAGATGGCCTAGCTACGGCTGCTATTGAAAACATAGATGCACAAAGTGATAATACGGTTCCATATCCTGTTTCCTTGATTAAGAAATACTGTAATAAACGGATCATGAAATTATGGCAGGACCACTGGTCGAATTCAATTAATGGTAGAGACACATTTATGATTTTAAATAAAGTGAGTAATGATTACATATGCACCAGCCAAGTACTACTGCAGCGGGCATGGAAGTTTTCCATCCTTCTTAAACAAAATTAAAAAGCGACCAACGGACAAGTGTCTGTGTGGCGCTACTGGTAATGTTGTTCCCTATATTTTTGGACGTTGCCCTAAAATGAAACACCATTTCAGCTTTAATCCGGACTTCACATTGCGTAAGAACTTAAAAGGAACTCTGTTTTCACCAGCTAATTACAATAACCTAAAGGACAATTATAACATCTTAAAAGAACTATTTTCGTTTATCAAATACAGATTTTGATTATATTTACCGTATTCCTCCGCATTAGCCGACATGCCGCAAAATTCGAGGGAGACCAGATTTTTGAATATTAGTCCCTGGTCTTTCCCGGCACGCCGGAAAAAGCGAGGATAGTAATTTCAACAAATATCTTAAATACTTGCTGACAAATGTTTTATAGGGGGCGCGATCAAATATTTAAACTGTACCGTTTTCTACCATTTTAGATGGGGATTTTTGACAGGCCCTGGAATAAATATTACTTATTTAATATAAAATTTCAAAAGTGTACTTACCACTATTTTCGAATAGTAATTTCAACAAATATTTTAAATTCTTGCTTAACTCCACCACCCCCTTGAATAGTATATCTACAGGTAGGTTGTTTAACGGAGTTTCGTTCAAAAACAGTTTTGTTAAGAATATAGTTCGCCTCTTGGTGGTGGAATGTGGAACTAAAAGATTCGAGAATTTTTTTTTTTTTTTTGCAAAATTTTGCACGGTACTGTAGGCAGTGGGGATCCGGTTCGAGATTGAGTCTTTTTATATTTTGCAGTACTAATTTCAGGTTAATTTTAGAATATTATTACGGGCCCGGACAACGCCGGGAGGCTCAGCTAGTATGATAAATAGAATCTAATAATCACTTAAATATAAAGGAATATATATATTTAAGTATTGCGCGGCAGCGCAATACTTATTTATTTCCAGTGTCACTTTTCAATGTTAATTTAACATAGAAAAGCCTATGGAGATGATAACTTTTTCATTTTTTCTTCCCACCTTTTTGTCCCTGATGCCACTCATTTTTTTTTCTTTACTAATTCTAATGATATTATAAAGTGTAAAAACGTTTGCCTGACGTCAGGGTAAAAAAGAATGGTAAAATGCCTTTGATATGGGTGAATTATAACACAGAGAGAAACATGAGCCAATTTTTTTTTTTTACATTATTCAAATATTTTACTTAATAATTCCAATTTTCGCTTTTTTCATTGAAAATCAATGGACATTTTTCATAGAAAATGTAACATTTTTACTTCATCGTTACAAAAATTTCAAAAGCCGTAATAATAATTTATTTCTTTTTAGTTGAATGATTTTCACGTGAAATATTAAATTGAGCTAGATTTTTTTTCAAAAATTAAAAAGGTGAATATGGCGTCATAATGGAAATAAAAAGGATATTTTCAGAATAAGTTTTTGCTTTGGTCAAGTTTATATTTCAGTAAAAAGTTTCTAATGGATAGCTATTTTCGAGGGGTCTCTCAATGGGAGAAATCGTGTACGAGATTACGGAATCACCTTGATTACAGCTGATTCAGCTGATTACTATGATTACATGTGATTATACCTGATTACACCTAGATTACATGTGATTATACCTAGATTACATGTGATTATACCTGATTACAGTTGATTTCACTTGGAAATACGTGATTAAATTGCTAAAATTTATGATTTAACAGTTTTACTCGATTTTATTGCCTTCCAAAAATCTATTTTTTTTTTTTTTTTTTTTTTTTTTAAAGATTTGTCCAAAATAAGAAATAAGTATCAAGCAGGACGGTGATTTGCCTATCACTGTTCTGCTGACAGTGGCGTAGCTAAGGGGTGGGGTCTGAATCTCACCCCAAATGATGGGCTCGTACACTAAATCATGAATAATAAAAGTAGTAACTTCTGCTAAAACGGCAATTTTTTTTTATTTTTTTTTACATGTTAACTTTTTAGATTTGTCAAAAATAAGAAAATAGTATCAAGCAGGACGGTGATTTGCCTATCACCGTCTGCTGACAGTGGCTTAGCCAAGGGGGTGGGGTCGGAAGGTCCCCTCTAACGATAGGTCCGTACACTAAATCATGAATAACAAAAGTAGTAACTTCTGCTAAAACGGAAATTTTTTTTCTTTTTTTTTACATGTTAACTTTTTAGATTTGTCCAAAATAAGAAAATAGTATCAAGCAGGACGGTCATTTGCCTATCACCGTTCTGCCGACAGTGGCGTAGCCAAGGGGGTGGGGTGGGGTCGGAATGTCCCCCCCCCCCCCTAACGATGGGTTCGTACACTAAATCATGAATAAAAAAATAGTAACATCTGCTAAAACAGCAAAAATTCCGAAATTTTTCATTTTAGCAGGTATAATTTTAAAGTGTTTCTTTCGCCGGAACCATTATTTTTTTCCGTTTAAAACAGGATTCCATTATAGACGTTTTCACATGTATTCTCTAAAATTTATCCACTCTATAATAACCAAAGGTGGATCCAGCACTCAATTTAGAGGGGGTCATGGCTCTTTTTTTTGGGGTGGGGGGGGGGGGGGGGGTTACACCACTTCATGATCAATTTTTATATTGAAGGCTATTCTCAAATTAAAACTGGCGATTTTTCTGATACTTTCGCGAAATCATTTTCATTCCTAAATACAAAATATTTGCAGTAGTATTCGTTAATATATATATAGATTTCATTGAGATACCAAGAAATCGTAGCATTTCCCATTTTCTTATAAATGCAAAGAATGATTCAGAAATGTTGTCAAGTTAGCATTTTAAGCCAATTTTTAGGACTTGAGAGCCACAGAAATGTCATCATGAGAGAGCAATTTGCATTCGCGTCCGGAAATTTAGTTTAAAATGCCAAATTTTATGGAATTTTTGGTAAGATTCTTCGCTTTTATTGAAAAATGGAAAACAGTTTCGATCACATAGTTTCCGAATAAGTGCACTTCAAATTTCTTGAGATTAGAAATATTTTCACAGATGTATCAGAAATTACCTAATTTTGATTTGAGTAGAGGTTTAAAGAGTCAGAGAGATTCGGATTGTTGAACAAACTTCGGAGGAGGGGGATTGAAAGAATTTAAGATATATTTCATTTTTTAATAACTTTTAGCATTTTTCTGTTGTTTACGAGGTGGGGGGGGGGGTCATGACCCCGTCTCCTTCCCCTTGGATCCGTCACTGATAATAACCGCTTGAGAGCATAAATGTACTATAGTTAAATCTACGACATTAGAACATGTCTGTAACGAAGCGTGCCATAAATGGAAAAAAATTAAAGTTTGACGAAATTAACACTGTACAATTTATACCCGCTAATATAAAAATCTATGTAAAATGGAACATTTATCCAGACCTTTGCGATTCCTTCTTTGTAGCAGTAAAGCCTGTGGAAAATTAAAAACAGAAACATTTCATGATCCCGATTACGAAAGGATGGATAATCATAGAAATACTCTGGCTAAAGCGGATACCTGTTTAAAACGGTATTTTTCCGATCTCTAGTAATTCCGTTTTGAGAGATGTTATTGTAACTAGATAAAGTGTAAAACTTCATCAACGGAGAATTTGGTGTGACCAATGTTGCTAAAACTTACAGTAAAAAACAGGGCCGAAACTAGGGGAATGCAGAGGGGTCATGTGCCCCAAGCGTCAGAACGAAAGGCGAGGAAAGGGGTGGGGGCGCCAAATGAAGATTTTATTTTTCATTTCATACAAAAATGTATGTATATTATATATATATATACATTAAAGACAAAGTAACTCGCAAGCTAATGTTAAACCTATGGGAGCGTTCTTTTCAAATTTGTGAAACTGAAAGTAACTTTATAAAAAAAAAAATCTGCAACCAAAATCGAAAAATTAAACACTAACCCGGTTAGAATTCAATCATTGGTTTTCAAACATTACATCTTCGGCAAATGTCCTTTAATGCTTTTTTGTTTTAATTTTGTCCGCAATAGAACATTGAACTGGAATCTTCAGAACGTTTTGTTATCCAAATCAAATTATAAACTAGTATGTTGTGGCCATCACAAAACTTTCTTCTATATAAATCACGTCAATTAAATCATTTAAATAGTAAAAGAAATTAAATCAATTTAGAACCAATTCGTATGAAAGTACACCTGAATTTGAAGTTTGATGAAAATTCGTGCATTACTTATTGAGATAGAGCTGTAGGGGAAATTCTGAAAAATGCAGCATAGCAGCGCCACCTGTTGAGCGATTTGTACCAAAACACAAACAGCACTAATTCATATTAAGGTACACCGGAATCTGAAGTTTGATGAAAATTGGTGCATTAGTTCTGGAGCTAGAGCTATTGTGGAAATCACAAAAAATGCAGCACAGCAGCGCCACCTGTTGAGCGATTTACACGAAAAGGTACAAAACATCAATTCATGTCAAGGACTAACTGAATCTGAAGTTTGATAAAAATCCGTGCATTAGTTCTGGACATTGAGCTATTGTGGAAATCGTGAAAAATGCTGCATAGCAGCGCCACCTGTTGAGCGATTTACACCAAAACACAAACAGCACTAATTCATATCCAGGTATACCTGAATCTGAAGTTTGTTGAAAACCCAAGCATTAGTTCTTGAGATAGAGCTAATGCGGAAATCTCAAAAAATACAGCATAGCAGCGCCACCTGTTGAGCGATTTACACCACAAGGGGCAAAACGTCAATTCACGAAATAATTTTTGTAGTACATACAGTAAATTAAAATGCTGGATAGCAGCGCCACCTGCTGAGCGATTTACACTAAAAACTAATCAACAACAATTTATATCAGGGACTAACTAAATATACATTTTTAGTAAATTCCGTGCACTAGTTCTTGAGATAGAGCGCCCACAAAATTTGTTCTACATACATACAGACAAACAGACAGACAGACAGAGTATCAGACAGACATTTTGCAAAAATACGTTTTTCGGAATCTCTGACATCTAAAACTTGTAAATCCGTCGACAAAAATTCGTGCATTAGTTCTTGAGACACAGCTATAGAGAAAATTCTTAAAAATACAGTATAGCAGCGCCACCTGTTGAGCGAATTGCACCAAAATGTATAAAACTTCAATTCATGTTAAGGACTAACAGAATCTGAAGTTTGATTAAAATCCGTGCATTAGTTCTGGAGATTGAACTATTGCAGAAATCGTGAAAAATGTTGCACAGCAGCGCCACCTATTGAGCGATTTACACCAAAATGCATAAAACTTCAATTCATGTCAAGGACTAACTGAATCTGAAGTTTGATGAAAATCCGTGCATTAGTTCTGGAGATTGGGCTATTTGAGAAATCGTGGAAAATGCTGCACAACAGCGCCACCTATTGAGCGATTTACACCAAAATGCATAAAACTTCAATTCATGTCAAGGAATAACAGAATCTGAAGTTTGATTAAAATCCGTGCATTAGTTCTGGAAATTGAACTATTGCAGAAATTGTGAAAAATGCTGCACAGCAGCGCCACCTATTGAGCGATTTACACCAAAATGCATAAAACTTCAACTCATGTCAAGGACTAACTGAATCTGAAGTTTGATGAAAATCCGTGCATTAGTTCTGGAGATTGAGCTATATGAGAAATGGTGGAAAATGCTGCATAGCAGCGCCACCTATTGAGCGATTTACACCAAAATGCATAAAACTTCAATTCATGTCAAGGACTAACAGAATCTGATGTTTGATGAAAATCCGTGCATTAGTTCTGGAGATTGAGCTATTGCAGAAATCGTGAAAAATGCTGCATAGCAGCGCCACCTGTTGAGCGATTTACACCAAAAACTAATCAGCACCAATTTATATCAGGGTCTAACTGAATATCATTTTTTATTAAATTCCGTGCATTAGTTCTTCAGATAGAGCGCCCACAAAATTTGTGTCACATACAGACAGACAGACGGACAGACAGACAGACGGACAGACAGACAGACAGACGGACAGACAGACAGACAGACAGACAGACTCACAGACAGACATTTTGTAAAAACATGTTTTTCGGAATCTCTGACCCCTAAAACGTGTAAATCCGTCGAAAACTGGAATTCGAAAATTTTCACGAAACCAATACTTTCTTCTTGTAAAGATAGAAGAAAGTAAAAAACTCTGCATCCTATACAACGAATTTAATAAACTCTACTCTTTCATCAAATATCGCTTTTAAAGAATCTTTTTTTTCTGCGGTGTTTCTGCCTGTTTATCTTCGTGAACTTTTATTGAACTTTATTATTTTCCTCATTCCTAAGCCTTTCGTATTTGTAAATAACTTTAAACAC